>JACCEG010000039.1:345142-426252 GCA_014065205.1 Tuber brumale | reverse complement strand
AAAAAAAAAAAAAAAAAAAAAAAAAAAAAAAAGAGATTTAAAGTGTGAAACAATATTATATTGATAAGATCTCTTCTCTATTGCTTGATGATGTCTGTAAAGCTCGGGAGGCACTTCGATATTTATATCCAGCGTCTGAGCGTTCGCGGACTACTTCTAATTACTATGCCTCTGAAGTACCATCCTGGTTTTAGGACACAAACGTCCAGAATCTTATAAGTGCGAATACCATTTGACCCTGAAACTTATCATACTATTTCGCCAACACAGAATAGTATTCCTCCGTTAAGATGACTGCCCTATTTGTTATACCATACGGCGGCCTCTAACTTAGATGTCCACATAGACTAATGTATTACTCTAGTCTAGTTGAATATTGTTCCAATAGTCTCTTCAGTCATGAAGTAATCAAGTTCACACCGGGTCACCTAGTGCCAATCGCAAGCTGGAGCCCAACGTGTCAATGTCTTAATGGTCTCTGACTTATCTAGGTCTTCTTTTCTGAGCGTGCTTCCCCTTGGTCTGCCGGCCTCTGTAGAGGGGTCCTATCGCTAGGACCAACCTACCTACAGCTGATCTCAGAAGGGTATGAGTGGATTCGGTATACCCCTAATAGCTTCTGCCACTGGGACATCCTCTCGAAGTATTTCGCCGAAAATGACCCATCACCTTCGGCCCATAGTTGAGGAAGCCTAACTTTGAAGCCTACTATCTCAATGCGCCTCCGACGGATTCCTTCTGTTCCACTTCCCAGATGTTGTCAAAGGTCCCCTCTCGTATATCCTGCCAACAGCATGCGGTCGGATGGACAGCGGCAACGTATATGGTGTTATGAAGTAGGCTTCATTGATGTGATATTTTAGTCATGGGATGCAACTCTCGAAATCTTGCTAATGACATGCAAGCCTTATAAGGGGGCCGGAGGAGGTGTTGGCACTCCACTAAATCGAGGGTATATGTGCAGTTACCCTACCGTGGGTCTGTGCACATGTCTCAGATTTCCATATGCCTAACAATGCCCCTAATAGCTTCTGCAACTGGGACATCCTCTCGGAGTATTTCACCGAAAACGTCCCATTACTTTTGGCCCACCATTTAGGAAGCCTAACCTTGAAGCCTACTATCTCAATGCCCCTCTCACGGATTTCTTCCATTCCACTTTCCAGATATTGCCAAAGGTCCCCTCTCATATATCCTGTGAACAGCATGCAGTTGGACAGACAGAGGCAACGTATATGGTATTATGAAGTGGGCTTCATTGATGTGACATTATAGTTATGGGATGCAACTCTCGAAATCTCGCTAATGATGTGCGGGCCCCATAAGGGGGCCGGAGGGGGGTGTTGGTGCTCCGCTAAATTGAGGGTCTGTGCGTAGTTACCCTACCGTGGGTCTGTGCACATGTCTCGGATTTCCATATGCCTAACAGATTCAGTTGAAACTTATGCAAAACAGAGTACCAGGATATTCAAAAGCAGATATGGCAATAGACCTATGTGAGAGAGGAATTGATGTCATTTACTAGCCTCCATTCTTGCCAGACTTGAACTCAATTGAAAGGATATGGCATGTTGTGAAAAATTATCTTCCAGATAATTTTCCAGAAATTATGGCCTATGATATGCTCTGAGAGGTGGTTAAGGAAGCTTGAGACTGCATTGGACAATATGAATTTGGGGAATTGATAAGGAGCATGCCTGTGAGATGTCAGGCTGTTATTGATGCAAATGGGCTTTTTACACAATATTAAACATGTATCATACTAAACTTTGATGGTCAAAATTATTCACAGGCCCAGGCTGGGTATCTTCAAGACCCCCTTGTACTCCAAGACCGATCACAATATACTATACACCGTTTGTAAACTCTACCCCCTGCTAGCTCCTCACCTCCTGCCAGTCGAATATACAAAACTTGGGGGTTGTACCTCCGTATTCCCCAGCAGCCCTTTAATGTGACGAGAAAGCCAGTCCAAATCTAGTATTTCTTTTTCTAAACCTGGATGGGAAGCTATCCAATAGGAGTTTTTTTTTGCACCATGCAAGTTTTGCACTTCCTCGAGAAGTTGCCCCTGGGGCCAGATCAAAAAAGAATGACGCTCCCATGTCTAGAATATATTATACATTTCTCTAATCTTTGCCTCATGCTCACCACAAGTGTAGTAAAATGGCGGGGGGGACAACGAACAGGGGGGCTCAACGAACTGACCAAACAAAATGGCCGTTTGCCAAGACGCTTTTGGTGCACTCGAGTAGTGTTCGCTGAGCCCCTGTTCGTTGTCCCCCCCACCATTTTACCTCAAGTGAATGATACCCATCACAACACGGCGTCCCTATGCTGGTACTGGTACTTGTATGGTGTCGGCACGTTAGAATCGACCCTCACCTAGAGTCCGCTCACTAGTCCTAATGTAGTATGTGACCTTCCTACTTTAGGAAATATGTTGGGGCATTACTCAGCCAATATATTCTTTTCCCATACAAGTGCCAACCCCGGCTCCACCGAAATTCTGCCACAACTTTGGGAGCTCTTATAGAAATATCCTCCCAAGGATGAAATCTGCTCTGTAAATGTGTTCCTTATATGCTTGAGAATAATTATACAGAAGGGGTAAGTAAAATAATGGTATGCGATGTTGTGGTTTGTCAAAAAAGTTGGGGGGATTTGGTTGTCGTGAGGGTTGATTCTATCGTACTGGAGTAAGGTGCTGGCACCATACTCGTACTCGGGTACTGTACAAGGGTAGTCTAACTGGGGCGTACAAGTACCACCATTGCTAAGTTTGGCAGGTTTTGAGCCCCTGTCATGGCTGCCGGTGCCGGGTTTCCGCTACGACCCTTAATTCGCCTTAGTCTTCTCTAGACTATGCCCCCTTAAGAGCTCAATAGCAACATCTCCTTCAATTAGTCAGATAGGGGCTAAATTATAAATACAAGTACTGTACGAGTAGTTGTGAAAGCAAGCTATAGCATGATACTGATACTTCAGGGGAGCAACACCAGGACAATACCGCACTGGCAGGGGGAATGCCGAGATCGCCCGATTGCTGCTCACCAATTATGATCATTCGATATCACTCGAATTTTCTCCTTTTCTTTAGTTTCTAGAAACACTGTCCATTTCGGAAATGCACCCCCGTGCACTAAACAAGAAGCACCGTCTTGGCAATCTTAAGATGGCGATTCACATGGAAAGTGTCCAACTTCAGCACGACCGTGGGAGTACAGTACTTCATCACTCTCGAAGAATGATGGAACAGAATACCGGAAATTGGCACGACGCATGCGTGATTTTATGTTGGGAGATTTTTGATCGGTTCGGTTCGGCAGGTTAAAGATTTGCGTGTACTCAGGTATGGACACTGGTGGTGGGACGGACAGGGGGTTTACGATGTCAAAGCTTCCCACCCTTCCTGGCATCACTCCCACCAAATTAAATTAAATTTTCCCTCTGACGGTAACTACGCCCGGACTCAAAAACCCCTGTCCGTCCCATCACCAGCGTCCATACCCGAGTAAGATACCTATTATACCTCCATGCTAACGAGATCCAACCTCTCCAGCTGGTCTTGTGCGATATCAGGAAAACGCTGATCCTTTCCCAGACACTTAGGAAATTACACCCATCTGTCAACCGGTTCCAAGCCTCAGCCACAGATCAAATATACCGGCACCCGACCTTCAGTGCATATGGGCATGCAATGAAAAAAATCGCGAGTGAGGGATTACACAATTCCCCCCTATCACTTCTGGCGCAATATTTGAGTACCGGCACTTACGGTAGCGGTTTAGGAAATCATTGGTATAATAAATCAAGTTGCCACAAGTTTACTAGAACTTATCCCTTCACCGGATCGGAGTTTGTGCCACCCGCTAGGACAAAAGGGGTGCGGAATCTTGGCCAAGAAGCACGAATAAGGTACAAAAACGGACAAGGGTGAGTGCCCATATTGTCTGTGTGTATCTGAGCGCCTATACAAAATGTATGAGTACCATTACCCCCACTGTTTTGGGGTACTTACGGCCGGGGGGCGGGCAGGGTTCGTTGAATTTGGTTCCCAAAACGATACCGGTACTGGGTGGCTGGTGTATCGCCCGGGACCTGGGGGCTATCAGCAGTCCAAGGTCGTGCGAGAATTAATCTTCGTGGGCAAGCTCTATACGTGTACTCGAGTACCGGTAATATAATAAGCGAAATGTTAAGTTACAAGTACTTGCACAAGCCCTCGCCGGGACTTATTTTGCAACAAAACACATACCATGGCATTGTGAAGGTACTGTATGGGTGCGGTCAGGATACCGGTGTTGCTAACTCGCACATACAGCAACGAAAACGACAATACTGATTGATCCAGCCCCTTATCAGCTCATAAAAGCTCCTGAAAACAATTGTTTTGTTACCGTAGGTTACCGTAGTCGCGTTACGGTATTTGACTGAGAGAACAAGTGTCTGGGGATTGAGAATTTCCAAGAATTAGGGGCCTGGACCGTGCCCATCCTGGGCCTCGACTGCACAAGTTCTCGACAACTTGAAGCCTATTCAATAATCAAGCTGCTATTGTGCTTACCTGATCAAGTGAGTTCTCCGTCCTAGGCGAAAGGTTCTCCCACATCCGTACTCCTTCCGCCAGTCCGCATCTCTCATCTTCCTTTTTGGCCTTGGGCAATTTGCTGAGATAGAAATTCAGCACTTTACATATTTATTGCTCCCGCAGCGTAAGTGTTGAGGTGTCCAATTACAGTCGCACCCCATTGTCCCGGATCTCACACTCCCAGATCCCCCGCTGTCCCGGATGAAATCCTCTGAATTCTAAAAATTTCCTGCACCAAAACCTAACCTGTCGTCCAGGATAATCCACTGTCCCAAACAGATTCTTTGGATTTTGGCCGGATTTTGGCCATCTGGGACAGCGAGGTGCCACTGTAGTTCTGCTGGGGGCTTAGCTACCTTTGACGGAGAACACGCCGTGGGAGGCAAAATTTGATATGGACGATTTGCTGCCGATACTAGCTCTACCCAACCTCAACCCCTCAAAGTTGTCAATTCAGCAACCACGTGCAAAGGGGTAACATGAGGAAGTAAATATCGGTAACTGTTCGCTCGCTGCGGGCACCCTTCTGGAAGAGCACATTCCCTTAGCATATGCTTTTCAAACTATCACGCGGTTGTTTTTGGGGTCCGCTTCTCCCGGCTCGCCGTCCTCCTAAATATCGGATAACTAAAACCTGATACAGAGAATACGGGGCTATCCCGAGTGTTCCTTTCTTCCCTGGCACCAGGGCAAGGGTGCCATACTGCGCGAGTGCGAGTAGAGTATTCGAGTAACTTTATCTGTACTCGTACTAGACTGCCATGGCGTGACAATCTGGGGCGCTAAAATCACTCACGCTCACTCGAATAACTTGGTGTTCGGCCTTTGGCCGGAGGTACCTTTCCATTACATGAGCATGTGAAATTTATTGCAGTTAGTCCACCTTAACTTTATTCGCGATATTGCCGGCTCCAAATCATTTGACCTGTAACACCTCATCCTGGCGCGAAACGGTGACATTTTACGGGGCACACGGGGTACGACATGCAGACATTAATCGCGTTCACAAATTTCGGTTTTGTGGTAAGAGTGCCGATCCCCTCATCTTTTTCCTATTAATATCGGGGGCACGCTACCGGTACGCTAAAATTCATGGTTGGTCTGGCGTCAGGAGCAGGTGCAAGGGGAAGCGTGTCAAGCAAGGATACTTGAAATTAATACCCGAGTACTTGCATTGACCCCAATTACCAACAAAAAACGTTTAAACGTTTGATATCGGAATCCAGCAGCGTCCAGTCATTGCATTGTGCACAGGTTTTGATAGAAAACGCTATCCCCGTGGGCCTGGAATAGACTGAAGAGAGACAACCAAAATTTCCGTGGTTATTCTTGTACTTTTATTTGAGCACCAATTATGAGCTGTCATATCTTCTGGATCGGGTCATTGCTCACCCCAGGGATTATTGAATGGTTCGCTCGCATGGTATATTTTCGGTTTTCTACACCACATTACAGTTGATCGGTGCAAAAGCGGTATGGGGATGAGAATTGTGGGATGTTAGGGGCCGTTATTCAGCCCTATTCACTAATAAGGTGACCTAGCTGTGGTGGGGATCGTGAGCGGTCCTATGATACTGTCGGTGGGCTTTGAAATCAGAGCCCAAGAAGTGAGAAGAGGCTATAATACGCTAGGTTTGTAGGGTTGGGGTTTGTGGACAGGTAGCATCTAGAGCTCGAGACAAGGGTATTAGGTAGGCCGGATGGAGCTAGCAAGGTTTTGCATACTTGCATATTAGAAACAGGTTGCCCTTGATGAAGATCAAGCGTGGGGGGGTACTGATCGGGTTATTCTACTGGTGGTAAAGTACTCGTACAGTCGCACCTCGCTGCCCCGGATGTACAAAATCCGGCCAAAATCCAAAGAATCTGTTTGGGACAGTGGATTATCCGGGACGACAGAGTAGGCTTTGGTGCAGGAAATTTTTAGAATTCAGAGGATTTCATCCGGGACAGCGGGGGATCCGGGAGAGTGAGATCCGTGACAACGGGGTGCGACTGTAGAGTGCAGTATTTGCGGTATACTCGCCTATAAGTCGGTAGTAGATGGTCCAGCGCTGTATCTTCTTCACGGCATGATACTTCCACGAGTACAGTACTTGAGCGTTGCAAAAGTTTCCGGAAATGTGGAGATTTGGCTTGGCACATGTAGCAGGAGATCCGCGCTGAGTTTAACTCTACATTTCCGGAAACCTTTGCAGCGCGCAAGTACTCGAGTGCCCGTGCCAAAGTCAAAAAAATTCTCCGATTGCAGTTCGACGCGAAGTAGGGTTGGAAGGATTACTACTGCGGGACTGGGGGTACAGTACAAGTACATACTCGGGCCAAACAAAACGGGCCCCTAAGCTGTGCCTGTGCTCTGGGTAGCATAACAGACAAGTGCCAGGGCCGGGATAGTTGGGTGTAGCTTTCTAACCTTGGAGCTTACTCTCTAGAGATAAAAACTCTTCAGTAGCGAGATTCATCTCTGTCGTGCATATTATGTTGCTAGAGGGGCCGCAAGGGTTCTGCTCGGATGGATAGTAGTAGTTGTAGAATTTTTTTATCCTGCAAACAAAAAAGCTCAGTGAGCTTCGTGCGGAGATAATGACATTGTACTACCGGTAGTAGCATTTTAGAAAGATAAACAGCTAAGAACAGTTGGCCTGGCCAAGGTAAATCTCAAACCTTCCTACGTTAGACTAATGTTTTGATTTCTGTCCTGATTCCTTGCATGGGTTCAGGTTCCTATAGTCCCTATCCTTCCTCTTAATACTTGTATTTTCCGCGGTACATGAAAGCCTTTCATCAGAGCCTGAAAGGAGTTTGCACCGAGCTTTCTCTTGGCATAGATGTCTGCGAGTAGAGGTAATGTGAACGATTGAGCTAAATCTCGCTAATGTGAGCAGGGACACTCTTCCGGTAAACTGCCGGTGCTCTTTAATCCTCGACTTCCCCATGCTGAGAGGGAGAAACAATTGTTGTAACAGCGATCTGTTCGGGGGGCACCGTGTTGGAGAAAGAAAGACGAGCCGCAATGCTAGTACCCTATTTATCCTAGTCCTGCGGAAAAACAACCCCCACGACGTTGACCTATTCCTGACCCTGTCTCACCGCAACCAAGCAGGCACCAAACAACCAAACAACACTCTGGCCCACCCAACTTCATCCTTTTTTATCAGCCCATCCACACAAACAAACACCTTTATTTCCCAGCGAATCATGATATCTCCACGTAGCATACACTATAATAGAGTTAGTTTTCTCCTCATGGACACGGCGCTTGTTAGTTCCCTCATTTGTATGTACGAGTAAAACAATTGTTCTAGAGGAAATCTCCGCCCCGGCGAAATGTTCTTATTCGTTACCGCCGGCCTTGCACCGGAGGCTAGGGTAGTCCTGTCGGACAGAGCAATCTGCGGGGTGGAAGAAGGGAAAGACCCAGCAGATAAATTCCCACCTCGGGGTAATTTTATGGCACAGGGATTGCCTTCTTGAATCTGAAGGTTAGGCTGGTTTGGGGTAGGGTGGGAAGTGCACCTCTATGGGCTATGGTGCGTCGGTATATATACTACGGGAGTTTCTTTCGAGTGCGGTGGGTTTGAGATTCTGGGTCAAATCGTCATTTATTTTTTTCCCATTTCATTCTTTAGTTGCAGATAATCCTAATACCTTTGTTCTCAACCCTTCCCCCTTCTCCAATTTTACACACGTTTGCATGAAGGATTCGGAGCAAAGGATATATACCGCTCCTTACCCAAGTCTTATTTTACCCACACTTTAGAGAGCCTGAGGAAACATACTCCAACATGTCCCGTCTACGGCGCGCTGCGCCTTCTTCTACATGGTGAGTATTCTTTCTTGATTCAATTTGGATAGAGGTGCTAAGTTAAGAGCATAGCACATCACCACTTTCCCAATCACAAACAATCCACGTTCGAGAACTCTCTCAGTTACCACCGACGCCGCGAGGAACTCGGAGATGGATGATTCGGGTAACCTGCGGTTCATACAACATTACACGAATTTTAATAGATCCTTTTAATGCAACATCGGAAACCCGTTTGCGATGGGCACTAGAGGAGCACGCCCAAGACGCTCCCTTCGGAGACCAAAAAGCCGCCGATATTAATCGGGAATTGCAGGGCTATTCAATGAGTCTATTGGATCAACTACGGCTCACGGAAATAATATCTTTATCAAAACCGAAGAAAAAACGAACATCAGAGGAAGGGGTGATGCTCGAAGCATCGATGCAGGGCATAAATGGGAAGAAGTGGTTTGTGGATATTGAGGGTTGGAGCTGGAATTCAGCAGGGGGCACGCAGGAGGCTTGTATGAACGGGATACATTGGGAGGCTTTAGAGAATCCGGATGCCTGGCCAACGCAGATACGGCCGTGTGTCATCGTTCGGCGGAGGGTCCCCAGTGCGGGTGTAGTTGCGAGGGGGCCGATTGACAGTGTTCGCAGTGGCGCTTTTAGGATTTTGCTGGTTGTTTCTCACCCAATGTCTGTAGTCACCTCTGGCGGGGAAACAGCTAGTCCGAGACTTGTTAGTCGGCCGTTAGTCGATCTTGTCGAGAGACTAAAGGCCGAATGTGGCGCACCGGTTTATCTGGAGGTCCTACGGCCCGCGGGTTGGATAGCCCTTGGGGAAAAACTGAGCCAATCGGGAAACGGCTTCTGGCACTTGGTCCATTTCGATGTTAACGCCAGGGTCACCAGGGCACCTCGGGGGAACACCACGGGCCAGAAGGCGCTGACAGGTGAAGACGAAGTTAGTCTGTCTTTTGTTTCTGAAAGATGCCCTCAAAAACAGACATGGAAGACTGCACGGGAGATCTCAAGTTTACTCGTCTCTAAGGGAGTAAAGTTTGTCATTCTCAACGCTCCGAGAACCGCAAAGTCCTTTGGCGTTGTGTCGTCGAATTTTGCAGAGGTGCTCGTGCAAGAGGGCATACGCGCGGTCGTGGCGTTGCCAAATAAGATACTAAATGCCGGAGCTGAGGTTCTTATGTCAACATTTTACCGATGTTTCCTGACGGGGACATGGGATTTGGCTGTAGCGCTCTCGGAGGCTAGGAGGGCGATGATGCGTGTTAAGAAGCGGGAGGGCCGGTTCGGCGTTATGATTCCTGTTGACGACTGGATCGTTCCGGTGCTCTATCACAACGGCACGACAGGAGTTTCCGCCATCGGGAACGACCTGGTCACGAACGTCACCGTTGCATCAAGGAACACCGCTCCCGATCCCAAATGCCCTCTGTTCAAGTCTCCGGGGTTGCCCTCCAGTGACCATACCCGATCACCTAATGCAATTATTGCCGACAAGGGTCTGACAGGGAACCAAGAAATTCTGGGACGGGAATACGATATTTTCAAAATAGAGCAGCTACTTGACGACAACATTTTACATCTTACCGGCGTACCTGGAGTAGGGAAGACGAAGCTAATGGCACACCTAGGATGGTGGTGGAAGGCGACTTCCCTGGTCGAAGACTCGTTTTACTTCGATTATGATAAGCAGTCTTCATTGACTCCGGAGATGCTACTCTCAAAGATCTACTTTCAACTATTTACCGCTGCACCTGCCGAGACGCATCGGGAACCACGGCCGTTGGCCGCGTGTCCTGGGAGAAGATTTCTATCGCAATTGTCTGCATCAGTTTCGTCGCGCTCTTCCTCTCCGGCAAGCGATACAGGTGATGGTGATGAGAGTTGGATGGAGAGGACACTCGATAGGCTAAGAGAGAGATCGTATTTGATTGTTCTAGACAGTCTCGAAAGTTCCGAAGCGGAGATAAAGGATGATGAGGTACTTAGAGGAGAGGTTAATGAGTTCCTGAAGATGCTGCAAGGGGGTAAAAGTGTGGTTGTTGTTGTTGGGAATAAAAAAGAGAGTTGGCTTAATGACAGTCTCATAAGATTCGGCACGTATCATTTGAATAGGCTTGACGTGTAAGTATATATTCGCTTCACTTAAGTGAATTACTAATGCTAATAGATTATAGTAACCAGGCTGTTGATCTCGCAGGGTCTATCCTGGAGAAGCATGGCGGGGATAGAAGAAGGTTTCAGGGTGTGGAGAATGGCTATTACCTAGAGATGTTGCTTCAGATTTGTGATTTTAATCCTCTGGTCATGGTTTGTGCCTCCTTCCTAATTCGCCCTCTTAATAATATTATTTGGCACTGATAATGGTATTCACAGGAACTCACTCTTCCAAGAGTCGCACAGAGTCCTGCGGCATTACCGGACATATTATTTGATACTTTACAGAGCGAAACAATCCTTACTTGCGCGCCGTTGTCAATTAAGCCACTGCGAAGTCTTTCTTCGTTTCTTTCTAGACTGGATAACAATTCCAAACAACTACTGCTCTGCCTAGCGCCATTTCGCACTCGCCTCCCGAAGGACATCAACCCGTACCTTCATTGCCTACTGTACCACGGGGCGCTCCCGACCACTGCTGATGCAAGCACAATGCAATATCTTTTGTCGAGACCACCGTCAATTCAGGAGAATCAGCGAGTGGCTACTATTCTCTTCTCCACTGGCCTGCTTTCCCGGTACAGGTATATCGTTCGAGACCTATTAACAAAAGACCTTCTTCAAGAAGATTCTTCCACAACGTCTTACTACATACACCCACTATTAACGTTGTTCCTTCGTCAGACGGCATCAAACGGGAGAAAATTTGTGAACTCAAGTTACGGCATTGAATACCCTCTTGCCGCCCACGCCTTTCTAGACTACTACTCTCAACGAAGTTTCCTTTGGTCGCAGACACCGACTGAGACATACCTTGATGTCGAGAAAGAGCTGGAGCTGGAAGAGAATAACTTTCTAGAGGCAATATGGACCCCGTTGATACGTGTCGATCCCGCTTCTATTTTTTCTTCGTTCCCGGTGCATGCATTCGCCCGGTACGCTTCTATCGCAGCGATGCAAAACCTGCAATTGAAAGTTGGACTAGTGAAAGAGATTTGTACTCAAATACTGAAACGTTTTGGGGAACTTAAGGAGAAAGCTGGCCGGGATGGAAATATTGACGAGAAGGCTCTGGTGGCAGCGCTTTTTGCCTCGGGTTGGCTTTGCGAGTATCACGCCGAGGGAGATGCAATCATCCAATTCAAGAAACAAGTGGAGACTTCTGCTGAGCTGATTGGCATGGGCAGGGATATTGGAGGGTGTCTGGAGAGGTTCTCTGTGCTTGGTGAACAATGTGCTGTCCAGAGGAGCGTTGCCGTCCAGGATGGTATGATCGACGGGCTTAAATTTCGGAAACCATGGGCGGGATTCCTCGCAGAATACCAGGATCCGAAGAAGAAAAGGAAGGAAGAGCATGATGCGCAGTGGAGCGCCCTTGCAAAGGAGTTTATCAGGCTTCAGTCGATTGCCGTGCAAGTTCCCCTAACAGAGCGCTTTAGCGATAAGATGCGGTTGTCACTCAAGGGCGAACTTTCGAATATCTACTCGGGACTTGATGAGACTGTTCGCAGAAGTCCCCTGCGTGTGTTTCTTTCGGTATACCCGTGGCTCCCGGGATCCCTTCACAATACCCTCCCCTCCAAGCTTCCAAAGCTGTCCTCTGAGAAATTTGCAGCTTACCCTGCTCTCCTGCGACTTCACCAAGCCCGCTTCGACCCCCCGTCAACACTCCCGATCCTGCAAAGTCTCCTTGCAACAACTCGCACCCACTCCCTCCGAGACCTCGAACTGCCAATACACATTCTCCTCGCAAAGCAAACCTTCACCCTACAATCACTAACCGCAACCCTCTCCCACTGCGAATACGTCGTCGCCTTCCTCCCGCCAAGTCCGCTCCTCCTCCCTCACCACCTCCCTACCCTCTTACACATCACCTTCCTCGCAGCCCTAACCCACACACACCTCCGCGCCTGGGGGTTTGCGCTCTCAACCTTCAACGTCGCCTTATCCCTGGCAACGCACCTGGCCGATACCACAACGCAATATTGTACACTCCGTAAACTCTCCGCCATAAAGCGCGAATCCGGCCTCGGACCCCCAGTAGCCGAGACCCTCCTCCGCGCTTTAGATCTGTCCTACGCAACAACCTCCCAACCCGCATATACAGACGAGCACGGTGTACTCCTCCAACGCATTCTCTCCGCTGCGCGCTCTGGAAAAGCCGGTGAGAGCATGGAAAATGTTGTCGAGCGGTTCGCAAGGAAGAGAGGATGGGCCGTCAGTGAGATGAAGAATTTTGTCGAAGACGTTATCACCCTTGAAGCAAAGATTGTGCGAGGCGGAGCAGAGGTGGGCGCCGAGAGTGCTGAGATGGAGCGGGAATTGAGGGGGATGTATGCGGAGGCGGAGAAAATGTTGTTGCCTAGGAAAAGGAGGAATAGGGCTGAGAGCGAGACTGGGACGAGTATTACCAGTTCTACGGTTGTTTGAAGCTGTTCGTTCTTTTTAAATTATGTCCATTTTCCTCATTTTGTGATAGTTTTCTTTCTCTTTTAACTTGGGGGAGTTTCTCTTTCTCGTTTGGGTAGGATGCGTTTATGGATTTGATGGGATTGGTTTGGGATATAAATAGATTAGGACATCCATGGCGTTTGTATCATTCATTTTTTTCCTTCTTCTTAGGAACGAGGGGATGGCTGCTTGTAGCTTCTCACCTGTATTTATTTCTATTTCAGTTGCTTTCGGCATAATGCCTTTTTTCCTCCCCATTCTTTAAGACATGAGAGCGGTGCAGGGTGCTATATTGTAGACGGCAATTTATCTCTTCTATCATCCGAGTGCTGTAGGTTACCAAATACTTTGAAGTCTTACACTATGCTATACGGGATTGGGCGGCTTCCCATAAGGTACATGTTTAGAACAATTTTTCTTTCAAATTCGTGCTGCTAGCTGTACAGTATCGTAGATGCTGGAATAGCTGCGAATCGCGCCACGAGAACCAGAATTTCCCCTGCTGGGTTAAGGGGAGAAACAGTGTGAAAAAGTTCTCTCTTATTTCTTAGTTGGGACGGGGAAGGAGAGAAAAAAATGACAGGCATGACTAGAAATGGAAACTCCAACGGCCTAGCAAGATTCATGATTATTTCAGTTTTCACGGTGTCTCTTCACCGATGGTGCACAAATACATCCCGGTCAAGATTGCCTATGTATCTTGGGGTGTTATGAGATTGAGGATTTGGGAATCGAAAAATTTGCGCTCGTAATTGCCCGTAGCAGTTTTCGATTCCGTAACTAACGTCAGGACAACGCCCCTGTTGTTAGGGGTATTATTTCAATGCGACGGAAGGTGTGAATATGTCCGGACATCTGCGGGGCTCCTTGGGACACCAGGATCTAGGAAACGATAAGGTTCGTTGATGTTTATAGATACAGCCAATTGTTAGAGATGGGACAGTCTTAGGCACATCTATGGATATGATAATTAATCAAGAAACTCTCTCTTTCTCTTCCTTTCATCGATACCGTTTCGTATACTACTCTGCTTTTCAATTTCGGGGTTCTTGTACAGTACATGACCTGCGGCCAGCAGACTCCGAGTGATCCCCCATGGACCACATAACTACACAACACCCGGGGATACCTCCTTACCATACACGTTGGCCCCCCCCCCCCGCCTCCGCTGCTATTTAGCGGTGGATCGGTTAACCCCCCTAATGTAACCTCGTTTCCGGCTTTTTCATACTTCTGGAGGCGGGAAAGAGGGATAGGTGGGTAGTGATTGCAGTTCCGGGAATTGTGAAGATGCTACGGACCGCATCGCCCTCCAAACGAACATTGCTATGTGCTGGCGCTCGGTGAATCTCTGGAAGGGCATTAATTCAAGGTCCCCGACTCGTTCAGGGGGGGATTCTTCAGATGTTACTAAGCACTGGATAATTCTGACCAGGAGGAATCCATGTCCGAGGTGGAGTGGAAAAGCGTCCTGGCGGAGGAGTAGTGATTGTGTGCATAAGTCATAGTAGAGATGATTTCGTGGAGTATCCCTGGGCATGAGGGGTGGGGATAGAATTCCCGACCCGACAGGATGGACGGTAGTCCAGAGGTGGTCATTGTAAAGGGTATCGGAAATGCAGGTGCAGGAGAAAAGCTAGAAGGAAGCCTGTCCCAAGCCAGCTGCCGATAGGTAATGTGTCTAGATTCTTGCTGGCTTCCTTGCACATTGAGTAAATCCTATGGTGCAAAGCATATAAAACGTACACCTGTGTGGGTGCACCCATGTAATGCTTATATTTGAAGAGGGTTAAGGGTTGTAAATGCCGAAATGGAATTTGGAAGGTGGAGGGTTCAACTTGGACCTAGATGGGGCTTTTTTGTACATATTTTCAGTATGATATGATAGGCATGATATTACTGTTGATGGAAACTGAACAGATGTTATAGCATAAGAAGATAAATGTCTGAAAACTATTACAACTGACTACCCTTGAGCTTATATTGTATCCTACTTTCCATTATGAGCTTAACTTTATTGAACACTTCTGGGGTGCAGCTAAGGTATATACATGGAACAACAGTGAGTACCACTTTGAGGCACCCAAAGGCCTAGTCCCTGAGGCATTAGCGGGGGTGTCAAATAAATTGATCTGGATATATTGTGCAAGGACTGAACTGATAATGGAGGCATATTAAATGATGGTTGTCCATGGTTCTGCAGAGTATGAGAGGTTATTTACCAGAAGATATAAATCCCATCAACATGTATAAAATTTGTCAATTAATTAAGTTCTTATTTCAATTTCCATCGGATTCCATAGTTTATCATGTTAAAAATATATACAAAAAACCTGATCTGGGTGCAAGTTGAACCTTCCACCTTGCAAAAACCTTTTTTGCATTTACAACCCTTAACCCTCCCCAAATATGAGCATTACGTGGGTGCACCCACTCAGGTGTACGTTTTATATGCTTTGCACCATACCAGAAATGACGATCCACCAACAATCTGGAACCATCTTGATATCCCATGATCCTCCCTGCATCCTGGAGTCTATGCCCTATGCCCTATGCCGGGGGCATATGGTGTGAAAGAAACATCATGAAACAAAATGCTCGACACATGGTGCACAATGGCAACAAACATCAACCAAGAAACACATATCCTCCCGTACGCCACATATCCGCCTAACCTCATGCCCCATAGGCATTCCAACAAATAAGTCACAACCTCCTACTCAGATCCTGATATAGGGTCGTGTGGGGGTAGTGCGCTCGCGGGCAAGATCAGAGACACCATCACTCTGGTTGACCGTGTGCGGCTGAGGACTGGCAGGGGTAGTACGATACTTATCCGACATTGGGTGGTTTCTTGAGGTTACGACCCCTCGGATTCTAACTGCTCCTGTTTAACAGGAGTGAGATATTAAATATATTGGTTGCGAGAGCTCGACTTTGTGAAGATTTTGCCTGTTAAGTTACAAAGTTACAATTTCCGGCAACAGCGGACCTTCGGGTTACTGTCATACCTCTCTTGCGCTTTGGGGGTGGAAGGAAGAACTGGTTTAAGGTTTTCACGAATGCCCAAGCTGTGGGAGTTTTTCCCAGCGCTGACACCGACCGTAGTTAGATCATGAACACTTATAGTTCTTGCATCGGTGCTGTGGGACTTCAGCTCCATATGCCACCTTCACGTGGTGCTAAAGTCCAAAAACTAAGCGCAACCCGAAATTTTCTTTTCGAATAGAACAATGAGTAAAGAAGTTCTGGGGGATTGTGATCTGCCCTCTGAACCTAAATTTGGGGACAATTTTCCAGCATCTTGTGTAGCAAATAAAATACAAACATTAACGAATTTAGTCCCGTCACATAAGAGCCTTTAAGCCATTTCAAAGAAACATGAAACAACCAATTAAAAAACGTAAAAGCATAGAGAGAAATCAAAACTTCCCAAATACTGTACCTATCCCTCCCCGAGGTATTTCCCCCTCCCGAGCCCTATTCATTAGCATCCCCCTGGTTAATCATAATCCGAATACACTCATCTCGATAGCCTCCTAAGTAGATATGTCTACTATGGAAGATGACTACATCCCCCTTCCACTCCACGTACTTCAAACTTACAATCTTTGTATTCCAAACTTGGGTCCTGAAATTGATCAACCATCGGAATACAATATCGACATGCTGGACCCGCAGTATCGAGCTTCTGGCGCTTACGTGCTCGTAGGCGTTGCAGAGCTTGTTGAGGAGGGTGAACAGAGCTATTGTCCCGGGTATTGCTGTGGTGAAGAGGAGGGAGATTGTGGGGTTTATCATGATTTTCACGCCTTTTTTTTTATTCGTTTTCTTTTTTTCTTTTTCTCTTTTCGGAAGTGTCTTTGCCTTGGTATTTTTGTGCTGGGTTGGTGATTGCTATGGTGGAACGGATTTTTTTTATTTATCCTATGTTCGGTACTTTCAAGATTGCTACCGCAACGAAATCGATCAAAGAGAGGATTTCTGAATCAACACCAATCCTTTGACCTTCTAGTGGTTGCGTGTTCCAGCGCTGCTAGAGCTTAGTAGTGAAGATGAGACACAACCTATAAAAGTACAATCGGGGAAAATAGAGCGACCAGCTCTGATGGTGGATAAGCAGTTAGTTAACCCCAATGGGACAGTGCTCTTTATAAGAGGGGATTGAGGCGCAGGATCATGTGACCAGGCAAGTCTGAGGCGCTGTTGTCGGGCGAGAGGCGGGGATTCAGCCCTTCTTTTTCTAAAAAGAGTGAGCTAAGGAGTGGGGGTTTTGTGATGGTGAACCTAATCATGGGATCGTTCAATTTAGCTATGGTTCCAGACGTCTAGAGGGTGCACCAAATATTTTGTATCATAACGGGGGACACCTTGGCATAAAATCTCCTGCAAAAAAAAACCTAGTCTAAAGTTTATGTTCAAATCCAAGTCACAGTTGGGTTATTTTTTATTTTTGTTTTTGTTTTCCCATGAGTAAAAGCGAGATGTGATATTTTTAAATGGAGTGTGGAAAAGGAAGTATGCAATATTCTCCATTTACAATAATTTTATTTTATTGAACTGAATTCAATTGCTCCTTTTTATCTCTGAATTTTATGCCAAGGCGTTCGTCCCCTGTTGCGGAATATTTGGTGCACCCTCTAGACGTCTGGGACAATAATATTATGATAGAAAGATTATTCCCATAAGTGAAAAAGGATTTTATGTACTATTCATGCCGATTGAATGGGGCTTGATAGAGTCTAGTCATAGCCTCCACATGAAAGTTGTAGGCGGAAGCTGTAGCCTACGGAAACCAGCCGGAGATCCAGCCCTTTCTACATATCTAGGGAGTGGACGTATCATATATTGGTGTCTCTTCATACCGGTCGCCGTTGGGGATCGGGTATTTGGTTTAAATTTCTTCGTTCTGTGACATTCGACGTAGGGCATTGGGTTTAGGGATTGGTTTTCAAGATAAGAGTAGTTTGTTCATGGTGGCTGTGGAGTGTGAAGGATTATGGTGGATGGGGGGTGTGCTTTCTCAGAGCTTCTGCTGAGTTCCTGTCATTGCGGAGATGCCACCATGCACTCCATTGATTAATTGTGGATTATGGAGTTTTGTTTGGACGGGGGTGTTGATTGTTTACAGGGATATATATCTCGTGGCCTGTCTTTAGCTAGAATCTCTATCGGCCGCGTAGTTCATCTCCTCAAGTTCAGTTACGATTGACCCACATTTTACACCACCTTCACCACTTCGTCCTTTAGTTCCTTCTATAGGTTTCTACACTGACCATCCTCCTCCGTCTCGATCCTATTTGCCTTATACTGCACCGGAAACCTCCAATGAATTCGCTGGGTATCTCTTAGCCTCTCGCTGACAGCATCTGAGCCGCGATCTCTAAACTATACACAATGTGCTCATTGGCACCTTAGGCTAGAGCATGGACAGTCAGGACATAGAGTTACTCGGGGATGAAGATAGTGTGCTACTAGACGCCATATCCGCACTCCTGTGGTGTAGTTGGTCAATGCGCCGCTCACGCTGCCGGTGGTCACTGGTTTGAATCTGGCCCCTGCCATCTGCAGTAGTGGTGGATGTGTGGCCCGCAGCCGTATGCCGTGTCGGCGATGCTTCGACAATAATTACATAGAATCTCCGCACTGGACCCCGAGAGGTTCCATAGCTAAGTTAACGGCTGGAGCTCCTTGGCGAAGATATGGGCAGAGACCAAGTTGAGTAGATCCCAGGGGGGGCGCAAGTGCTAACCTCGTGAAATATTTGTAGTTCATTTGCGATGGGTCACTAGCTTTGATGGAGGACGGGCGCTGGCTGTCGAGGAGGTCTTTACCACCGAGACATTCTACGCTTTCCAACGGCAAATGGGTGTTCTATGGGATCTGAAATCCAGCCTTTTCATTACCTGGAAATATCATTGGTTATTGGCAGGCCCAGTTGTTGTTGGGAGCGGGAAGTAATTGGGGAGAAAGGTTGTTTCACCACGGTATATTGACAAGCGATGTCTCGAGATAAAGGGCCGAGATTTAGAATGGACTATATCTAAATTGGATATTTAGCTATGAGAAAAACATAAAGCCTTTGTGTTGGGCCGCTGGAAGTCGTTGAACAGCCCTAATGGTGACGAGGGGTTTTCAAGCTTTTTTTTAGCCCTTTCCTTGTTTTTTCGAGTATGTCCCAAGCTTTCTTCATTATGGTTATTGTCTAGCAATGCTAAGCTAAGTCAGTGAGGAGCCTCATTTGGAATTCTGGTATCATATCATACGGCTATCATGCATTGTACGAGTACTTGTAGAAATCCTCCGATACTATTATACCAGGGCTGGCTGAGGGGTGTTAGGGTACCCCACACAGGGGCCTAAATGCCTATCATCAGTGCAAGAACAGATTTGAGGAGGACGACCCTGGAACTAAAATTGATGATTGCGTACAATATGAATAAGGGTGTTCGAAACGGAAAATGTATCACTGGAAAGGTGTTGGTGTTGCACTTCATGTTATTCATTCAACTGCGCGAGCAAGCTATGGTGCTTTTTTTCTCCTGCTTTCTTTTTCGCTGTATAACCCCAAAAATCTGCTCCCAGAGGACCGGTTCCGCACTGGCAGCCTGATTAGGGGACTGGGACCCTCCCCTCCTTGGAGAATCCGTCTACCGTACCCAGTGGTACTGTAGATCCAATTTTTTTACGGCACACAACCATGGTAATTACATTAGGTCTTCCACTGAAAGGCAGATTGGGGATGAGCGAGGTTACAGGATGAACTGTTGTGAATTATACAGCCTGGTTCGAGGCAGTGATTGGTCACCAATATAATTCAGTTATATTTCAGCATCGCTTCCTCTCCTATTCGCTTTGGTTGGCTTCTCTGGGGCCGTTCCCTTCTTCCTTTATCCAGCTTCACTGCCTTTTAAAGGTCTTGTAGGAAAGAATTTCTCCTTTAGAGTGATATTTTGTGATTAAAGCTTTCAATCCCCCCTGAAGGTTATGGATGTATTCTTTCCTCTACCCCTACGCACCGAAGCTTCTAGAATGCATTTCTCTCTGCTAAGGTTTCCCTATGTGCTCTATAAACCGCGTTGATTGGTGATAGATTTGGTGCTACGTAACCCCTGTCCATTTCCACCATCAAACACCTCCTCCCTGTCCTATAATCTGCATCCCCAACCAGCACCCTATCCAACAGCTTAAACAGTCATGCCACCTAAATCTCTCTCCCCTGCGAAACTCTCGCAAGTTCTTGCTCACATACACTCCCTAAACACAGCACACACTCTAAAAGACCTCGAAAAGATTATTCCCGCAGCAACTGGGGTCTCAGGGATGTTGGTGAAAGATTACCTAACAGCACTCGTTGACGAAGGGCTCCTTAGGGTCGAGAAAATCGGTAGCGGGAATTGGTATTGGGCTTTCCGCTCCGAGGAAACAAACACGAAACGCCGGGTTCTAAAGAATTGTCTCGACGAGAAAGAGAAACTTTGTTTGGCGATTTCAGAGCTGAAAAGGGCAATTGGCGAAATAGGTGCCGATGAGGGGGGAGAAAAGGAGGAATTAGTGAAGAGGGTCCAGGAATTAAAGACTGTAAAGGCGGGTATAGCAGCTGAGCTCATGGGGTATGAAGGAGAGAATGTGAGTAGGTTGAAGGGAGAGATTGACGAAATGAAGGCCAGGATCAATCTGACTATTGGTAAGGCTCACCCCCCCCCTCGCCGTAGTTTTAGGCTAATAGGGTAGATAATCTTTACACGTTGGAGAAGTACGTGAAGGATGTTACAGGTGGAGACAGAGAAACCCTAGATGGTTGCAGAAAAATGTTCGGTATGGAAGAGGAGATGGAATATGTCTAAATGAACTTGGCCAGGGTAAGTTAACCGTGCCTTTCGCTGGGGCACCGCAAGTAAAGCCATTCAGGGGATTAATTATTTCCAGGATCATGGCACGTCACTCTAGAATTCTTAGGGTCTGAACCAAGTGTAAATAGAGCACTCCACAATACAATACCGTAGGATACGGTACTGTATATCACAATAGATTTACTTGCCAGACGCCGTTAGTCGGACCAGCGCGGAAAAACACTATAGATCCCAAGGGAGGTGAGTAAGTGGATGGGATGGTCTACACACGGAGTCCAGAGGAGGCAATGGAAACTCGATTTGGATTTCCAAATACATAACCAGCCCCAAGCATTGTGGGTAAGAGTATCATGGATCCAAATTGGCTCTCCTCAGTAGCGCCCTCTTCGGCACAAGGCTCCCCATTTCTATGAAATTCTCCTCATTGGTCTTTGGTCCCACTGTCCTCTGGTACCCGAGACTGTACTTGTAGGTTGACGATTTAATACCCTCCTGTTGACATGAACAAAACACAATTTATCCGACATTTTCACCCCTGATCGGGGTAAATCCTCTGGGGGTTAGACAGAAGGGACACCCCTGTCTCTATAGAAATAAATAGGAGCCAGGCGGCTATCATCTGCCAGATGAACATATCGGCGATGTGGGCGTTGAACTAAATGTCAAATTTGTCGTGTAGAGTTGCCAGCTAGGCTATCAGCAAAGGGGCATTAAGAGATGATGTAGTGTAAGAGATACTCAACCATGAGTAGGGCGTTGTATGGGGTCTTGATATTTCGAAAATACTGTTAGTTTGGGTGACCCTCTTCCTTTCCTACCTTTATTTTTCCTCCACCTTTTCCTTTTTTTTCTAATTTCGCTTTATCCTCATCTGACAAACGTTTGCCGTAGTACCGGTAGCAGGCCCCCGTGACTACGAGCGTGGTCACCTCAACTTGACATGAACTACGGTAGGATGGCATCGGACACAATTACCCGGCATCCAATTTTATGGCTAGGGATGCAGAGCGTTTTCTGGTGTTGCAGCGTACTGTACTCGTACTCATACAGTACCTCATCCCCCGCGTCGGCAGTTTGTCGTGCTCAAACACACGGTAGTCTATTGTTCGAGCACCACACGAGTGAAGAAGGTTGTGGGACAACAGAGGTCGCAACCAAGAGCGGGGAATATAATACCCCGTCTGCCATTTCCAACCAGGTTCAATAGCATTAATGCTTTCCTCCATTCATGCTTCGAATCACGATATCCTTGCTGCGGTACTACTTGAATACAGTACTACCCAGCAAAACGCCGGTATCGCCCTTCAATATTCTAAATTTTACCGCCATAGCCACGCGCCAAGTGGACCACTGGTAACTGTTATTTTGCCGTCGAGGATTTGGGGCGTAAACTTTATTTCCTCCTTTACCCTATTCCTTGCTTTGATCACAGGAAGAGAGGTTACAGTCGCAATTTTAGCGTTTTTCGGAGCATTTGGCTGAGCTACACTGACTCCTACTCGAGTACCGTAGCTGTATTCGTGAATGGCAGTTTTCAGACGTCACGCCGCATCCTCCTCCTGTAACACACACCCGCGGCGACCATGCCTGTTCGAGGTGCTAGTTGCCAGGTCGCCAGTCTGTGATCCAGAATACTCGAGTAGGCGGCTACAGTCTAATAACCCTTCCCCTTACTTAACAACCTATTGGTAAATCAAACCTCCCTTACATCACCCCTCCCTTCCCTATCGCCACCATTGGCTACTTACTCGAGTACCGATATAGTACAAGTACTTGACCCCTTCATTATGGGCCAAAAGCAAGTGGCTAGTGTCACGGTCCTGGGCTAGAATAAGGATCTGACAAGCCAAGGTTTTGAGATACCGGTAAGATTGGATACCGGTAAGATGGGAGGGGCGCCGTCTTAACAGAAAGATGAGGATAAGATTACACCAATAACGCGATGCTGCATTAAACGCAGTGCCTGGTGCGTGCGCATCGTGTTTCATGTCCCGGCAAGTTGAAAAATCCCCGCAAGGGGGAACCGTTTCGCACTTTCCCTCGAGAAAATATTATTGCCATACCGTTCCTGGCTCTTGGGCTGAGCCCTCGGAACATTACGTGTTTGGGTTTCGGGCTCTGTTCTCCACCATTTTGAGACGAGGTCGACTTTCCGAAATGGCGAATCCACAATTTTCTAAGGCTGAGTACAGTACAACAAGTACAGTACTGTACTCTACTACGTACAGTACTGTATGATAACTTGAGTTCTTTGCAAGGCTGGGTTGGCTAGGCGAAAGAAAATTGCGCAAACTTTCTAGACGTATGCAAAGGCTCTGACAACCTACCCCGTTACCCGAGTATTCATATTCTGCAGCCTTTTTTCCAACAGACACGGTATTTGGAAGTAAGCCAAGCGATATTTTCGAAGGGTCCTTCAATCTCCCGATCGTGTGGCCCCTGTTATCGCTGACCGAATCATCGGTTGGGACAACAGATTCCCACGCCAGAGCTCGAGCCTAGTCTTCTGAAAGGAGTGGATTGTGGGCCGTGAAGAGGAGCCACGAGGGGGAAATCAGAAAACCCATTTTTCCAACCGCTGACGTTTTGCGAGTGGTCTGTGCTCTGATTCAGGTACCAAAACCATGATCAGGGACGGTATGAGTGCTCGTACAGTACATACCGCACAGCTCAGGGGTCGGGACTGCGGCATGAGGGGGAGGGCTTGGAAGGCGTGGGGGGAAAGAGTGCACGTTGCTGAGGCGCAGGCGTGAGCCTCTACTCGAGTACTCTGTGCTGTGGGATGTCGTGCGCATGCGCAGAATGGCGAACCCAGAATACGCTGTATCCCTTCATTGGTTTTCAGGAATCAAGCCCTCTCCTAAAGAGCGCCTCCTGTAACACCAGCTAAGATTCCACTAGTCTATTGATTTTGGAAGAAATTACATGTACCTACCGAGGGGCAGTAGATTCTACAAGCCTACTGTCTGCGCCTCACCCGACAAAGCTCTTTTGCGGGGTATGACGGGGGGTTTGACCGTGGCGAGCAGTAGCTATCTGACACGATTTACCGCGCGAACGTCGCAGGTTGGGGGCTAGCCAATCAAGTTTGCGCTCCTTGGAAGGAGTACCCAAAAACCCTCCTCCTCTTCTCCTACTGATAGTGGTGCAGGCTCTTTAAAAGGCGATGGTGCCGCCTTTTCCCAATAGCTCCTATTCGTAAAGACTCAGACTCTTCTCATACGTGGTTTTTTTTCCTTTTCTTCCTCCCCCTTCCGCTCTTTGATCTTCTTTTCTACTGGTGAGTCTTTCCATTCCTGGCCTTGCCAGTATCATGCTATGTATAGTACAATGCCATTTGATTGTATCGTACCGTAGTTGGTGAATTTTTTTTTACTGAAAGAGTATGCCTTACTGACGTCGTTGGTGATTTGTGCAGGCTGTGCCATATTTCTTTTTTTTCACACACTCCCCGGTTTCTTAGCTCAGCCTGCTTCATCAACTTTAGTTGTTTTGCCGTCAACATTGGCGCCTTCTTTACTTTCTTTATAAAAGTGCTTGGGCCCCCGGATCAACTAGAATCTCATCAGCAACTTCATCGCGCGCTTCACCCACCATTGCCACAGCAACATCAAAGCACCAAAACAAAACATCAAACCATTTATCGCAAATCGAGCAATCGACTCGCCTTAGAAACCGATCGGTGACTCTACGCTACAAAAGACTTTCCTACTTTGACGAGCTCATTACACTATAACCTCCCATTACTTTACGCACCACCGAACGAATATCTCAAATATCTACACAAATGCCTAGCTACTACCACCCCACCTCTTGTACCTCGTCCGACACCGACAGCACCAATCCGGCCCCTGCCGTCTACGCACACTCAAAACAGTGTCGTCGATCCTCGATAATCTATCAATCTTTTTCTCCGTCGGCGTCGGATCCACCCACCGAGCCTGCCAAGTTCACAATCACGTTAAAAGGCAGAATTGAGGAGAAAACCTTAGTTTCCGGGTACCCGCTGTCACAGAGCCGGTCTGGTGTGGTGGTGATTCCTGAGAGATCAAGCTACACCCACATGAGTTAAAGGCGTCGGGGGTCTCCCCTGTGACCGGGCGTCGAGGGTGAAGGACGTTCAGTGAGCGATACTGCGAGTGAGACTGAAAGTTCCTAGAGCAGTGGAGGTATTGGTTTAGCTCGGGCATCAGGACTGGGGCCATGGGGATGAACGAGGCTAGGGGGGTTTCAACATCATTATTTGGTGTCTTTTTTTGGTTATAATTTGGTTTTTTTTTTTAGCGGGCTATTGGGTTGTAATCTTTTTATATTTTTTGCGGGTTACGATTTCTTTCACTGTATCCTAGGGTCATTGCTTCAGTGTTTCGGGGGTTTGGGTTTTCTTTTATCAGATTCTTATTTTTGCCTCGCCTTATTTCGCTTTTTTTTATAGAGAATTTTTCCTTAGGCTCAGTGGCTTTCTGATGACCTTGAGTTCTTCCGCCCTCCTGTATGATACTTTTGCGGTTTTTCCATAGATTTCAAGCCCTGGCAGAAAACGCCTCCTAAAATTCTTCATTTACACGTGCAAGTTCTTCCCCCGGGAAAAGGTGGAAATCGTAAATACTCAGCCATAACTCGCACCACTGCCCTACACCCCACCCCAACCCTATATTTATCTCCCACAATCCCAAAATAAACCATTATCCTGCAGAAAAGGGGGGAAAACATATCTCCGAACTCCCTCGCAGGGGATGATAAAACAAAATTTAATAAAAACAAACAATGCACAGCTTACAGGTCCAAACCGGCTCCTGCCCCCAACCCTCGTCACCCCCGGGCACGATAGTCAGAACATTAGCTAATTGAAACCGTCCGCACATTCCCACCCCCACACTACATAAGGATTCTCACCACCTCTCACTCGCTACCGAACAAGCGTTGTCAAGGCAACATCAAACAAAAAGGGGAAACAAATTCTTCGCAAATGACGCGACGACAGAGGACAAATCCCGACGACCCTAACGATCATTCCCCCCCCCCCAACCACCACCAGCGGGAGCGAAATTAGTGCCTGTGTGTGTGGGTGGGTGGGTGTGGGAACATCTTGAAAGGGTCGCCGTGAGAGGTTGATTTTCCGCTCGACCAGTGGGTTGCGAACACGCCAACCGGCGCGTCGTCGCAACCTAGTCGGTTGAACGGCATAGATGGGTATTAGATGCCATGTTTTACTGGGTGCAGATCGGGAATTAGTCTTACTACAGTACTCTAAAGGGGCGGAGGGCATAAAGAAGAAGAAAGTGTCCATCGGTGGGAACTATTTTTGTTTCTTTGGGGAGGGGGGAGTTTGTCATTGTTTTACTGTGGATGTACTCGGATAGGACGTCGTATTGGTTAATCTACCCCCCCCCCCTCTGGCAAATGAAGTATCGCAAAGCGTTCACGGAACCCCTTCTTCTCTTTTACAAACAATTAATAGACTCAACTGCATACCATGACCCTTCATCGGGAATGCTCACGCACAAACCCTGGTATCCGGGTATGCTTTGGGGCATAGATTTATGGAGTAATCGAAGGTCATATCTGCATGTTTGAATCTTTCAATAATACTCCTCCCTGCCGAGGAAAGTTTTGGTGAGCCGGTGGGCGAGCTCAGATTGGGATGGGTAGAGAGAGAGTTTGGTTTTTGTGGTAGGGTATGCATGCATACGGTACCTGGGTAATGGGTAATCAGCACTCGAGGAATCGTTGCATGCATCTCGGGGTAGATTCCTGCGATGGATGGGAAAGTGTCGTTTGGAGGTATTTTTTCTAACTGGATAAATTTGCGAGTGGAGGTAACTAGTAATACTGCACTGTGCTGGTATGGCAACGGGAAGAGTGGCTTGGAGATATGTCACGGGGTGGACTTGTGGTTATTTTGCGTTTCGGGTGTATGTGTGTGTACGAGTACATATGCTCAGAGGATGGATGAAGAAGGGTGGGATGTCCCTTTTCCTTTTGTTCCTCTACGAGACGGTTCTGGTTGTTTGCTGAAACGCTTCCTTGGGGTGATGAGCGATTTGGTTTACCAGAGGTTTGGTTTTATCTTATTCTTGTTTTTTAGGAATGTTTTATCTGATAAATCCTTCGTCTAGAGTAGTGCTTCTGCTTACCCCGCGTACGGTACCGGTACAGTACAGTACTGTACAACCCCTCCTCTGTAGCCACCCAGAGGTCATGTCAGCATCTCGACATTGGCCGAGCATGAAAAAGCACCAGTATTGGCCCACCACGGATTCGCTTGCCCCGCACGTTTTTTCTTCTTCCCTCTTTCTTTAAAAGTTGACCGCCGGTGCATACATCAAGTACGAGTACTCGAGTGCTTTGCGGGGGGCCCCGAACCGCCCCGCCGCGCTCCCCGTCTGTCGTCCGCCAACCAATAATTGGAGAAATTTCGGAGGGAAAAAAAAAAAATTAGAAATTCAAGACAAAGTAATGCAACCCCTGAAACGCAAGTCACTCAACTCACATGCTGTCGTGCAATCACCGAAAATCACTCAAATACTCTACTCCAGTACCATCGCTGGATTTGATGTCTTGTGGACGGGCATGGGGAAAGGGGTCTGGGGTGCAGTGCGATACTTGTATGACGTTGCGCACGTGATTGTCGGTTTGGAATGGCGGGTTGGGGCATGCATGTGTGTATGCATGCAAGTACAGTACAGCATGAGTGCGGGGGAGAGGGGGGGAGGGGGCGATGGGTAGAAGAGGATATTACGTAGAGGTTTTTGGGATCGGTGTTGGTGTATGCTGGTTAATTTCGTCTATAGGAATTTCGAGTGCTATGTTGTGTGCCAGTGTGGGTGCAGGTTGGGAGATCACAGGGACAGATGTCGGTGGTTAGGGTGCAGGTGTCAGCATGGGGTGTCACTCGGACTCAGGTGATGGGGGGAGTTTTGTTGGTGGGGGGAGGGCTTCGATTGAAGGAGCTATAGATGCGTGAGTGGGTTTCGATGATTCTGGAAGCGTGGATAGCTGTGGAGTTTATGGCGATCTCTGATTTGCCCTATTGTGGTTAGGTTTGGTATGATATATGCATTTATTGAGAAAAAAAGGTCCAAGCTACTGCATTTCACTATCTGGGGGGTTTCGGGCAAAGGGGAAGTCCAGTGGAGGGCCTGAACACGGAAGCTGTTGATATGATATGGCCTTATTTGGTGCAATAGGCTGAGCGAAGGCAGGGGTATGTTATGGCGGTGCTGGTACTAGAGCACTGTACTCTAGCCGATCACATGGGTGCATATATGCACTTGGGAGGGATGGTTGTCCGCATTATATCCATCTACTATAAATCCCCCCGGCTACTGCATTGCATCTATTAAATCGGCCACGCAATCCCGCAGAGCAGTGCCACACTCCGTGTATGCACCGGCCTCAATTCCGGATCCATTCGACCCTCCAAATGCAGTAACTAATGACGACCAACCGCCCTACTCCAGTACTACCACTTAATCATCCGGCAGCCTTAATCCATACTGCCCTGCACCAGCAACCCAGGATGCAGCCCAAGGATCCCACCCACAACTCTCACAACAGGTACTGGAACAGCCATGACCAGTCACTCTCGTCACACTTGTACAATCACAATACCGGGTTATCGGACTCCCGGCCACCACGAGGCGCACCTCACCTACCCAATGTGCCCGACAAGCGGCATTGCTGACGTGACCTGAGGGTGGAATACCAGGTAATGCGAGGTACCACCGGCCAATTATCTGGGGTAGCGGGGTAGCGGCTAGATGCATGTGGGTCCTACAAGTCCAAGCCGAGCGATGAGTCTTGAGGGCTCATAAATGACGCAGTGTGTGGAAGATGAAAATCGTAAGCTTAGTTAGGCTCGGGGGCCGATGGGCATGTGATGAGTGCGGGGTCCGGGGGGGGGCAGAGTTGGGATACCGGTAGTGTATGTCTCGGGATCTTCCCAATATCTCCTGTGGTGGCTAGTGATCAGATCATGCAGACTTCACCGGAGGTTATGCGCGAGGGTACAGAATGCAAGAAGTGCTGTGCACCGTTTGACGGTAATCCGCTCGAAGCGCGCGCGGAGAAATAAAGTTTAGGTCTGCTATCTATGGTTGGGCCGCTGTTGATTTGGGGACCCCCTTAGCGCGCTAGTTTATTCGTTGCCCTGGCTTATGGAGTTTTGTAACTTGTGGGTGGTGCTGCCGGTGGGAGGTGATATCGTATGAAGCGTAATAGTTGCTTTGTAGTCGCTGATCGTGACAAAACGAGGCTTTCGTGGGTGAAACAATAAAACGGGGGGCTTGGCGAAAATAAACCTAACCCTCAAGCCGATCGACACTTTTCGTATGATTCTAGAAATTGCCCTGCGGAATGTCTCTGATACGGTACCACCGTCAGTTCGAAGCCTTGTTCCGTCGTTGTCAGTAACCCTCAGGCCGGCTCAAACATATTGACTGAGGCTATGCTATTAAAAAAAATTATGCTAGGTCTGGTTCGCACATGTCCTGGTAGCGCAGAAGTTGACAGAGTTGTTACAGGAAGATGGTTCTGAACGCCTGAGCAATTGTTGGCCCTCGATTTCATGGCCTTGTCGCCCTCATGATCGTTCCCGATCTTACAGCGCCTGGAATAAATGCGCTGTTTGGGAAATCGTCACGAAAGCGTCGCCGGAGGGAGGTGGCGAGGAGAGAATCGCCACCCACCGCCTTCGTAAGCCGAGATGGTGTACGGTAGTTAAAATATGAAGACCATCCTGGGAAATTGGGAAGCTCGCAATTCCGATCCGACTGGGTTAGTCTTCGCGGCTCTGGGTTGGGGAGGCGTTGCTGCCGACCGATTTGCTCGTCGAAAGAGTCTAAAGTTACACCCGAAATGGCTGGCGTTGTACGAGAAGAGTTGACGGGGGATGACAAACAGTGCTATTGGCCAAAAGCATTCTGGGACAGTCTGATTCTTCGTGATGGACACAGTGTTGTGAGTGGCTTCGTCCTGTTATTATTCTACCGGGTTTGGGTCTGTGATGTTGAGGGGATGGAGGTCAAGGAGGTTGTTAGTTCCACCAAAGGGATCCCTTGGCCAATGGCAAACCCGAACACACACCATACCCCTCCCTTGCTCCCGATCTGGTTGATGTTGTGATACCGTCGTGCATTACATGGAAAAAACTGGAAGCCCCAAGATCAAGCTCTCAGTTATCAGTGGAGAATACCCTCGCTCAATGAGATGCGCTATCTCCTAGCTCCAACTTTCAGAAGCGTCACATTGTCAACCCTGGAAAAGCTGTTTCTATCATACCAGGCAACTATTGGTTCTGCTTCGCCTGGAACTTTTTTTTTTGGTTGCCCAACCAATTGCACCTCAGCACTCAGGCTCATACCCACCCCGGTACCTTATAAATGAAGATGCGTTCGGGAACTCCGCTAATTTATCCCGAGAGAAGAAGGCTAAGAGGAATCCTGAGACCTATCAAAAGAGGGTTGGCTGGGGACGAGCAGGGGGAAAAACACTCCCGCTGATTCGGAAGCACAAAAGATTATCATCTAGGTTTGACACTATGAGAATTTCAAAAGCATAGGAGCTCCTCTGGCTGGATTCGCCTCCATTATGCGAAGGCACCGAAGCACAGGCATTGTGTTACAAGTGCCAAATAGCTGAAAGCACTAGGTATTTATTCCCCCTCTATATCTTTTGGGATTAGCTTAAGCTAGGCGGACGCTAGTAGGTTTGCATAATGTCGTGGTAGGCTTAGTGACGGTATGGTTCGGAACGGGATAGCGCTATAGGAACTATTGCGGATACACTTACACGTGCTCGGGGGACCCTCTTTCCGGAGGAATAAAAAGAGGAGATAGTGCAGCTAGCTTGTGCGGGATCCTCAGGCTGCGGAGTTTACCAAATATTCTGCACTATGTTCGCTATATAGCACAGCCTTGAGGTACACTATCAGCGCTGACACTCGCGGAAAAATATGTTTCCCCTAGCTTCGTCAGTTGCCGGTGCTTTGTTCGCTCGCTCGTCAATTTCTTCCCACAGGGTCCTACCTAAGTCACCCGCCCCACCATCCCCACAAAATATGAAATGAAAATCCCTCGACCACACCAAGGGCATGGCATGTCAAACCTCCCCCACTCTTCCCCCCTTCCGTACCATGAACCCCTTGTAGCACCAATCTAACCCCTACCGGCTAAGCTGACAAGGCCGGGCTCAACCATACCAAGCTATTCACCACCACCACCTCCAACTATCAATTATGCGGTACACCCCCCTGCAAGCGCTCCCGTGGTGAAGTTCTTATTCTCCCTCAGCAAAGCGGTGGAACAGGCAAGTCTCAGCTGGGAAATATGAAACGGACGCCTTTAAGCTGGGAGAGGCGAGTGATGGAAGGTGATTTCTGTTTTGGGGAAGCGCACCCGGGAGCAGGGAAATGGGTGAGATCGACCGCAGGGGTTTTTATATGGCGATCTCGCCGGTGACCCCTCCGATGGTGGGATCGGAGGGGGTTTTGTTTTTTTGCCTTTCTGTAACACTCAGTGGTAGCTTACCACCTTGGCACCAAGGATCTGCACTTTTGGTGTGCTCTTGGCGTTGAGGTTTCTGAATACTTGTGAAGTTCGAGATGTTCGTTGGTGCTTGAGGGGTAGCCGTAAGTGGGCAAACGGGCCAGTGGGTGGTATGAACCGGCGGTGGCGAGGCTTTGAGATAGCGGCGGCGTCCGACTTCAATTGCTTGCTCGTATGCGACTTGTCTTGGGGAGTTGTGGGGTTTGAGCGAAGTGCTGATGGTCTGGTTGGTAGTAAGGTATTATAGTATGATACGGAAGGAGCTCAGATTAGGTACTCGAGTACGGTCCGAGAGAGCACTATACTCGGGGGTATGTAGGAAAAAGTATGGAGAAGTCTTGGCTGCCAAAACAAAGAGATATTCTATTAGCCACATTCGCTATACTTTCCCCTACCCCTACGTACGGGGGCATAGCCCCTAAGTTTTGTATATTTTACTAGCAAGGGGTTTTCGGCTAGCGCTGGCAAAAGTATGGAATTGGGTATGATGACTACCGGTACCCTATTCACCCGCCGACCCGCTGCTAGCGGAACACTACTTCTTAGTAAAATATACAAAACTTAGGGGCTAGACTATCTCCGTACAACAAAGGTTAGACGTAAGCTTGGTGCACAGCCCAAATGTGGATTTCCTACTATCTTCATGAACAAGAGAAGAGGTGGGATACGATAACCTAGAGTTCATAATCCTCGAGTATAATTTATGCGCTCTACGGGGACAGGGTTGAATGATGGAGGGGTTCAGCGGGGGGAGCAAAATACGTTCACATTTTTCATAAGCCGAAACGTCTAAAAAATGTGAACATATTCTTTCCCCCCGCTGTATTATTCATTTCGAATTCACTCAAATGTGGTTAATATATATGAATTGGTCGTCTCGCTAGCTGGTATTGTACTGTAGGGTGGATAATATCTGGAGGCTGGCTAAGAACAGGATGGGAAGCATTAGAGTTATCCGGATTCCGAATATATGGTATTCGGATAACTCCCCAAGTGGAATCAATAATCCCCCATGCTCACCTTGAGCCCCAGTTCTGTTCGCCCAGTACGGTAATGGTCAACACATTTCCTCCTCTGATTTCATGATTTTCTTCTTGCAAAAGTTCAGGTACTGTGCCAAGTTTAGTCTGGGGATGAATTGTTCTCTACCGTAGTACTATACTTGGATATACGGCCTTCCTACCACCGGTATCGTACCGTATGTCAATTGCGCCGGAGGAAAAAAAAAAAAAAATCGGCAAACCTCCCGTTGTTCCCCCATTCCAGGAAACGGATCTTTGATTTGATAATCAGTATTACTATTATCCCTTGGTCTCTCTGAAACAGCCAAATTTTTATGCCAGGGGCGCTAAGACCAGATTCGGTAACAGGTAGCTGAACTTGGACAGAAAATCAGATTTTTCAAGTTTTTTTTTTTTCAGAGTTCAAATGACTCAGCGTTCTTGGCGGGTGTAACATTCTCAGCATATTACAAAACTCAAATCATTCCAGGACCAGTTTAGCGTGCCCTAGCTACTACCAACTTGGCCGTTTCAGAGAGATAAAGGGGATAGGTCGGTATTGGATGGCTGGTGAAGGAATGGTTTTTTGTAATTATGGGGGCATGTTAAGATAGGAAGAGGTTGTTCATAGTAGAACTATTATTATATAAAGGGGTGGAAGAGGGACGCAGGAAGAATTTTACTTGGGAGGTTATGAAACATGTCTTCAATGCGTTCTGAACAAAGGTAAAAACGTGGTGGTTATCTATAGACCTTAAAATTAAGGGTTATTCAAGTGGGGATCTAATTGTAGATACATGAGTAGGGTGGAAACTCGGATAATCTATCGTAACCAAGTCATCGGGGTTGCTTCCTCTGATAACGCCTGGTTTTTTTGTTTTGCCATCTCTTTCTACCCCTTCCAGTGTAGGGGATTGTCGATCACATATCACCCGGTTTCGACCATTCAAGTTTTTTTATAGCATATATATTACTTAATTTCCCTATAAGCGGTCAATACGGAATATACGGAAAGACAGCGTTGGCTTAAGCATTCAGGGGATTAGTAGGGGGGGGGGGGGAGGGGAGTTACCTATCATGAGCACGCCGAAGTTACTTCGTGATTACAAACCTCCCATCCACCCCATGAGCTTGTGACAACTGCCTGCAGTAGGGTCCGATTGAGCCCTCAAGATCAAATTTATAGAAAAAAATACATCCAACCCGAGGTCGTTTTCTTATTTGAACCGATTGTAAAACCCTACAGAAATCACTAGAGATTTTTGTACTGATGGAGTAACACATTTCTTCAGATGGCCAACCAATACTCAGCCAACTCTAGGTAAGGGCAGAGGGACACAACGGTGGCTTCCCATAGGATGTGAGATCCAAGCTCAACACCCTCCTTTGGCTCTTGGCCAACTCTCTTCCTTTGGCTGTATTCCCCCCCTCAGCTTCAAAATATACACCCTTATTAGCTCTTACCAATCATGATCGACATAAAAGTGTTCCTTGGTAGTCACGACTTCTAGTCCCTCGTGACAGACGTAGGGCTGCTTATTTCAGCTATGATAGGGCGTTGGCCTTGCTAGCTATGCTAGGTACCCCTCTCGGAATATGTTTCTAATATCGTGCTTGCAACCGCCTCTTGGCAACATTAAAACACTTGTGCCCACTGCTAGCTCGCCCCCGCATAGCCCAGAACAGACATGCCGTAGTAAGTTGGCATCGGGAAGCGCTCAATCATTAACCTCCTCTTTCAAAACAAGACCAAACCCAACCTACTTTACCTCAACCGGTAGTCAATACGAGGGGTGAACGCCCAACCTGCGCTACTATTTTGTTCTCAGCCCTTTCCAAAAGTACCAAGAGGCCCTCATTGTCCAAGGATCTGACCAGAATATCCAACTTGTCCATGCCCCAATATCCCGTGCCGCTGTAGTGCACCCAATCCCTATGACAACCGCTATCGTTCCCGCCGCGATAAGTATTCCCACCCGGTTCTCATCCCAGAAGCTTCTTCTCCACCCACAAATGTTTATGCTGTATCACATTTGAACAAAAAAAAGTTCTGCACAACTCTTTAGACCACATACTGTTATGTAACAAGTCCGGAGCAGAGAGCTTGAGTGGGCGCTAGCGGTAGCGGTAGGTTGGGTTGTCAGAGCCCCCCCCCCCCGATGTGACATTGGGGGAAGGAGGGTGGAGGGTGGAGGGGGGGGGAAGAGAGGGGTAGTTCTCCATATCTGCCTGCATAGGGGACAGGGTTGTGGAAGGCCTTTGGCCGCTCCGACTTCAACGTGGAAGGGTGTTGTGAGGAGTGTCCTTGTGACGAGATTCTAGCCAATTGGGACGTGATAATTGGGAATCCTGTGAATCCTGACAAAAATAGGATAGATAGGTTGGGCCGGCGTTGGGGTATTGTTACAGTACTCCGGCGGTTGGTAGGCAGATGATGCAGTGAACACATTTCAGGTATATCCGTTTGGAGGGGTAGGGTCACTTTTATTTTCCGGAGACATACTGGAGTACAAACCTTCTAGAATTTCCCGGAAGAATAAACCTACAGTACTGTACTTGTATATTCAAGCCGGATTGGACCAGTACTTTACTTCATCTACCGCCTGAAACAGCTCCTGCATCGCTCGTATCCATCATTTGTCGCTTCATCTACTAATCTACAATCTCAAGACCTAAATATCCCCGCACTTGCCGAAACCGGGAACACACACGATTGTCACTTCTTCGGAAAACTCACAGCAAACTCCAAATGCCACCCGCTATTGCCACTCACGAATCCGCATCGGTAGCTCTCCACTCCCTTCAACTTAAAACATCAAAGGAACAAAACTAGTCCCGAGGGCATGTACGAGTACCCGAGGACCCACCGTCAATGCCATGAACTATCCCGCCCAAACGCATCCTGTCTCTTATTAATTCAGCTACCTTCCCCCTTTCGTTTCCCTGCGAACTCAAGCCCGGCAAATCTAATCGATTGTTTACAGTAGGTGCCTGGGTGGGGGTGCATGGGTCGTACAGTATCATACACAAAGAGTAAGGTAGGGTTAGGTTAGGTAAGGTAGGATTGGAATATTCCACGTTTTCTAAACTACCGAGGCTTGGTAGGAAAAAAAAAAAAAAAAGAAACAACACGGCAGGATACAGTAGGAAGAGTGCTTATTGTAGCGCGGCGGCTGGCTGTTTATACTGTACTAGTACTCTAAAAGTACCGTATCGTTGCTGATAAGTACTGTATTGTGCCGGTACCGGTGCTACCGGTAGCTCCGAACGGTAGGCTAGGAACAGAAGTTGGTTCGGTACTTAGTCCCTTCTTACCCAAGAGATCGCTCGGTCTGCCCCGTTCCCATTCCCATTCCTATTATGTAGGGCACAAGCAATTACCTAATACCATATTTCACTTCTCCGTAGCACACAGTAATATTTTCCTTCTCCCCAATATTTGATAACCTACCTATGAAGCAGATACTCGGGTCCTATAGTAGTACTTGAGTATATCTACCCCGTCCCCCTACCCTCATACCCGCTCACTCAAATCCCGCCTTCCCTCCCTCCCCCTCCCTCCCTCCTCCTCCCCGCTCAGAGGTCTTGAAACGCGCAAAAGCCGCGCCACCGGCCAACAGGCGGAAATGAGATCCCCCATTTTCTGCACAATCCACGCCTTATCTCCCTGTGATAAGACATTCATATCCCCTCACCACTTGAGGTGTATAACATAGATCGGTAGCACCTTGCGGATACTAGGATAACATGACGATATGATAACTCCACATAGCAGATAAACAAAAACCTACGGTGAGTATGATAGACGCTTCCCCTCACCGGCCGATGGGGGCGTCAGCAAGCAAGCAGGAAATCGGCACACATATCTGTATCCTGTATGCGAGTTAGTTAGTTAGTTAGTTTTTTTTTTTTTTTTTTTTAGAGAGTAACAGAGTAAGTTAACTAAAGCACACCATGTAATTTGCAGTTGGTGATATGCTGAGCGGTATCCTAACCCCATGCACCATCGCGGGGGGTGTCGAACAGGTATCGAGCTGATGGTAGAATGGTAGGAAATCGATATTGTGATAATATCACTTCCTCGGCCGCGCCGCACGAAGGCCAAAGCTTACATCCACAGTGCCTGCAGGTGCAGGTGGCTCGGTCCGCAACTCCTCGAGTATACCTTCCTACCATATGCCAATCTGCGAAGCATTACGGAACCAACACCAATTGGAAAATTTTCTGGACAATTTGAATGAGCGAAGTTTAAACTTCTGGTGGACCTCAAACCTGGAAACCTCCCGCGGGCCGCCGCCTCATTGCATTTCGCTGACCATGCGGTGAAGCGGGTAGGCTTACTACACAGTGAGTAACAAGTAGTCTAATTTAACTGAAATCACGATCTGCGTTAGGCTAGAACATCGCCTTAGCGCATGTGTGCACTTTACGGTTATGATATGTGGGCAAAGGTTAGTTAGTTGGTCAAAGTCGAGATTCGCCTGCCGCCAGTAGGTTGGAAATAATAACATAGGAGGTAAAGCAAGGCATTCAATGCAATCAGGAAGAGTCCGGGATAGGCTCGGCTTCGGCCATAAGGGTTAAGTGAAGGCGTTTTGTTGCCAATTTGGGATGGATTAAAAAAGAAGACTCCTAGTTCAACCTACCAGCGGCAGCCGAACCTTGCCAGATAATGCGATATTCGCCAGGGAGCCACTGTACCCGAGTAGAAGTCATAGTACATTAGTTTTAGCCCAATCTGGGAAGCCGCCAGCTTCTTCATTGGGTATTTGTATTGTATCATACAAGTACTCGCTCGCATTACGGTAACCTTGCAAACTCAATTTTTCAGATCACAGCGCATGCCACCTTGTAGTAAATAACAAGCATCGTCCAATCGGTGCTAAACCAACTAACATATGGTAGCCTACAATTCACTTCCCTCTCTCCCATAATTTTCTACTGCCAGGAGTACAGCTACAGGTATCACGAATGCCACCATAACCTAAATTTACCACACTTAGAATTTGATGCGATTCCCAGTATTCTCCTCACAAGCAGACCCTGCGTTGCCTTCCCCATACCTCACAGCCTCCACTCCCGCATGACTAATACTTACCCCCCCTCCCCTTCTCTCCTTTCCTATCGCAAACGAAGGCTTTATTTAAAGTCTGGCGCCATCGAGATGTCATGTCAGGTCAAGACGTGATAAGATCGAGGCGTTGTGGCGGTGTCGACTGTCGTCACGGAATAATTATGGAAGGAGAAGAGCTCAGCCCCAGCCTTGTCTTGCATGGCGATATATTTGGGGGGTACAGTACCGTGCCGTGATATGGTATTGTAGTTGCACAAGGAATCAATGATCGAGAGGATACCTGGTTACGGCACGGTACTCGAGTAGTGAACTAAACCAAACGCGTTGTATGCTATGACACTACAGTGAAAGATTGTTTACAAACCCAAACAGCGAGAGGGTCAGCATACGGTAGATCCTATCATATCATAGAACGAACCATACCGGTACAGTACGGTACCTTAGTCACCCCCGCAACTCACCTCGTTCACTGCACTTTCCTTCCCGCCTGCTGTGGCTTTATTTCTTTTATCCTATCATTTCCCAGCGTTAATTAAAGCCGCCTTCTGGCAGCAAGCTACTGTACCCCGGTTGTTATTATTACCCACAGCCTAGTAAGGTGCGTTACCGATACAGTACTAGCACAGTGCTCCTACATGTAATACATTCACCACAGCACCCCAGGATAAAATATTAGCGCACAGACTTGCCTCCAGTCAACTCGACTGGCTCACGAGGTCCGATATGATACATCCATACAATACGAATTAGGCGCGCGGTATTATACCGTACACTAATCCCGCCGATCCATCCAATCCGTTCTATCCAATCCAACTTGCAATCCGACTAACCTACCCATCTTCTGCTACCGTGACCACTCATTCAATAGCCCAAGCAATCTACCTAGCACTTCTACAGACATACAGCAGTAGTAGTAATTATTCAGGCTTCCCCAGAGTGAGTGCAATACAGCGGCTCTCTCTTGTTGGATCCCAATGATTTCAACCAACACTCCAAGGGTAACGACCAAACCGGCAAGCTTTGGCGCCCACGTAGATCAAATTTCGAAGGATCATGATATGATGGGAGCTTGCTTAATACCCCTCATAACTCGCGCTCGCCTCTGCCAGCGGCTTTGGACAGTTGTGGTCGTCCGGGTGGGTCATATGTTTCCCCTGGGTATTGTATTGTACTGTACTGTACTGTACAGAGCGGTAGTGTGAGGTACCTGACCACAGTGATCAAAAATTCGCATGGCAAATCACCTGCACGCATCTGAGTGCTATACTAAATTCGGACTCATGTGTTTGGGTACTTAATACCGTACGGTACCGGATACCTTGTGTTCGAGTATAGTACTATAAGGTAAGAAACCGCTACCCCCTCCCTCACCATCAGGCCGAGGTGCCACAGCCGAGACATTTCGTAGGGAAGGGAGGCGCGAATCTCGTATCGAATTAGTGTGGGTACCGAGTAACGGGTTCGTGGGAGGGAAGGAATAAAGTAATTGTTTTTTGTCTGTTTCTGCTCTGAGACTTGGGTATCATATTATCACACTGTAGGCTAAGGTTGTTTGGGGTTTATACTGAATCGCCCTGCGTAATGGTGGTGAGGATAGGTAGTCTACCGGGCAGGTAGTTTCGGTCCCCTATGCCGTTCCCATTTTTATATCGCAGGGTACGGTAGGTTATGTTGTGGTGGTATCATATCATAGGTAATATCCTAAGTTAACTTCCGGAACTACCGGCGCAGTACGCCCAAATGGCTTTCCTTCGTTCTTAAAAATCATATGCACCAAGTTTCTGAATTAGATGGAGTCGAACTCGTAGATCCTATTTCCTCGCCTACCCTTCCTGCCACCACCCGTACTATGGTTCTCGAGTACTGTATAGTACCAGGAGGTTTCCCAATTGTCGGACAAGGAGAGATGGGTTGATTAATTCGCCCCTTCCCCCCCCCCCCCTTGTAAACCACGTTTTTTCTCCTTTCCTTTCTTTTCCGCCCCCGTTTTCCATTTTTATTTTTCTGTTTATTCCATTTTTTTATTGTTTATTTTTTTTATTTTTTATTTTTTTTTCGTTTCCACCCCTCCTCGTCCGTGCTGTGCTGCGCTGCGATGTGTGTCCTGGAATAGACCACCCCGCATACCTGCGTTGTTTTGCGCCAAAAAAGATCCTCGCTCGCTCGCTTTCCTCTTCTCTCCTGCAGCAAAGGCAAAAGCTGAACCCCAATTCGCGCGCAACCCAACCCCAGCCTTCGTTTGTCGACCTTCTTTCCCATCCCTGGATATTTAAGTTAAGTCCTGTGCCCGGATTTTTGGTTTTAAGAAACTAAGTATCATTCGTTGATGCACCTTCGTTTTTGTTTTTCTTGCCTGCTTGTCTCGTCTACTGTTAGTTTCCAAGCTTTTACCATTCATCCGTCTGGTACTGTACTACTACTACTGCACGAAGCGCGTTGGTGTGTGTTGCTTCCTTCCTCTATCCCATTTTTTTTTTGTTAGTCGCTGCGCCAGCTTTGCTTCATGGATTGTGTTGTGTGTGTGTGTGCCTGGGTTTCCTCCTCCCACCCCCTCTTGTCCGCCCACTATAGGGCGGGTAGATAGGGAGGAGCGTCCATAACCTGTTTCCCCTTCCCACCCTCCACCCCCTTCCCGCTGCCGATATATATCCACACCTGCTGCTTCACCGTTTCCCGGACTGAAAGCTAATAAAAGGATAGTCATCTAGCGTCTATTACTTCACTCCTTCGCCCATCTCAACGCTACTTTTCTATCCCGCAGCTTCAGATCAGAGCAGAGCAATCACTCCATCATGCCTTCTACCATCCCAGCATCTCTCTCTACCGCTCACAACTCCAATTCAACAGGCTCCAGGGCGCCCTTCTCACCGCTTCCTTCAGAGATTCCGCGAACACCCCTAAATGGCCACTTTGAAGGTCTAAAGTCGCATGAGGAGAGTTTGAAAACTCCGATTACACCACCAGCGGCATATACAGAGTTCCTTAAAAATACCGTTTCGAGCCCAGCCATTCAGTCTCCCAGGTTACCACCACCAGATCTAGGAAAGTCTTATGGGCTCTATACCACCCCTACCACCCCATATACCGGTACTGCCGCACGGCGACTAAAGATTCCTGCATCGCCATCTTCGTCAAATTGCTCGCCGTCGACTGAGAGTCCAGCGTCATCTACCTCAAGATCACCGTCATATGAGGAAGCCGAGGGTGAAGTCAGGCAAGGCGGTCAGCAACAGGTTACCGTGAAGCAGGTTGTAACGACTACAGTTACCTTTACGCCCAGAATGAGTCTCATGCCAGCGCCAAAGGGAAAGAGAAGGCGGATCGATTAAAACAACAACAAAGAGCTTAACCTATCTCTCCCTCGCCAATGCACCTTTGGGAAACACTCCTCATCTCCTTTGTTTTACCCGATTCGTCCATCTTGATCATTTCGGTTCTCAAGTTTTTCTGTATCTCTCTTTCCTGTTAACTAGGCGTAATTCCTTTTCACCTTTAGTTTGCCTCTTTTCTCGATCCTATTTTCCTTTTGTGTATGCAGGATTGTAACGGCGCAATGTTTTCCTCCCTCTGTTGGTGGTTCCCTTTCTTTTTTCCTTATTCACGTTTTTGGCCATGAATCACTCTACGGGTACATCTTCGGCAGGAGCCCAGACCCAGCGGCAACTCACCTTCGCGACAAAAAAAGAGAAGAGGAGGAAAGAAGTAACACTATATTGGCCAAACCAGGCCTTGCACAAGCATCTTGTATATCTCTTTTTTTTATCCCCTCCTATGAAGATGTTTATCAAGTGGTTGATTTTTCCATATCATGCTGCAGTTGTGATGAGTGGTTACCTTGTATAGCTTCCTTTTTTTTTTCCCCCTCTCCCTCAGAGAACAGCCTTAATCCTCACTTATCGCTGATGTTCTTGTATGTTTTTTTTTTTTATTTTCTTGACGGTTTTTCACGGGGTTCAAGAGTACGGAGTTTTTTTTTTTTTTTTTTTTTTTTTTTTTTTTTTTTTTTTTTTTTTTTTTTTTTTTTTTTTTTTTTTTTTTTTTTTTTTTTTTTTTGATATTGTTATCATCATTATCATCATCATCGCATTCACATGCCTTCCTTTATTTCTATCCGATCCAATCTCGTTAAAGTTGTTTTCCCACCCTTCCAAACAAGAAACGAAAGCCTTCCAAAACGGCAGACACTACCCTCTACAACTTGAGGAGGGCAAGTTGAGGCTCCTGCCGCTGGGTCCCAAGTCGTCGGGATAAAACTATTTTCAGCCTGAACAAGAAAAATAGCACCGGCGGCTAGCCAACGAATCGGAGACTGTGCCCACCCTCCATCTTTGTTGAAAGAAAGAAAAAAAGAAAAAAAAGGTTTCGCTTTACAACATCCCACCCCATCTCCCCCTTTTGTGCTACCGATGAGGGCTTTCTTTGCTTTTTTGAATTCTTGAGTGTGCCACTTCCGTACTTGTACTGTCGTCCTTTATTGAGTGCCAGGTCCCTTTCTCTTGTACGAGTACTTGTACCGATACCCCTACTCGTAGCTTTATCTAAACCCCGCGATGGCAGGTGGGCGCATTTTGAGTATTTGGATGATAGCTGTATCTAACCACGCCGTGTTATTGGACGATTTACGGGTATCGTAGTGGGTTTGAAAAAACCAATTGCGCCCATGATCGTTTTAAAGCCTAAACTTCTCGTTTGGCCTTATGCAAGAAAAAAATCTAGAATGTCTCAATGTGGCTCTTATCATGCTCACTGAAGATTGAGAGAGCAATTTGTTTATTGCACTTGAACAGAGGTCTCGTCCTACCCGCATCACATAACTTCATGCCCCAGAGAGAACCTGGCTGCATAATCGGATAAGCACGGCTTATCGAGCTGGATAACCTGGTATCGAAAAAGTGCTGTGCTGTATATGCACTCGTGGAAGTTGAAGAACATGCAGCGGCCCAATATTACTTATCCACGCCTTGCTCGATGACTCGTATTATTATTTTCCTTTGGTGGAGTGAATGTTAGCCTGTGAAATCTAGTAGGCAATGGCTGGGGTGCCCCTCGCTTCACGCCGACCCCTTGCCCTTACTTGGTGGAGTCTATGGTGATATTATGAAGTTGTGGAGATGGCCAGCTGGCCACCTGCATAAATACCTTAACCAACAGTCTAGGATCCGGACCGAGTGACCGCTAGTGAGCCATATTGGTGGGGATAGTTCGAAGCGCCTGGGAAGAAGCTGTGGACAACAGATGACATCAATAGGGCTTGTGTGGCAAACAAAAGGCTGATGGATGATAACAAATCGTGCGCGAAAATATGCAATACCGGTAACTGGGATGCACGGAATACCGGTACCCTATGGTGTGCTTGAATCGAAGCTGTTGCATTCCGGTTATATTTTCTCGCTGGCGAAAATTTTGCACATATCTGGACCACGAGATATCAGCAAGAATTTCCTAGTCCTCAGCGGTCCAAAATTCTTCCCGGCTCTACTCATCTCGCACCGCGCGGTTAATTCCCCATCCTGGGGAATGGGATCCCAGGGAGCAATTTGCGGAACCGCTTCCCTGTTCTAGCGCAGACTCTGAAAAAAAGTCCCGGAGTATTGAGGCATGGAGGAGGTATTCTCCGCATACTTTACCTCGATATCCCTATTGTGGAAAAATCTAATCCTAGAATACCACTTTACCGTATTGCCTATGACTCCCCCGCCTTGAGTTCTATTGTCCTGGAATCAAACTCAAGACTTCCATTCTATCTGGAGGGGGGGGAGGGAGGGGCTAGTGTCGAGCCCTACAAAAATGGCGCCATCGATGCCTCACAGTAGTATGATACATCTTTGTAAAATAGCGGTGTTTGAGTAGAGCTTACCTCGAGCCGCCACCCGCACTTGATGTCCTTGCAACCCGACAAAAAAGCATGGGTATTTGATTCGGGGAGAAATTTTATGTCAAAGCATGTAGTTCCTTTGCGCCCTCTTTACTTTCAGCCCCCGCAATAGAAAATTTGGGAATAGTGGGCCACATACGGTTAAAAGGGTTTTCCTTGGAAACCCCCCTCAAATGCTAGCTACACTGGGGATGCGGGGGCCATAAGCACGCCCCGCAAGTAAGTCAGAGTAACTTACCTCATCCGATTTATAGGAGCGGTGCCTCGACATACGCCGACATCCTGTCAGCTCTTTAATATTATGAGCTCGCATATGCGCGCTGGAAACTTCCTGTGTAACCAGGAAGTGAGTGAGATATTATGATGATGAAAGCTAATGCAATCAGTTTCAACAACTAGTTATCCTGGTATCCGGTCCGGGGTACTTGATAAGATTGAATAACACTTTTTCTCAGAGGTCGCAATAAGTTTCGCCAATGATAATATGATTCCGTGGTCACCGGAACATTTATATCACAGCCGCGCTTTGCGCCATTGGTCCCCGCTTTTTTTTTTTTTTTCTCACTTTTTTTTTCTTCTCATTTTTTTGGCACTTCTCGATGTGAGTATGATACACTATGATGTTTTGGGAAGAAGGTTTACGGGAGAACCGGACCTCCATCAGAGGCCGCCGTGCTATGTCGTGGTGGTCCTCCGGATTAGATAGTATCCCGTCAAAAGTGTTAAAGCTTGTGTGCTGCGGCGCACGGCCCAAGTTCTGTATTGCTCCCAAGAATGCGCCCTAGCGGGTCCGTTCCAGTGCATGCAGTAATTCGGTTTTTGCTCTTGGTAGTACTGTACGCTCAGTTTCGTGGGTAACTGCACAACGAGTGAATGCAATGCTATAGTGTAGATAAGAGACGTGTAAAGCTGGAACTTGTAAGCCGTTCTGAAATTCAAGATTAAGCCGGTGAGAACGATTGCTGGTTAGGACTCCCCCGGATTACGGGTGAGTGAGGTGGGCACAGCAACCATGATGGTGAGAAGTTTTTGATATAAAAATTGCCATCACCTTTTGCGCGGAGTTCATGATGATTGATTTTTCGGTTAGCTGGGAGAAGGGATTACCGCAGACGATTACTTTTTTCCCGAGGGGACCGGAGGAGCATCTAATTTGCCAGGTTTCTAATACCCCACCCGCGCTTACTCGCCCGGGTTCACAAAGTGGATGATGACAGGTGTGGTCGTGAGATGGGCTTTCGGAACTCTAAAAATTCGAAAGTGGGTCGGTAAGTGGTGTGTATTTTTAACCGGTGCTCCAACATTTAAAACAAAGAGACAGGCTTGGCTATGGTTTCAGCTCAATCTGGGTTTTGGTTGGTTGGTTGTAGGAGAGGGAAACGGAAAAAGAAATACACAATTACGAAAACTTCCTTGGTGATCAGACAGCAAATGTAATCAATGGATGTGGTTATTGCCGTATCTTCAGTGACCCAAGCCGCGGAGAGCGGAATATTTGCACTTGCATGTTGCGCAGACGAGTTTCAGAAGACCTCATCTGATTCAGTTGAAGATTAGAAGGGTTCCTCACGGGTGATAATGTGCTAATACCGGTAAGCAGGGAAGTGAGGAATACCCTAGAGAATGATTCAAAACATTCACTGCTTCTTCCATGAGCGATAACCCTGAGATAGAGCAGAAGCCCAGTTGTCTCTCTGTCTCTCTTTTTTTTTTTTTTTTTTTTTCAGTTAGAATCAAGTATCTGATGATATTCTGACCTTCGACACGAGAATTTAGAGAGAGCGCCAGATCCACTGAAGAAAGAAGGGATTCTCTCAAAAACCGCCATGCCGAAACCACTTCTGAGAACTCAAGGACAGCTAATACTTCAGTAAAGATGAGCATAGACTTTACCATATCTCACAAAGGCATGCCAGCCGTCTTTCATGTAAGCATCCTGCAAGATACCGGCTTATAGCCCAATGGAGTAGGATCAAGCAGGCATTTCACCCATCTTCGCAATAATGCCAATATGCAATTGGAATCATCACCGAAGTGTGGCATCGAGCCCTTGCACTAAGATAATTGCTAAAAGAAGTCCCTCAAGGAGGTACATAATTCTATGCAGCCTTGGAAACAGTCCAAAGACAAAACGGGCTAGTGTCTGACTGTGTTCTTGCAACCGAGGCGAGTGACTGAGAGTGACTCCGCCTGCAGGACTAATTTAGCCCGCTACGTTATTAGTAAGCTAAAATGAAGTCTGGCTTGACTTCAACATTACGGCGATAACATGAACTCCGCCGCCCTCAACTTGGTCCTGAAGTAGAAGGCAGCTTGTATGAGTATTGGCACTGGTAGTTTGAATATTATGCAGTATAAGACACTTCAATTTGGTGACTATCACGCCGCTCAGCAATCGTAATCCCATCGCGCTCAAATAGGCTACGGATACCCAGGTGTAGTACAGGTACCGCGCCTTGCGGTATGCTACTCATGCTCACGGTCAACCATCCTTGCTCGTATTCTGTATGTGTTAAAATACGGTCACTATCCACAAATAAGTTTTCTTTGCATATGTAATATCTTGTTTTGGGATGGCACGGGTATATTGTTGGTTTCAGGCTAGATTGAAATACACGTCTATATATTCCGAGGAGATTCCTTTAGCTTTGGTTCTTTAGAGAAAGCTTGAAATACACATTTTAAGTCAGTGAGAGGCCCTCGAACATCGCACGGCTATTGACTCCCTGGATTGGAAGATACACTCTATCAGCACGATGCAAGGAGCAACAGTACAGGTGCTGTGTTTACTCATTTCGCGTCGACAGAAACTTAAGTGAGATCGAGAGAGAGAGTTTCCCCATTCTATCAACAACTCGATCTGGTCCCCAAACCTCTCTGATTTTATATTCGCACACATACACCACAACAGAAAGAGACGGATCCAAATACTTGCACTCTATGGATGGTGAAATCTCTAATTCGTCACTCGGTACGGTCTCCTGGCTCTCTCTAACAAACTTGCCTTACTGGCTGGTGGTTTCATCATGCATAGACTTCCTAAAGTGGTGTGGAGGAAGTGGTTGCAATTGGAGCTGAAGAGCGATAGTCTAAGGTACTAATCGGAATGGTGCATTATGGTATCATATCTGTATTTATAGAAGCAATCACAACAAATTCTACCCCTCGATAGCAAACACTGTCCAGCACTTAGTGACACTACACCTAGAGTCTCGAGTGAGGCCGCCAAAACGATGGGCTAACCGTCACTTTTGGTTTTCCTCTGGGCTCACGGTAAGTTCCCCTGTTCTCGACTATAGTGTTTACTGCTCGAGCATAGCTTACTGGGCCGCCCAACCGGATGATTAGAAGCACTGGGCTCTGGTACGTGACAGGGCACTTGCCTGTCGCCAGCCGCTAGAATTGTGAGTGAGAACTACAATTACTTGATCCACACCTCTTATCTATGCTATAAAATCAAGACAGTAATGGGCCCTATGAAATATAGCTTCCTCTAGCTACTTCTCCCAGTCGTTGTGGGAAGGAAAGCCTTGTTCTACGGCCAGATATCACGGGGCCACTATACCATTCCAGGGGTTTTTCTAATATTTCGACAAATACCACTTAGCTAGAGAGGAGCAACCCTAGCCTGGCAACGCTGACAGTGCTGGGGGTGGACAAGCTATTTCCTGACAGTGCAATCTCAGACAGGCTCCGGGCCTTAGAAATACGCAGGGTCTTACAGTGAAGCTACCAGCTGCAAAGAACTTAGTGGGCAAGGTGGAGCCAGCAGTTTTCTTGTAATGTAATTTCACGTCCTCGGTATGGCTGAAATTCCACTATCGGGCCGATCAATGACATGATAACCTATTTAACGATTTGTTAGAAGTGTGTTAGAAAGCATTAGGAATTAGGATCAGAAGTGTGCGGACTTGGAAGTACATAGTGGACTGCATGAATGGGACTCCTCGGCTGCATGGTATCACTTATACCCTCGGATAGAATATTATGTATGCGTTGAGGATTACATCTATATTCTACTATAAGCCTGTATTGTGTGGGGGAATTCAATATCACTATCTCACCCCCTTCAAATGGCGGTGTTTTTTTACCTTTCCCCTCCGATTTCAATCTTCACAAGTTCGAAACAACAATTATCATGATCTTCATCCCATTAAACCTGACTCCCGCGATGTATGCCTCAACACTATTAGTTTCACATTAATACCACAAACCAGTATCATTCAAACGTTGGGAAATGCTACACCCTCACCATTGCAGGGGATGGTCCTACTCCTACCGATGTTTCCAAACATGCAGTTGTAGTAGTAAGGCTATAGTATTGACCGTCTCAGTTGGCCTTTGTTCTGTCTTTTTTTTATTTTTATTTTTGTTGAATGTGAATTTAAAGGAAATCTGAAGACCTTTTCAAGACCTTTATTCCTAAGTCAGGTAAGGTGAATAAGGGATTCTAACGATTTGGTCACCGCACTGTGAAATTTCGGGAATAATCATGACATTATGAATCGGGCCTGATACCGTGAGAACTCGGATAATTGAACCATGTGCTATGTCGTCCAAAATTTCCTCTGGAAAAGGAGCGAAAAACACACCAAAAGGCCTGCTCTCCGAGACAAATAAAAAAGTGAAAAAACACCAGACATTCCTTCCTAGAGAGGCAACTCCACCGTCCTAACACACGGTTCGATTATTCGAGTCCTTACGATATTCTAGTGGCTAAAGGACCGGTCATGAATGATATAAAAAGGGTAGATGATGAACCCATGGTACAGAGCAGGGATCAGAGGTTCTATAGCAGTGGTACAGCGCTTGCAAGTTGGGTACCAAAACCCTTTCTAAATCAGAGCTATTGAGCTTTACAAAGCTAGAACTAGAGAACCAAAGATATCCTGATTATAGCTAACAGTTTCTGACTTTATTTTTTTTTCCCCTTTCACCTTTCTCATTGCTCATTCATGGCCTGGGTTGCAATGCATACTTTTCTAGTGTTCCAAAATGGCCTCCAAAGGAGGACGACCATCCCTGCTCTGTATCATAAATTCATGCTCTATCCTTGTACTGTACAGTACCAACAGGAAGGTTGGGGTTCAACTCCCATCTTGGCCGTAGATGTAGCAGGCATCAAAAAATCAAAAAAAAACAGCGATAGAAAAACAAGTAGGCCCCGGCGAACCATATTTTTGCCATCCTGGTACTCTAATTGTCCTATAACCCTCAAACTCTCTCCCTCAGTTGATGTTTGTTTTTTTGTTTTTGTTTCCTTTGGCGGAAATGTATGATAATAATAATAATATTATTGTGATAATCACAAAGACAACCCCCGATATAGGACGGCATTTTTGCGTATCTCGAGGATCAAGATACATGTCTATGATACTCCAACCACAAACCATCCCAGCATACCCTAGAACCCCAGCAAGGAATAGCTCTGTCATACTACACATCGAGTACGATATGCATGCATGCAATCCGTATCTCTACAGATGAAAAACTAAGCCTTACCACTACCCCATGAAGTGTCCGGAACAACCAAGCAACAACACGCTGTGATAGCAAATCCTTCGGGGATCGTAAGCGACCAAGTCGTCCACACATACGATACGCAATACCTCGACTTTTCACATTGAACTTACAAATACGACTATCAGAAGTGATCAGGGACTCTCACCTCGCGGTGGTTAGAATTAAGGTTTAGAGCAGCTTATATGCGGCACGCCCCCCACTCGCCACGGGAACTATCAGACTAGGCTATAAAAAAAAAAATTCGTGAAATCCGCCATCTCCGTCTATCCTCTAATCTCTGGATCCGGAGACAAACAGGATCGGGCCTCAGGACGTTGCTGGATCTCGCTGGCTGGCAGGTATAGCGCAATTCTGTCTTGCCAAACACAACCTATCATGCGCTGACCGGCTGATCCTCGCTGATAATCTGGTGGTGGACTTCACGAGTTTTCATGGTATGATATCATAAACTTGGTTGATAAGGTGCCGAGCAGGGTAAGGTAGTGAGAGGTGTGGATTAATGGGTCAACGTTTTTTTATTCAGGTCAAGTACTCACGCGGCCGAGTTGAATCCGGACACTTTGTATGGGAACTGTCAACTTAGGTGTCCGGCTTTAACTCGGCTACGCGAGTACATTATCTCCCCCTGTGGGAGGAGGTGGTGCTCACTACCCTATCGTTCCCGGCACCCTATCAAGTAGTCTAACGTCTTGGCGTAGGCAGACGGGCAAGGGAATCAGTTAAAATGCACCATAAAAGTTAGAAATCCGAAAACCTCAATTGACACACAACACTAGGAAGAGGAAATGCCCAAGTGTAGGAGGTGTTACTGATAGCACATTATGCTATATTTGCCCTTTATTTTGATCTGAATTCGGAAGGTTTGATTTGGTCGAAATCCCCTTCCCACCGCCGTCCCCGTTCCTCCATTTTATCCTCCAACTCATTACATCCCCCTCACCCTCAGACACTCCTCCCGCAATCCCTATTCTTCCCTTACTCCTACCACCACTCCCCAGCCCAATACCCCCATATGTTCGCCTCCCTTATGCACACACCATAGTATAGTTTGTGCAATCCGAAACGTGCACCAGGCTACAACTCGTCAATTGATCATATCTCACTATCAAGACCTGTAATCGCTTCAAAAAAAACTACGGTATTCTCTTTTAGTATTTCCGGTAACTTAGTGGGGGCTTTTTTTTTTAAGCATTTTAACCCGGCGGAAGGACATAATCATTTAAAAACTGCCAATTCCAGGCGTACGTTTTGGATTGAACGAACCATACAAATCGTAACCAGAAAAAAAAAAAACATTGAACAAAAAAAGATAATCCATAACAATTCCCCAAAACTACCGGTACCTCCCGTCAACCCACCCTACTCCTATTACAAACCATAACCAAGAAAGAAAAAAAAAACATCGAACAAAAATTACCCCATAACAACTCCCCAAAACTGCCCCACCCACCAATCCACTCTATCTAGCCATTTCCCCAATCTTCCTCTTGACCCCCCGTCCTACCCCACCCGCACTAGCAAACCCCTCGAACACCTTCCCCATAGCCCCCTCGATCCTCTCAGTCGAGGCAAGCACAAGATCAACCGGTGTATCAACCGGGAACTTCCAAGAGCCCGCAGTCGCAAGCTGTTCCATCGACAGCCTGATACAAATGCCCGGATACAGGTCGCACGCCGCAGCCGAGAACTCTTGACAGATCCAGCAGGATATCCTGCTAGAACCGATGTCACGCAGCACGGTAGGGGAGGATTTGTGTGCGGAAATGATTTTGGTGATCAGGGTGGCTTCGGGGTGGGTGCATTGGGGTATCAGGGTTTTGTCGGGGAGAGCAGGGAGAGCATGGAGGGAGGGAAGGGAGGGGGAGGAGATGGGGAGGCCGCGGCAGCGGGCCCAGTGGTTTAGGCAGGTGAATGGGTCCGTAGGGGTCAAGTAGGTTGTGGGGGCTGATGGGGGTATCTTGTATTTGTTGGGAAAGTGAGATGTTAGATAAAGAGTAGGGGGAGTGGATATTTAGTAAACCATACCTCTCTGATACCACGAATAAGATATGCCTTCCCATCTGGACTGAGTTTCTGGACTTCCCGATGGGCGATAGCCACAGCGGTATAATACTCCGCAATCTTGCTCAGCCTCACAAGCAGAGTGCCCTCAATCACCGTATCGATTCCAGCCACCTGAAGCAGGGCATGGCACCTAATCACTGCTTCGAAATAAAATTCCACATTCGCTTCGATGTCGAACGGGACACCTGGCCGGATGGCCAGGATGATGGCTTGAAACAACAGGGTCAGAAAGGCCTCTAGGGACCTCCCGGACGGAAGGTCATTTTCTCCGAGAATACGACGTAATTTTATCGTTGCCGCATCCCGGAGATGGTGGTCAGCCTGAGAGGCTCTCGGAATGATCCCGTAGCTGCCGTCCCGGGAAAAGCGCACCATGAGATGACGAGCCTTGTGGATGCGTGCGAAGACCTTGCACTTGCACATCCCCAGGGCAATGCGGAGGAGGTCTTCCCTTGCTGGTCTTGATAAGGGAGTGGCCTGCATGGCGGACCGGATAAAGTTCATGATATTGGCCTTCTCGATCTCCGTGCATGGCCGGCCCTTCGAGTACCACAACTCGACACGGTCTGCCGCTGTTCTGTATATCGAGATTGCGGCTACGTCACCGCTACTCTCAGTCACTAGGAGTATCGACAGTAAGTCGAGGCTTTCTAAACGATTGCGAGTTCCGAGGGAGCGGCAGGTGCTAGACGTCACCGAAGAGGCGTAATCGTCTCCGGGCAGGAAGGAAAATTTGGAGAGAGTGTGAACCATTTGCCCCACCGATGGGGGAGATTCAGGGATAGACATGGTAATTTTCTACTGATCTCAAGAGAGTGGCTAATATAGAGAGGGTCTGGTGATGCGAGTGCGGGTTGAAGGCTCTGAAAAAATGGTGATCACAAGAGTTGAGGTCACAAACAATCGGTGGAGGGAGGATGGATGTATGACGTTGTTGGGGGTTGATTACGTGAGGAGATGTTATATAAGCTCTTCCCTCTGAGCAGGCAGGTTCTGGTCACGGGTTCAATTTTTCGGGGGGCTTCCCACTTCCCTTTTCGTTGTTGGGGCCGTTCTGTTGCTACGGTGAAGCATTCCGAAAGTGGCTACCTTGGGAAGGTTGCGGGTTTCCCTAGAACTCTGGGATCTCCCACGGCTGTAGACAGACGCTCTGAGGCATTGAGGGAGAATTTCAGTCACGCAAAGACCCGTAGGCGCCGTGGGATCGGCGGATCCAGTGATCACCGTAAGGACTAGGATGCAGTCGCATCCCACTATCCCAGACGGCGAAAATTCGGAGAATCCATCCGATACAGCAAGGCATCCGGGACAACAGGCCAGGCTTTGGTGTAAAGAAAGTTGGGACTCATAGAGGTTTAGACTGGCTAGATAGGTATCTAGATATCGAGATCCGAAAATAACGGGGCATGACAGTCATTGAACCTCACACTAGGACATTGAAGCTGCCTCTCCCAGTAAGGTCTGTTGTGTTCTTCTTATTTGTCTCAAAAGTCAGTTTCCTCCGGGGCGATTCCCCCCTTTGACTTGAGCGGGAAGACGAGACGCCTCTGCACGAACTTCAATATTCCAGTTCTTGCGGATGTACGATAGCGAAACCTTGAAGCTAGTCCAATATTGGGTATAGTGCGAGGCTGGTGCTGGCAGTGGCTGGGCCGTGAGGATGTAGCACCAGCCACACGCTAGCCGCTGGCGCCTCCCCAACTTTTTGAGCCTTGGAGGGGAAGAGAGTAACCCCCGGCTTCGAAAAAAAACAAAATTTGTTGGGCAGCCAACAAAGGGCTTGCCCAGAGAGACCTAGATGATGCCAGCATAAGCCACCGACAAATCTCGGCAGCCCGGTTCCTGATCCTACCCGCTCGAGGTGTAAAAACCATGAAATCGGACCCGGAATCGAGGACCCTAATGGCCAACTCTCAACCATACTCTGATGGCTTCATGAGGGTACGATTCCGCCGCTTTACTCCTCGAGTATAATTTCAGTGGGGGCGGTTTCGAGATACCCGGGGATTGGCCACTGTATGACCTCGTGAAGGGATCGAGTTTAGGAGGCCCGACTTTTGCCGTCGTTTTCATGGGCCCCCAATGCGAGCGACAACCTCTGGAAAGACTATTTGGTAACTCCCACCTAGGTCAGAACGCGAAAACCCTCTAACTGAAATCCAGAACCACGATGGATTCAATACTTGCACGCAAGCCATTCCATGGCCTAGGGGGTTTACACACTCCCCCCCCCTATCGTTTCCGGCTTCATGCTGCGCTACTTAAAATACTGGGTTCGAGTGGCCGTCCCCCAAGAATAAGAACAAGGCCATTTCCCTATCGTCTTGAAGAAAACATTGATGGATGAGGACCATGAGTGAGGGAAATCGACGATAAGGGACAAAAAAAAAGAAAGACAACTGATGCCCATTTGGACCTTATGATCCCTTGTCGCGGGGGGATGCGCTTTATAAACACCCAGTCTTATTCGCTGAGCCCTCTGATGATTTTATAACGGAGAATACCGGCACTAACGAGTGGGGGGGTGGGAGTTCCCGCGGAAGTTCGACCCACTTTCGACGCTCGGCCCAGGATCTCTTCGTGTCACCTCGCGATTTAGCTTAGTGCAGGGCCGGCATCTTGACCAAAGGCTCCCACTGTCCAAGAAAGGGAAGGTAAGTGCGGGCAGCGGGCGGCTACCGTAATAGAGCTTGCCCCAATGAGTTTTGATTCTGTACAACCTTGGGCTTTATCGGCCATGAATCTGAGTACCGGTACTCGAGTAGATACTGGTAGACTACACTTCTCAGTAAGTTAGTCCCAAGCTCTCTCTACATACCGGTACTGTGCGAGGCTGGCGACAAAATGTTGAGCAGAATGGCATGCAACAACTCAAACCATACTTCACACTTTCAGCGAAACACATTCCGAAGCTGCAAAAAAATTTGAAAATTGACGGTATGAGCTAAAATTCTTTCCCAAATATCCCCCCAAGTTCTCACGGATTATTAAAGAACTGTTGGCCACTTTGGCATGCAATATTCTACACTCTACACTCTACACTCGAGTACGGCATTGTAGTTAGGGTTCAGGCTAAAAACAGTGCCAAGCCTTGCCATTTCCCTTGAATAATCATCAGAAATGGCGCCAACACCAATGCAACCATACCGACCATAGCTCTCTTGATGATTCCTCAGCCAGTTTAGATAGATAGACATAGAGTTTTGAAGGATTTGAAAGTAAAAATCTGGGGAATTGCTTCATATATAAATGAGGTCCTGGTATGGAATGCTTCACTAGATCGGTGGTTGGAAGGTCGTGAGTATGGCTGTTTTCAGTGGAAATCCCTTATACTGCTCGTCACCTTTGGCGCCAGCTTGGTATCATACAGCACTCTTGAGTTTCGATCGTTTCGGTTCTCCCGCCGGAGATGGGTGCGGCGGTTGGGGTTTACCTACCACAGAGTTTGATGGGTATGGTTTCCTTAGTGCACCGAGCAAAATATTCCAATGACGTGAGCGTCTAGCTATCCTATATAAAATTGTCCCACCGTAACTTATATTTTACTCTTTGGCCTCCACTTCACGTATGAATGCTCAATTCCATCCTCAACCAATGCGTCAATTTCCCTTGTGTTTACCAGTCCTGGATGGACCCCTGATAGGTCCGTAACGCCACACATCCTCATTGCTGTTTCTAGTTCGTCTTTGAGGACTGTTCCCCGCTTGGGTTAGCTTTACCCTCACAGGCAGGGGATCAATTCTTACTCTGGGTTAGATGTGTGACGCCTTCTGCCCCGTAATTGAGCGCGTACAAGTAGGGTCTACCGACCCCTACTGCCGTAGCACCAAGACATAGTGCCTTAAATATGTCTGTCCCCCTTCGAATTCCCCCATCTATGTATACCTCCAGAGAATTGAAGATTTCCGGACACACCTTGTGGATCTCGAGAAGCGTATACAGGGCAGGTGGTGATCTGATAAATTAGATATTATCACCGGTCGTCATGGTGCGTGGATGCATACGTGTCCAAGTTCCTCCCACCGTGATTTGACAAGACGATTCCCTGGACCCCATATTCAACAGCCAGTTTTGCATCCGCAGCTGTCTGAATACCCTTCAAAACGATAGGAAGACCCCCGGCTACACTTTTTATCCAAGGGATATCCTCCCAATTAAGGGTCCGGTCAATATATAACCCCATCAAACGCCCCATACCTCCCCCTTTCTTGTCATTGTGCGAGACAGCACCGCTGACAGCTGACCTTACCGGGACGTCGACCTTCAGACGCTCATCTGCCTCGCGCTTCCCGGAAATGTGGGCGTCAACAGTTACAAAGACAGCTCTAAGACCACAGGCTTTTGCGTTATCAAGGAGTTGAGCGGTTTTCTGGCGATCGGTGTTGACGTATAGCTGTAGAAAGTGGGTTTGTTGCTCGGGGCCCTTTCCAGAAGAAACAATGTCCGCAATTGGATGTGAGGAGTTGGTTGATATCTATGCCGATCAGCAACCGATGTGGCTTGCAATGTACGTACAAAACGTGACCGATCTTAAGTTCTTACGATATGTATGACGTTTTCCTCCCCCGCACCCTTCGCTACAGCCTTTTCTCCATCCGGGTTAATCATTCCCTGCATCGCTGTCGGCGCAATAAAGAATGGGACGCCAGTATCGAAGCCTAGAATTTTCGTCCTAGTATCTGCGGACCTGACGTTGCGCATCACCCTCGGCCTAAACAAAACCCGATCAAAAGCGCTCCTGTTCAGTTTCATTGAAAGTAAATCTGTGGCAGCAGAAGAGTAAAAAGCCCATGTTTTGGGGGTGACTGTACGCTCCGCTATAGCCTCGAAATCAAAAGTATTGATGATTGTATCGAGGGGGGGCTTCGGGCGCTGTTCGACCTCTAATCCGGGATTCCGCGAGACTGGTGGTAATTCCGAGGGGGATAGGGGGCCGAGGGGCTTGAACCCGGGTGGCGCGGTCTCGAGGAGGGAGGACGTGTGAACACTTTCATAAGCACCCGTAGCATCGGCTCCAGCATAGGAAAGAATTACTACGGCGATATTGGTTAGTGAGGCTATATAGAGAAGAAGGGTGGATAAAGGAGTACTCTCTGCTCCACCAGGATGCTGTGGTAAGAATTCGGTTACATCGTAAACTCTGCCTTTGATCATTATCCAGCAATCCCCCGGATTATCATGAGCGGCGACATCTTTAAGAGTATACATGGCTTTCAAATTGCCCACCGACGTATCATAAGGGCCGGAGGGGCTGGCTTAGCTACCGGTATTTAAAAGGATGCTCCGTTATACAATTGCGGAACGCCCTAATACCGGCACACGACCTGACCAAGTGCTGTACAAAACGGTGCGCAGCGCCCACCGATCAGCTTGTGCGGTGAGCCAGGATCACCGGCACGGTGTTAAGATTCGACTGCGGTAGTTGGTAGCGAGTGTATGGTATACTGCATGTGTGTACAGTACCGGTATTTTGGTGTTCCGCGATCGTAAGGTGCGACGCTTCAGCCAGGCGGGGGGGGGGTTTAGGGGCTATTATACCAGGGGAAGGATGCATGATAATATTATGATACCTCGATAAACGTACCGGTATTTCGTTTTCACTACGTCCAATTGTGCTAACTTCAGCCCGGGGGGGGGGGGGGGGTATGGTTACTCGAGTATCAAGTGGGATCTGGAAAAATTTCAGCAGCCGAGACTACCGATAGCGTTAGTTCACGCAAGCACTCGCACCGGACAACACAACGCTAAAAGGTTAGGGTTTTCAGAACAGAATTCAATGGGTGGTGTTGGCGAAAGTATAGTAATGATAATTATAAAATTATTGGGAAATGAAAAAGTATTTTACCTAAGCTCGCTAGGAAAGTCAATTCTTCGGATTACTGGTGCTCTGCCTACTCACTGCGGACTGGTGTCAAATGTTTTCTCTGAAGGCCAAGAGCACTGCATTCTACATGTACAGTACTGTACCTGCCTTTGAAGATGCATCGTAACTGGGCTTAAAGATACCAAATGCCTACCACCTAATCCATACCTAGGGAAATTTTTGGTAAAAACCACATCGTTGTATTGTACTTTGGGCACTTAGTTTTTTTAAAAAAATTATTTCAAAGCACGTTTTAGGGGGATCCGCGGAATAGTAGCCCCAAAGCTGGTGTTTTTGGTGTGATTTGGCTTTTTCTCCCATGAACCTACAGAGGGCACAACACAGGTACTGGGGGTAGATTACCAAAAGCAAGGTTTGTCAGGAATCTCGGGCAATGGAGGCAGAACCCCCGTGAATGTGGGTAAACGGAAGAATGGAATCATCTCGGTATGATATGTTGGAAAGCTACCTACAAGACTTCGACCCTAAAATGGGCAGAATATTGTAGTGTGAGGGTCGATACCCGTACAAGCACTATGATGCCACTCTGAATTTATCATACCTGTACTCGGGCCCAGCATCGTGAGCGAGCCGGGCTCTAGAGGGGAATAAGAATACCGGTACCGGTACTGCATGGTGGGGGAATTCCCTAACCGGAGCACTTCGGTCCCAGAATTCCCCAACTTCAAACTCTAAAAGCTCCACAACAACAGCTTCAGTTTCATTTCTCTCTCTATTACTCGACAGAGAAGAAGTAGATTCATCTAACAGCGAGTTATTTTAAAAAATATTAACCTCCAGGTGATCCACAGGGGTTTAAAGTTAGGTGTACTCAAACCCAAATGTCGAATCCGGTTATTAGCTGTTAAAATTGCCGGGAAGAAAGTTGAGCTTGCCAAGAACCCAACTAAACTGATATTTAACCCAGATAAACACGCAATTAACATGTGTTACTAAGCAAGATGAATTTCGCCGTGCTCTGGTTTAAGATTTTCCCCACCATACTGTAAGACATGTAGACTATCGGAAACTGCCTCTGATCTCGAAGCTTGGCGGAAAAGCTCTTTTTTTCACCCGCAAGGAAGTCGCGTCAGAGTGAATCGATCCCGGCACCGTTTCTGGAACATTAGTAAGATGATACGGTGCCGTATTGGACATTCCATACCCGACCCAATTTTATCATATCCTGTGTCTGCTCTCCCTCGACCCCCTCTTCTCCTTGCCCACCTTCACCTCTCTTGTATCGCCACCTCTTTCATACCGCCTATAGCTGGTGGGAGGAAGAACCCGGGTGGTGGTTCTTTCTACGATAACTATTTGCAAACCCTTGTTACCTTGATTGTTGACATGAGGATAGAGCAGCACCTTTTTCTCTCTCTCGTTATGGGATGTTTCGGAACCATTCAATCTTAGATTTCGTAACTTGGCAGCTGGCCTTATTGGCAGCGGATTCTCCGGAGGTGGCTCTGGCCTTTTCGGTAGTGGTAGACGCTGTAGCGGCGGCGGCAGTTCCGGCGGGTCCAAACAAAGACAACACCAATTTCAACTGCAAAAACAATATCGCTTTCGAAGACACTGACTTCTTCGAGAAGAAACATATGTACGAGTGATGTTTTGACAGTTGTGGGTACGGTGATGATGGTGATATTTTGGACAATAATAACCACAAGATCAACCAGAACCTCAACCACAATGCAAACTTAAATGAGGACTTCAACTCATTCGGTGGAGAAGGGGGGGTGTGGTTTTGGCGGGTTTATTCCAGTCGGGTGGGGCGGATTCGGAGGCTGGGGCGGATTCAGAGGCTCCGGAGGGCGCGGAGGCTCCGGACGGTGTGTGGGGACCGTGGAGGATCCGATGGTCTGAACAGGAAAAACTCTAATGCCGATACCGGGCCCGATGGGAATGGGTCCGGGGGGGTTCGGAGGCCACGGCTGCGGCAGCGTTGGGGACCATTGCAACACCTGCAGAAGCCACTACTACCATCAGAGGAACCACTAACTTGAACTACGTAGTTTGTACCTTTCTCCCCATGCGCCTTTGCGCAATACTAATATGTGATATCCACAGAACACCAGCATCAATATCAATGGCGTCGCAAAAGCTCCATACCACGTGGTGAAGACCGTCCCCGTCGTTGAAACTGCCTCGGTGGTCGAAACTGCCTACCATCCCGTCGTCTGGTACGAGGCCATCTTGGTAGCCGGAGAGGTCTATACTTCCACCTAGTCCAGAGATGTCGCATTCTGTACTAAACCTGGCTGTGGCGTGCCGAACCAACCTTCTTACTCTGTTGCGCCTTGTGGCGGTGGGCACAGCGCTGCTCCCTACGGCACTTGCCATAGATTTGGTGACTTTTAGCTGGGCTATCGTTCGTTTCTCGTCCCCGCTTCCGTCGTTCGTTCCTGTTTTGGGGGGGATGATGTGCCGATACGGTAGTGAGAGGAGAATAGAATAGAAGCTTTTTCCATTTCAAACGGTTTAATCGATCAAAAGAGTTATCTGCCTGCCTAGCTATAATACTTACCGTACCTCAACCGATCAATCGATCGATTTCAGTGAAAAGGAATTAATTTTATTAAAAAATCTTATCCTCCCCTCTTCCTTCCCTGCTTCCATTCCCTTCAAATCTAGCCCAGCCGGAAAGCCTGCCAACTTATATCTATCATATCCCACAACGATGGAACGAGGCATCTTCAGTCGGAGGGCACCGCTACCCAACTCCGACTTCCTCTTCTTCCATTTCCAAATGAACCCCCAACCGATATTCCCCACAACTCCTCCTTCACTGCCTAGCCAACCATCCATTAAAATGCACTGCGCATCCATCCCTCCTCTCACCAAGCCCGGTTACTCGCACATGGGCGCCTAAAGTCCACAATCGTTGACGGTATTACGTACCCCAACCGGGCACCCCCCAACGATTCATACATAATCCCAGCCCCCGTTCGCTACAAGCGAAGCTACAAAGACAACGGACCGTGCAGGACTTCTACAGGCGCAGGCATCACTTGCAACATTGGCGGTAACCCCCTCTCAATAATAATATTCCAATGAGATCACGTTCTATCGCTATTCATATCTCCCAGCGGCGTACCGCAGAAAGAACGACCCCGCGATGTTTTTTCTTCTAGTAAACTAAATAGGACCGATGGGGCTCCAGCCACAGCATCCAGGTAAAAGCGTGCATATCGAAATGTTCAGACTTGTGTTCCCGTTCCATGGAAGATAGTAGGAACGTGTGGGTCAAGGCAGACTAGTGAGGCCACCGTCACGACCAGATGCCGCCATGGGGATCGGGTAAGCTAGCCTCGCAAGGTGCCAACTGGCCCGTTGTTATTCTGAAGAGTATTGCTTCTTGGGAGTACCTGCTCCGCCATGGGATTCTGGTATTGCATGTCGCTTTCCTCTCTTGGAGGTGGGGCTGGATTGTGCTGGTGGTTGACGTATATTCTTGCGGAGGTTTGGAAGATTCGTCCTTCTTTGCCGAATTATACTTCTCCTAGAGGTATGTAGTGTGCCCCTAATGTTTGTGTATTTTTCCTTTTCCCCCCCAGGGATGGGTTTGCTAATGGGTGAGAATAGGTGAGGCGGTTTTGGTTTCTACTAGCTGAAATTTTGTGGGCGCAACTAGGAAAGTGCCAAACTTGGTTCTTTTCCCGGGGTAGAAAAGGTTGGGTAAGTCCTCTGCTCTTCCTGCCGCGGTGGCTCCAAGATACACTGCCCTGGCCGAAGTGGCCTGCGAACCAGTCACACCCCCTTCGCCTCAGTCACCCTTAGCACCAGGTATAGGTCCTCTCCAGAGTGGCTGGGTGTGACGTGCGAAGGCGACACTGGAACCTTTCCACACATGAATAGTGGTTTATCGGGTCTCCTGCTGCTATATGCCGGTTGAGAACTTGTGATTTCTTGTGATCCGAGTGACCTTCCGTGACATATCTTGGCGTTTCCCAATTGCGCTTGGGTTGATGTTTCTTTTTTCTCCCATGTGCCCCTACGAGTACGAGTACTGTACTCGTAGAAGGTTACTTGTAGCTAGCGGGGGCTTCAGCTGATTTATGCAAACGCAAATAGGGAAGCTCCGCTCGGGGAGTCTGTTCCCCCCCCCTTGTTCACTGCTTCCACGCCCAAGCACTTGCTGTGCTGGGGGAGTGGATATCTACCGTAAGCAAGAGTGGTGGCTCGGAATTCAGTTTTCCCATTCCCCACTTAATCCTCTAAGGGTAAATAAAAACAAAAACAATAAGTGAAACTTGTAAAGTGGATCAGGTTGTACTCGTATTTGTAACAAGACAATTCCCCCCATTTACCCCTCTCACCAACTGACTCGTCTGTTGAATTTGCCACTTCGCCAACTGTGGCGCCGCAAAAAACGCTTTTGAGGCCCAGTACCGGCACCGGTCTCAGATCAGCGGAAATCAACCTGTGAGACCATAAAAGGTATGGTTTGACAGGTTAACAGAATTGCGAATACTTGCGCTGTATCGGCTAACTAGATCCAACACATCCAATGGGTTTATTTTATCCGTGATAGGAAGAGGCTAATCCTTCTCAGAAGTATTTGCTTCTGAACCCGGAGATTGCAGGGCTGGCGGGGATGGTGGATTTCAAAGAGTTTTTCACTGTACCGGTATTCGTTCCTGATTCATGACAGAGAACATCACACGCGCGAGAAAGAAGGAAAAGAAAAAAAAAAAAGAGCAAGAACTGAAAAGCACGCTTCCCATCGCTCGACTCGTTATGTATCCCAGCGTTATTATTTCGGTGAGTGCCCATCACATAATTACGGTACCAGTAACTTATTGTATTCTTAGAGCTTGTCCCTACCACAGCTTTCCGAAAATGGGATGAAACCCCGTCCCAGCAAGTGTTGCAGAGTTCGTGCTTTGTGCTACCGGTAGTCTAAGTAAAAGGGGTAGCCGAACCAGAAGCAAAAACTGTACGACAGTGCTAAGACAACTTTGTTCACTCTCTCCAGCGAATCCTGTATTAAACCTTGACACCCTCTCTTGAGAGAAGTAAGTTTGATAGGCGTGAGTCAAAAGTGCCCGTTACACTAACCAATAGATTAAAATGGGATAATGCAAGTACTGTTGGTAGTGGGAAGAAAATGATGGGCTTCGATCTTTTCGTAAAAAAAAAAAAAACCCCTTTTCTATACGAACTAGTGTTCCTTCCATTTATCATTCTCTCCCTGTCAATCCTTTCACCTTCATTTTCATCATCGGTTTCTTGTCTCGAAGGCGGGGCGCGGTGTTACATTCTTTTATCCGTCTCATTCGCTCTTTCATCGTCACTCTTTAAAATACGTTCTTCATCATGTGGATTAGCCTTTTTTTACTCTTCGCCAGCAGTGTGAGTGTGAATGCTCAGTCACGGGCGAAGCCCGTGGTGATGCCATTTGCACTGCGTTACGGCCAACATAGCTTCGGGGCATGGTTCGGTGTTCCGGTAATGGTAGGGAGCACACAGTTCAACCTTTCTTTATCTACGGCGTTGGGTAGGACTTGGATCCCGGGCACTTCGTTGTGCGCCCAGGATTCTAATGTGACAGCGTGCACCGCTGCCATCGGTGGGACTTGGAGCGGGGATATCAGTACGGGAACAAAGGTGGAGGACGAATTGCTGGCCGGAGTATACAATAAGACTTTGTCAGAAAATTTGAGCATCAACGGAAAACTCCTTGCTCAGGAGGGTGTCGGAAGCACCATCACCGAGAGCATCACTTTGAAGTCGAACACAGGGGTTTTCAAGATGGATTCCCAGAGTGTTGGTGTGGTGAAGGAGGCGGATAAGGAGTATTTTCCGAATGGGATTTTGTCGTTGCAACAAATGGCCTTGTCATTATACTCAGGCGGATTCACACCAAGTCCTTCGTTCCATTTATATCATGGCTATGCAGCATCCTCCAATGACTCTGTCATAGATCTAGAGTCTGCGGATGGGCTCCGGTATATTCTTATCTTCGGGGGGTACAACAGTGTTGTGCTGGACTTGAACATGACTCAGCAATATCCACTAGTCAGGACAATGATAAAAGGAGATGCTAAGGACAAAGATGACAACTCTACCACTAACCCTCTCCCCTCGTCCCAAGATGTCGGATACCGGATGGAAGTATTACTCGAAGACCTTGTCTATCGTTGGACAATCGGCGGTAGCACCGATAACTCCCTTATCGCCAAGCCAACACTTGCAATAATAGACTCCACAACTCCATACCTCTGGCTACCAAAGTCGGCTCTGGCAGCGCTTGTTAACGTCTCGGGTGTAACCTGGAATGATACCTACAAGGTTTACCAGATACGCAACTGCGGGAAGTGTACAGAAGCGCAATCAAATGCAGGAAGTGCAGTCCTAGACTTCAAGTTCGAGAACAACGATGGCGTACCGATAACCCTTAACTTTAAGGAATACATGGGCGTAAAGTACGTTCCATACTCTGGTTGGACCAGCGAAGAATTCAACATGTTGCAAATACGGGAGCTACCGGACGGTAGCTCTATAGTCCTGGGGCGACCTTTCCTGGCTGTAGTTCATCTTTGGGTAGACTACGCCGAGAAGTGGTTTTCCATGAGCGAAGGCTACCAAGGGCTTGACCCGCTCTATGGATCTGAGGTCGTGCCCTGGGACAGAAAAAACCACCCGCCCATCACAAATTCCTCGGTCCTTTTAGTAAAGTCCTCGGAAGACGTTTCCTCTACAGGATCATCTTCTCCATCCGGAACGTCAGACTCGGATTCATCCTCTCGACCAAAGCTCAAAACTAGCATCATAATCGCTATTGCCGCTAGTGGCGCGGCCCTCCTAATAGTAGGTGGATTCCTCATCTACCGTTGCTGCTATCGGAAGCAAGCGCAATCCGCGATAAACGTTCCCGCAAGCCCATACAATCGCTACGAACTCCACAACTCCCCTACTTCATATCCTCCCCCAGGACATGTACCACAACAGGAGCTCCATCAACTACCTTCACGCCCACAATCCCTCAGCGCCAGGGTGCACGAGATCGCCTCTCCATATATGCAGATACCCGAGTTGCCAACAGCAGTATATTACCCACCTCCGCCCTCTCAGCCACCCCACCGGCAGCAAGGGGGGTATCCTCAGGGGGGGATGTCTACACCACCGCTGGTGTATGAGATGAGTTCGAATAAGGGGGTCTATTAGGGCATCTTAGGGCATCTTTGGTGTGTTGGAGTTGTCATGGGGGTTTCTTTTTCATGCTTAGCGAGCGTCACTTTATGATTAGTTTTTTTTCTTTTTCTTAACGGGGAGAGCGGGTTGAATTTTCTTCTGAGGGTGATATAGGTTGATACTATTGTTTCTTGAAGATTTTTGGATAATCTGTAATTGATGGAGGATTTTATGCAGCTCATTGTATCTAGGATTAATCTATGGGAATATTACTAGGGCCGACAAAAGCAAATTACTTGGAGACAGCTTGATGTAAATCGACCGTATTGCTTTCAATGACTTTCTGTGAATCAAAATTCAAATACAGGTTAAGCATACCGGCCCTCCATCGGTACCAGAGAGTGCCGAGTCTCTCGCTCCTATGTGTGAAGTTTGAAGTATCGGGTATAGTGCGAGCAGTTTGAGGGGCATATGATAAGAGGGACACTGCTGCGAACAATGCATCCTGATGAGTGAAAGCAAAGGAGTAGGTCACCGGTGTTGTTGAGTTGGTACCTATGAGAGGAGAACAAAATATCAGAGGCAAATTTCAAAGAATATAAGCCTGATGACGATGGTCGAGGTCCACAGGTACTTGTACCATCACTCGGTTGGAGCGATCTCCCTCGGTGGGGTTGTGATCCATTCGACACACCTCGAACCTCGTGCCTCTTATTCACGCTTCCTCACAGAAGTGCATCAATAATTCTCCACAAAGAATTTGTAATGCGTGTATCGTCTGTCTGGAAATTCACTTTTTAGTACTATATTTGAATTAGTTTATTCTCGGCATGCTCTATCGCCTGGTTTTGCCTTCTCTGCCCCTGGAAATTGATATACCGTAAAATTGTAATGATCGAGTCGTGTGCTATGTCGTTGGAGTCACATCCTCTGGTAAGGTCCGGTGTTTTTTTTAGGTCTCTTAGAGGGGCTGAGCAGCTCTTCTCTTGCAGTGTTTTTCGCCCTCTTTTTTTTACAGTAAGGTTCGGAATTCTCGACTACATAGCACACGACTCAATTATCACAGTTTTTACGGCAAGGGGCACGAATCAGGGAGGGTAGGAGCCGTATAAGGTTTGATCTAAGCGATATGTATGATACCGGATTTTGAATTTTATAAAAAGTGAGGTGATTGGGTCTGCTAAGAAACGATAGGGTTGCGCTCGTTTATCACCTTGATAGCTATTGAATGGGGGTCGGGTGTCGGTGTGGTGCGGTACTGTACAAATTTAGCGCTCGAAGCCGATCACCAATAACTATTATACTTGCCTTTTCAATACTATCGCTTGTCATAATATATCTATTATTGTGTTAGGACCAACGTTTGGTCAGATCTTCTGCTGGTGGCTGGACATCTTTCTGATATGTCAGCACCGTGTTATATCCCGTGACTACCGGTGCCGGAAGCGAATCTAATAACTAGTCAAGTAAGGGACGGTAAAAGCAAAGTGCTACCTAATCGTGGCGTATATAGACCCACCCCGTCGACCCGTCAAGGGGAGGCCCGAATGCTCGGTGAATAAAAAATAAATAAAAGCTGTACCGAATCATGAAATCCACACTTGTCATGGGTGGGTATATATGTGGGATATAAGCTGTGGAGGGTAAAAAAGAAAGCGCAAAAACTCCATTTTCTCTAGATTCCTCAACATAAAATTTAAGATAGGATGCTACGGTGATTACCAAGGTAATCCTGTAAAGTTCGAAAGTACTCGTATGGGCTCGGGTAGCGCATCCCGCGTTTTCGGGGCGCCTCTTTTGCCTACGATGACTTTCATACCTGTTTTTATCAGCACTGCTCCTCATTCGAACCCCAGATGGAGGGGGAGGGAGGAAGAGAAACATACCAGCCGTAAAAGTCAAAGCCCAAGACTGACTCAACCCATCATCCAACAACTTCTTGTCAAACCTTTCGGTACCAAAGAACTCCCATGCAGCCCCTGGATCAAACGTCGCCACATTCATCGCCCAAATGCTCTTCCAGGGGTTATCCGGAATCTTATCCAACCTCCCCCCATAGGTACCCTGAAACTCTGCCCTTGTGAACGCCGGATCCCTAATGTACTCACTGATCGGCGTGGTAGGGATCATGTGAATCCCATGAATGGCTTCAATAGCAGGGCTAAACCACGTTGCATAATCAACGCTATTCTCCCAGAGAATCCCGCACACAAAGTTCCCCTTCACTTCCTGTGGCTGCACGGAGAGTTGACTGCCGGTCAGCATGTACATGTTCATGCTCTTCCGCATGATCCCGAGCATCATGAGACCACGGCCTTCAATGGCCTTGTCGTTAATAGCAGCACCCCAGAGTCGCATACCGTAGGCGTAGTTGCAGTCTTCCGAACTGGATTCTTCGTTTCTGCCGTCGCCGAATTCATATAGGCCTGCGGCCCAACTGTGCCCGTGGAACCAGTCAAAGTTGCGGAAGGGAATGTATTTGGTGTCCCCTGGGGAGGGGTTAGCCGTCTCACGGATGAAGGTGTTTATGTAGTCCTTGTTTTTTGCTGCCCAACTATCTTTGTTGTCGATGCTGGCCTTGTTATCGATCTGTGCGTCTAACCAGGCGATCATTGCGCCTGCTTGGATGAAATAAGAGTAGTGGAAGTGGTGGTCATTGTAAAACATGTTTCCGAAATCAGCCTTGATTTTTTCCACTTGCATGCCCGCTTGTGTATGGTAGGCGTCCGAGACTATCCCTCTGAACATAGAATCGTAAAGGAGTTTCGGGTTCACGACATTTTTGGTAAAGGGGTCGAAAGCGGCTTTGACCTTGTCTAAGCATTCTCTTGTCAGGCCCTCGTCTTTTATAGCGTCCCAGGCTGAGAGACAGATATATGCTGATCGGGAGAGTCTTTTTCCTTTGAAGTATGTTCCTTCGGCATTCAGTGCTGTTAGGTCCTCTGCTATTTCTTTCTTGATAACCTCTTTGACGACATCCTTGTCTGACTGTGCTATATCTTTTTCCAAACCTAACCCAAAGGTAATTTTGCTCGGAAGCCCATCTTCGGTCATTTCCAGATCAGCGCTGGAGACAGCGGTCATTGGACCATTCACCCTGCTGTCCAACATTAGTCCTGTCTTTCTCTCCCTAGAATCTCCAGATAATGCTGCGATATGGTGCGGCAGTCCATAAACCAATGGCTGGCCAAAGATTCCCTCCTTCAGGAGATTCTCACGGTGGTAACTAATAGTGTATGACCCTGTGTTCTCATTATTCAACTTTAGAGACGACAGTGCTGCTGATCGCGGGTACCAGCCTGCCGCCCTATCGTACACTTCTTCGTCCTCTCTTATAGTCTTTGACCCTTTTGAAACTTTAGCACCCTGGACAATGGCTCCTTCGTATTTATCCTTCAGCGCGATTTCTACCGTGTCGCCTTTGCCCCCAAACTGTGTGTCATCTCCGGTAGTCCATTTTTTTCCGTCGGAGAAGATATACAAAAGAACGATATTCCCATCTTTCAACTGTATTCTAATCTTCAGGAATCTACCGTCACTCCCGGCATTTTGGGTAATCACGTATCCAGGAAGAGAACGGATGAATATTCTCGGAGTAAGTTTTGTATAGACTGCTGTTGCCAACGCCATACCTTGGCACACGGGCATTCGCATATTCCCATCACCACCTGATAAAGTCACGTTCAAACAGAACTGATCTATGGGACGACTTGCACTGAATCTCGCCGGTGGGGTAAACTCTTTCGCGGAAAAGTTTATCAATGCTGGGTCACCTAGAGGTAAGTTGTAACGTTTTGACGCTGCAGAACCAGTTGTTGACTTAATGAATACCTGTTCAACTCCACGCTCAACGGATTAGCTTTCGACCTCACTCCGATATTTGCTCCTAGAGTGAGTTAGTGCATTCGAACCAATACATACCCTCTCATTTGGTTCATGATGCACCACCGCCATTCCCACCTGATCGGGTCCGGACCCTCCAATTCCATCGTCCCACCGAATCCCATAGGGTAGCGGAAACACCGTCTGATTCTGAAACCCCATCACGAAATTCTGGTAATATTTGTTCGTATGCATAGGGCCCTGACCCTCGGCTATATGGCACACATTCTGTGGGGGCTGCTTCGGCTCTGAGCATGGATGTTTCGCCTGAGTCTGAAAAATAGGTAAGGGATCGTCGTTAGATATCGGGATTAATAGGTCTGTGGGCTTTTCGAAGAGATCTGTTATTGCACTAAATAATGGTGCGGCCTGGGAAGCTGTTATTAGCGATCCTACCATGAGGATCGTAGGACGCATGATTCGATTTCTTTGTTGTGGGGTTTATGCTGGCTTGCAGGTATATATGTGGTATTGAATGTAAGGGGGGTTAACCAGAGCCCCCGAGCGTAAACAAGAAAAAAAGAATAAATAAAGGAATGTGGGAGCTTGAAAAATTCCACAGTTGAATGTCTCAACGACTAAAGGATTGGAAATGGGTGAAATCCAGAATGCATTGGGCTGGGGCAGGCAAAATTAACAAACCTTACAAATTCAAAGGGAGTAAGGATAGGTAATGTCATTCATCAGGGCCTTCCGCTAGCTCGAAGTGTCGTCTCCTTGATTTCTCTCTTGTGGATCATTAGCTTCGCCAAATACGATGTTGGTAAAGAGACTCGGTCCACTACAGATAGGCTAGGCCCTATGACGATAATAATGATGGGGGATTATGGGCGTGAATTACCCGTCGATACTCAGCTATGGATTTGGAGCCCGCGCTTTCTCAAGGACAATGAAAACGTGCAAAAAGAACCGTATAATTCTCAGTAGAGCGGTCGGGGTACTTATATCGAGTGTGATATCTGGTGTCTTTTTTTCCCTTCACATCTCGACACCACCTGGGTGCACTATCATCAACTGTGTTTTTGAGCACTGTGATGGAGAGCACATCTATGAATACCTCCACCTGGGTCATGGAAACATACTACACCTCACACAATTATGTGGCGCTCCTCTTAAACGTTATGTTGGTTTAATACAGGTATACTTGATCATTAATTTAGCTAGTGGTGATACTGGACAACTTCCCAAGTCCTAACATAAGGTAAGGTAAACCCCGATCTGACCTCTCCGGAAGGCGGTCATGGCAACTCCTCCTAGAACTATTGAAAGGAAGAGTACCTACCTCCCAGTAGGTCCCGGCAAAGCATGTCAGTATACCCCCCCCTACCTTATTTCTCCAATCACTTTTCGCAAGACCCGGCGTAACAATTTACCCTCTACTCCTCCTGGTGTGTTAGTGGTACGTAGTCCCTCAAGCCCCTTCCGGTAAATCCAAACTTTACTTGTACCGTATAATACCTGAACAGCTGCGGCACCGTACGCTCAGTTTAGTACTGGAGTTGGAAAGTGGGCTCAACTATAAATGAATAACTAGTAGTAGCTGTACTAAAATCCGGTTAGTTACCGGTGACTATTTGGGTTCGGGTGGATTATATCGCTTGCAGTTGCGTAAACAGTGCGCCTGGGGTGGGCATTGGACCGTATTGGCCATCTTGGAGTGTGCGGATCTCTTTTCCCCACTGCATAATTGTCAAGTAAATCACTTATTTAGTGTAAGACAGGCTTAAGAATCGAAGAACTTGAAATAAAGTCTAAGCGATATCTTAGTTACATGAAGAAGCAGTTTCCTTCAGGGGAGAGATGAGAGACAGACAATGTGTCCTTTAAGCCGAAGAACTCTTGTCATCTACAGTACCGGCAGCAAGATTGAAACTGGTGGGATGCGATGGGGATAAATAAGTCCTAACCCTGCCGGACAAGTATTGGCTCACAGCAAGCAAGTTCAGCACCGGGGGCCCTCAGTACCCGCCGGCTCAATGAAACTTGGTTATCAACAGAATAATATTATATCGCACTAATGTTAGCTATGAGGTCTAAAGTAAATATGCCTTATCTGGGCACGCTGCAACAAGAAGGTTCAAAGAATTTTCTTGTTGGACCCGTGTGACTAATTCAGCTATCGACCCTACTTGTAATATTGTAAATGCATAAATAAATACAGCATAAAAAAGTGCTCATTGGAACAGCGTAAAGCATACTCGGTGCAGCCACACCCACACCCACACCCACCCCCAATCCCGGCAAGCCCACCGGAACACCAGCAACCGCCGCGCCGTTTACAAACGAACAAGCTAAGCGCCTCCGGGTTTTGCTGGTTTGGAGGACCTGGTTTGATTCCATTTGAACTGTATGAGGCTCCTTTGGGGAGGGGGATCAATAATAATGGAAAATTCTTGGTGGCTTGGGAGGACTGGAGGTGGCTCCGGGATTGGAGTTTGGAGATGGGTGGGAGTGAAATGTCGTTTGATAATGCCTCTGCAATTCTTTTCCCCTTCCTTTTTTCTCTCGGGGGGGAGTGTTCGGGATGGTGGAAAGAGCGCCGGGAGGAGTGCCTCCCATACTATCGTGTCTTTGGGGGCAGAAAAAAAAAAAGTACTACATTACCTGGTTAAACTGGATATAGCGAGTGAAGCATACTTAGCCCAACAGGTGAGTGAGAGTAAACCTCCTCGAGGGACCTTTTCCTTCGAAAATATAAATTTTTTTTGTATGATAGAGACAATGCCATGCAACAAATTATCATCAAAATATAACTCTAAATGGTAGATTTTCTATAAATCTCTCTAGCTTGTTGAGCCACACTCTATTTGGCTATTCTGATTCCATTTCGGGTTTAGCTAAATAATGTGGGTGGAAGATGTAGGCTATATGTAACGATGGTAAAGAGGTCGATTAGTTTCGGGGTTTTTTTGCTATATTCAAGGGATTTTGGCCATCCATTATGGGTTTCTCCATTTTTTTGGCCGTCCCCGAAGTGTGTGATAGCCAGAATATGATTCAAGTTTCTAGCGATGACTAATACCCAGTTTCAATGGTGGTTGGAGTTTGGGGTGCCGGGGGGCCGTCATAGCGTCGGTTAGTCGTGGTGATTGCGGTGAGATAGATGATGCGACCGAGCACAGGGGGTTCCAGGAGAATCAGAAACATCATACTAAGACACTAGGTCTATGAAATTCCACTATTTTAGGTTATTGGGAATTAACGATGCGTACTGTAGTAAATCTTGTATCACATTCAAACATTCAAGCGTAATATTCGTCTCATGCCGACGGCGATATCGAGTGAGATTTTGTGAGTGTTTTGAAAAGCTCAGTAGCAAGATATCTTGAAAATACCTAGACAAACTTAAAACCTATAGCGGCTGTCCGATATCTAACTTGCTCCAACCACCGGTCCCATATCCTCTTAGCTTTACTCATATCACAGTATCTCACGCCTATACCCACCAGAAAGTACCACCCCCAACGAATAATAGCCCACCATCCCTCACCCCGAAAGCCAAAATGGCATCCGGAGAAAACACCCTCTTCCCTCCCTCAGTTTCCGGCGTCTCTCCAAAAAAGCGCAAGCACCACCCTACCAACACCACCAAAGGGCGCAAGAGACAAGTCATGAGTTCACTCATAGACACCATTGAAGTTATCTATCGCGACCTCTTCGATAGGGTGAACTACACAGTACCGGACGACACGGCAGCTCCACCCCTCCGGCACATGGAGCAGCAACCCCAAGATGTTTCACGAACCTTCACAGCGGTGACCAACCTCCTACTCAAAGATATGAACGAATCTATTCACAGAACCGTCGTGTCGGAATTGACAGGGGCGTATTGGACCAGTATTCACGCCTCTGGGTTCACCTTCCAACCGCCTTCGGGAGTAGGTAGTCTCACCAGAAGTGACACGGAAGCAGTGATCAGCGGAAACCACGAGAGGGCAGGTATTCTAATGAGTCGCTTCATGGAGACTACGAATCCCCAAACTCGCTACTACAGTGCTTTCGCTCTCGCGGTCGTCTGGTCTAGGTACTGGCGTATGGCGCAGGACTGCGGGTGGAAGACCGTCGCAGTACTCCTTTACTCCTCGCGCTTCCGGGATTTTGCTCGGGCCGCTAATCTCGCTCGCTGGGAAGAGCTCGTGAACCTTATTAAAGTTAATGTTATGAGCATCCAGCTACTTGGCTCTTTTAACACCCCCTGGCGCACGGCCTTCAGCGAGGCAGTTCTAGTTCCAGATCCAGACCAGGTCCTGGAAGTCCCAGAGAGAGCCGATTATAATGGACATCATCATCATTGGAGGGTGCCGAGTGATCCTAATGCCAGATTTGCAGAGAGACACAATACAGAATTCGAGGTTGGTGATTACACGAAGATAGGGTATGATGGGACGGCCTTCACTAGGGATCCTAGGCTTAAGAAGGGGGCTTTTAACGTAGCTCAGCCATGCGGGGCTTGCGGGAAGATGTCTAAGGAATGTCTTTGTAATCTGGAGAATTGGTCGCCGGCCAGGGTTGAGCTGATCGAGACTGTTGGGAGAGGGACTGGAGTTCGAGCATTGCAGGTATGCCTTGTTTCTGTCATTCTTTCACTTTCCTCCTCGACATAGTGATGGTGATGCGGTATGATACTGACTTAGAGGATAGAGTTTCAAAGCTGGAGAAATAATTGGTGAGTACATTGGAGAGTTGATATCTAACCACAAACGGGATTTTGATGAGGACCTTTATGCTCTTTGGGGACATAAAAATTCCAATGAAAGAGACTCTTATAGTACAACTTCTAACCATTATGGTAATTACTCTGATCTCCCTCCCTCCCCTTGTCTTTTTTCTGGGGTGATAGCTAAGATCAGCTCTCAGGAAATTGGACCCGCTTTGTCAATCACTCTTGTGATTCTAACTGCGTTATCGAACATGTTGCTCGACGTGGTAAGATTCTCTCTGTGTACCGCATTACCAGAGACATTGAAATGTTCGAGGAAGTAACTACAGACTACGGCCCGGCCTACTTCTATCTTAGAGGGCTGAAGTGCCTTTGCGACGCAGAAGAACATCTTCACCCAGATATGTAGAGGAGTCTCAATTGTGCTAGTAAGGTGGTAGGTGCGATGGGTTCGAATCCAAACCGATCTATCTTGGATAGGTATTTGGTTATTTGTCTTGGTCCTTTTGGTCTTTTTTGTACTTTTATTATGCTTTCTCTCTTACTTTCCCTCTCCCCGATCTAGGTAGTGCTTAATTTGTCTTTTGATTTTTATCCCTCTCCACTTTGCTCCCTCCTGGTTTTTTCATTTCCCTTACTGTCCGGCGATTCCCTGATATGCAGGCAAGATCACAAGTGGCGCCAAGCCGGAAGTTCCAAAAATCTTGCCAGTGAGGCGGGAGACGCTACCACAATAATGGGTATACTCCGTGGCCGGGTTCTCAAATCTTTTAGTGAGAAAAAGTTAATTCCGTCCGGTTAATAATTAATATATATTTGCATTTGCGGAAAACCCTTTGCATTGCATGTTTGCTGCCCATTCTACTGGATGATCAGAGGTTATAATTTGATACCAAAGTGTTATTCTGCCTAACTTAGTCTTACCTTCTCCATATTCCCCCTACTGGTGCCAATGTTGCAGCTAGGGGGCTGAAACCTCGGAAAGTTCGTTGGCTCACTTTTCGGAGGCACTGATTCTGAGTGCCTGACAGCCCAATGTCAGTTTGCAGCTCAAGGTAAGATTGTGGCTCAATTTTGTAGCTTAAGGTCAGCTTGTGGCTTGATTCAAGTTATGAAAGAAGATATAGTAGGTGTGTTGATATGGTAAAATATAGGAAGTATTAGGTTTTAAAATATCAAAGAGATCTATAGAACTCTCTTTTATAGCATTATAGATATTTCTAATATCATTGCATTTTGAAACTATAAAACTATATTCAACTGCTAAGCTCTCTGAAGTTTTACAATTTCCTTGAACTACAATGGCATATATTTATTGAGCTGTGAAACTTCATTTAACTAGAAAACTGTATTCAGCTAGATTAATTCAGATTTGTGAGGTTAAAAATCTCTATTGAGTTCTATTAATTTGAGTTCATTGAAGTACTATATTAGATTCAACTTGTATCAAGGTTGTAGCTTGTCAGCCAGAACTCCCAAAAGCTGCCAAGCTCACCTTTCAGGGATACTCTAAAGAGTACCACACAGTTCAATATCACTAGTATCAGCAAAAAATATCATCCTACATTCAGAATATTAGTTCGTAGTACAAGGTATCCAGATTGTATCAGGAGGGTATTATCAGCAAGAGATTATCCTGTGTCCGATGTAGATATCTGACATCTTGATATAGGTCGTGCAGTCATCATGTCCTATGCAGTTGGTGCATCTAACCCACTGTTGCAACTCCTCTGTGTATCCTATGTATCCTGTATTGCAATCTCTTTCCCACTGATGCCTAGCATATCTGTTGTTACAACTTATTACTCATGAGTGTCTTGTCTATTGCCCCCTGAACGAGCCCAGGACCTTGGCAGGATTTAGCGGGCCTCTGCAGCGGGACTCCGGCTGCTCTCGCATGTGTGCCTAGGTTCTGGGTGAAGCACTTGTGGAGCAATTTCTTCCGATTGGAGTGATAGGGGCGTACGCGACGGTAGGGGTTAATTGGCCTCGGTTCAGAGATTTCGCAAGGGTGCAGAAAGGTTGCGAATCGGTATGGAAGAAGCTTATGTCAAAGGCAGCCTCCGGGTGCGAGAGGTTTAGAGTACGGAGGTTTGGGTAGAGCCCCGTACCTAGTTCGCTGAAGTACAAGTGCGGAATGCCTGTGCAGGTGCAGAGTCTAGCGTCAAACTAGCAGACATGTTTCCTGGTGGTGCCGGAAGCAATGGTAGGGCTTAAGGCAGGGGGAGGATGATTCCAGAAAGACTATGATAGAAATACGACGGAGTTAGCACCATGTATGGAGTAGAGTAGGGGGGAAAGAAACCAAGGACTAAAATTATTTCCTATCATAGCAGCAACCTTTCCGAACACTACCCATGCAGCATTCAGCAATCTCTGAAAAAAGATGCATGATATTAACCTAGCAAATATTCAGTAAAACACACTCATGCTACAGGAACAGGCAATTTATTGCTTACAAGAAATGGGTCCTTTAATTGTGCGGAAATAGCACATTGCTAAGGCATAGCTGAACTGCGATGCAGTGTTTTCTTTCGTCTAGCGGGTTCTCACACAGCTATTTCTGCAAAAAAATAGAGGAAATAAACTTGAATTCTGAAAAGTGCTTCAAGGCTGGGAATAGAGTGATAGGGTCCGGATGCATGAAAGGAACAAAGGAGAGATAGACTACAAATGCTGACTAAAGCTACAGTCGAGCTATATCTAAGGGACAAACAATCAGTGAAGCAATGAGAGCAATGCATGGTAGCTTCAGGGTAGATGGAGATCAGCAAAGGACAAATTGGGTAAGGAAAAGAGGTGTAGTCGAATTACAAATCGGACCCTTCACAACCCAAGAATTGGAAATGAAGTAAGAATAAAGCAAAAAAACTCCACAACTACAATATAATTGAAAGGGAAAAGAGGAAATCCTGTTCTGTTAGGCGGACGCCAATCTCTAGTATAACTGAGGGATGTAGGCCAAAATCTTCGTTCGGAGAATCTGTCAAGGAAGGCTCATCTCGATAAAAATAAGTAAAGTAAAGATTTATATTGAAAATGATTTTATACTGATAAGATCTCTTCTCTGTTGCTTGATGATATCGGTAAAGCTCGGGAGGCACTTCGATATTTATATCCCATGTCTGAGTGTTTGCGGACTACTTCTAACTATGATGCCTCCGAAGTACTACTCTAGTTTTAATACACAAACGTCCAGAATCTTATATGGGCGAGTACTATTTGACCCTAAAACTTATCACACCCTTTCACAGTGACGGAATCGCATTCCTCCATTAAGATGACTGCACTATGTGTTATACCAAACAGCGGCCTTCAACTTAGTTGTCTGCGTAGACTATTATATTACTTTAGTCTTGTTGACTATCATTCCAGTAGTGTCTTCGGTTATGGAGTGATCAGGTTCATACTGGGCCACCTAGGGCCAATGGCAAGTCTGAGCCTAACATGTCAACATCTTGAGGGTCTCTGACTTATCTAGGTTTTCCTGTCTGAGGGTGCTTCTCCTTGGTCCGCCAGCCCCCATAGAGGGGTCCTATTAGTAGAACCAACCAACATACAGGTGATCCCAGAAGGGTATAGGTGGATTCAGTATGTCCTTAATAGCTTCTGCTACTGGGACATCCTCTTGGAGTGTTTCGCCAAAAACATCCCATCACTTTCAGCCTATAGTTTAGAAAGCCTAACTTTAAAGCCTACTATCTCAATGCGCTTGCGACGGATATCCTCCGTGCTACTTCCTAGATGTCGCCAAAGGTCCGCTCCCATATAACCTGCAAACAGCATGCAGCCGGACAGACGGCAGTAATGTATATGGTGTTATGAAGGAGGCTTTATTGATGTGACTTAGTAGTCAGGGGATGCAACTCTTCAAATCTCTCTAATGATGTGCGGGCCCCATAAGGGGGCTGGAGGTGGGTGTTGGCACTCCGGAAAATCGAGGGTCTGTGTGCTGTTACCCTGCTGTGAGGTCTGTGCACTCTGTCTCAGATTTTCTTATGCATAACATGAGCTTCCTCCTACTAAGCTTTACCACAAATGCCTTTATAATTTCTTATAATTTCTTGAAAAACATTTTAAGACTCAGTGTGGTCAGGGTGAAAAACCTGCAGTATTTACTTGGCCATGGTAGGAAAACCTTTTCCTCACTATCTTACTTCAGCCCTTCCTGGCATGTCCAGATTTTCATTATGGAAATTTTCAACAACTTCTTCCGCATTTTCCATAATGGTAGCTGGCTACCATGTATTCTCATCTCCTGAACACCCTTGCTATTTGATGAAGTACTACAGTTTCCGCTTCTCTTGATAGCGGCTGCATACTTATTTCCTCCAAGAGCGAATCTCAGTTCTTACTATTTTTTCAACCTCTTATTCTAGATCGCTGTCAATATTCTCTGGCTCTTCAGAGGGTTGCTGGTGATTATCATGAACTGATTCGTGATAGGGTTCCAATAGTGCTACATGGAATAAGGGGTGAATGTTCCATCAATCGGATATGTTGAGCTTGAAGGGTCGTGATCTGCACTTTTCCATGATTTGAAAATAGCCGTAAAGCTTTGAACTTAACTTCTTTGATTTCCTTCGGGTGCAAATGTTGTTTGCATTTAACATTACTTTGTCCCCGATCTTGAAGTCTGGCTGTTGTTGTGCTTTCTGGTCATAATATTTTGACATTCCTTCCCTTGTTTTTTTCAAGTAACCCATGTGCTTGTTCATGTATAGTCTTAATCTAGTTCGCGTAGAGTGTTGCTCCTCGATTTTGAGCTTCTCGCTCATTCATCTACTCTGTCTGTGGATGGAATCTGTAGTTCACATGGAATAGTGACATCCTATAAGAGTTGATTGTGGAGTTGTTATAGGCATATTCAGCTAGTGGTAGTCACTGATATCAGTCGTGCTGATTATAGTTGATAAAACTTTGAAGGTATCCTTTTAGACCTTGGTTGGTACGTTCGGTTTGTCCATCAGTTTGAGAGTGGTATGCTGTTGACATTCTACGCTTGATTTCCAGCTCTTTGTAAAGGGATTCCCAGAATTCTCCTGCGAACTTTGAGTCCATACCCATGACGATTTCAGTTGGCAGGCCATACACCCTCAATCCTTCAACACGGAATGCACGTATGACATCTTTAACCGTAACCAATGTCTGTAGTCCAATGAAATGTGCTATCTTTGTAAATTAATCAACTACTACCATTATCTGAGTGCATTCTTGCAACTCTGGCAGTTGTGTGACGAAGTTCATTGAGATGGACGTCCATGCTGCATAGGGTATTTGCAGTGGTTGTAATAATCTGTATTTAGCATGGTGGGGCGATTTGTTATATTGGCATTCATTGTAGGATAGTACGTAGTCGCTGACCCATGCTGCAAGTCCTTTCTAATAGAAGTCCCGCATAATGATCGCCAAGATTTTTTCTTGCCTGAAATGTCCTGCCACTTTAGCATCGTGACATCCTTCAGCAATCTTGGTATATAGTGCCTGATTATCTGCTACAAACAGTCTTTGCTTATAGGATAATAGATTGTCAGTCAAGGTCCAATCCTTACAGAAATCTTTTCCTTCATCTTGCAACCTAATGAGTTCCTTCTTCCATTGCCTTCAAGCTGCGTCTGTTCTGATAGCTGCCTGTATTTCGCTTAGGAATTCAGGATTAAACTGTTACACATTCTTTTGTAGGATAATAGCGAATGACATTAGAACTTTTTCTGGTACTTCTGAAATATGATACGGTTAGGCATATGGAAATCCGAGACATGTGCACAGACCTACGGTAGGGTAACTGCGCACAGACCCTCAATTTACCGGAGTGCCAACACCCCCCTCCGGCCCCCTTATGGGGCCCGCACGTCATTAGCGAGATTTCGAGAGTTGCGTCCCATAACTAAAATGTCACATCAATGAAGCCCACTTCATAACACCATATATGTCGCCGCCGTGCATCCGACCGTATGCTGTTCACAGGATATATGAGAGGGGACCTTTGGCGACATCTGGGAAGTGGAACGGAGGAAATCCGTGGGAGGCGCATTGAGATGATAGGCTTCAAAGTTAAGGATCTTAACTACGGGCCGAAAGTGACGGGACGTTTTCGGCGAAATACTCTAAGAGGATATCCCAGTAGTGAAGGCTATTAGGGGTACGCCGAATCCACCCATACCCTTCTGAGATCAGCTGTAGGTTGGTTGGTCCTAGTAATAGGACCCCTCTACGGAGGCCGGCGGACCAAGGGGAAGCACGCTCAGAAAGGAAGACCTAGATAAGTCGGAGACCCTTAAGACGCTGACACGTCGGGCTCGGACTTGCGATTGGCACTAGGTGATCCGGCATGAACCTGATCACTTCATGACCGAAGAGACGACTGGACGATAGTCAACAAGACTAAAGTCATATAAAAGTCTATGCGGACATCTAAGTTGGAGGCGGCTGTTTGGCATAACAAATAGCGCAGTCATCTCAACGGAGGAATACTATTCCGAGTCCGCGAAAGGGTGTGATAAGTTTCAGGGTCAAACGGTGTTCGCACTTATAAGATTCTAGACGTTTGCGTATTAAAACCAGAGTAGTACTTCGGAGGCATAGTAGTTAGAAGTAGTCCGCGAACACTCAGACGCGGGATATAAATATCGAAGTGCCTCCCGAGCTTTACAGATATCATCAAGCAACGGAGAAGAGATCTTATCAATATAATATTGTTTTACGCTTTAAAATCTTTACCTTACCTTACTATTATCGAGACGAGCCTTCCTCAACAGATTCTCCAATCAAAGATTTTAGGCCTACGTCCCTCAGTTATATACTTGAGTTTGGTGTCCGCCTAACAGTTACCAATGTTTGTTGTCTTTAGCCGATGCCTGTAGGTAGCTGAGGCTTGGTTCTTGTTCCTTCACGATGAAGGATCTTGTTGCTATATAGGTACTTCCGAATCCTGCAGTCCCTCATCCTATTTCTCCCAAGTTGTCTACTTCCATCATATCTAAGGTGGTGACCTTTTCTACCACCAACTGAGCTATGGGATCACCTATTCTTATTTGGCAGTCCACATCATTATGGTTGAATAGTGTGACTTTGAGTTCACCAGTGTAATCAGCATCGATTGCTCCTACTTCAGTGGAGATTCCGCTTCGTACCACCAAGCTGCTTCTTGGAGCAATCCTTCCGTATGTTCCTTTGGCTAGGCCTATAGCTATCGCCGACCTTATTCATGCTTGTCTATATTTCAGAACAATGTCATCCTTTATGGTATACTGGTCATGTCCTGCCACCATTCTTGCACCTTTTGTTGGCCAGTGTGCCCTTTTGCTCAATCTCTTGACCCTAATCATGGGTTCCCTTTTACCTCTTTGAGGTTCCAAATCCAAATCCTTATCTCCATCTGCATCTTCTCCCTCATCGCCTACCCACGCTACTAGTGATACCAAGAAATTTTCCGGTTTCAAAATTTGCTGTTTGTAATGCATAGCGCTCTCCTCAGGACAGTACTCAGGCTGTTTGCTTAATGTATCAGGCTTTCTGCCCTTTATGCCTGGTCAGTACAGAATATGAAAATTGTATTCCACATAATATGTGAGTCCATCGAATTTGATGGCCAGTCCAGACTTTTGAAATGAAGAAGTATTGTAGGTTCTGATGGTCGGTAAAGATGGTAATCAGTTTTTCTATTTTGATCAAGTAGTGTCTCCATTCCTTAAATGCTTCACAGATTGCAAGAAGTTCTTTATCATGAATTTCATAATTGCGCTATGCTGAGTTTGGTTTTCTAGAATGGAATGCTACTGGATGTAACCTTTTCTCAAAGTATTGAGAAAAGATGCAACAGAGTGCGAAATCACTAGCGTCGGTTCCCACTACTGTTTCTCTATCTGAGAAGAAGTGGGGGAGTATGGGAGCTGTGGTGCATTGGTGTTTTAATTCTTTGAATACCATATCCTGCTCAACTCCGCACTTGAAATTCTTAGGATCTCTTAGTAATGTCTCAGTTATGGATTTGCAAATAGCCGAGAGGTTTTGAATAAATTGTTGGTAGAAGTTAGAGAATCTAATAAAGACTTGCACCTCTCTGACCAACTTAGGTGCTTTCCACACTATTCTGGATTCCACCTTGAGGGTGCTCATGGACATCCCATTAACCGCAACCATAGAGCCGAGAAAATCTACTTCAGTGGCATGGAATGTCGATTTCTTTTGCAATACCACTAATTGAAAGTGCAATAGACTTTGTAAAACCCTTTTAACAGCTTCGATGTATTCCTTTTCATCTTTGAAATGAATGAGAATATTGTCAAGGTAACACATGACTCCAATATCCAAGGATTCTTTAAGTACTTAGTTGCCGGAACGTTAACTAATCCAAATGGCATGACCATATATTCATCATGTCCGTATCTTGTATGTAACGACGTCTTCAATTCCTCTCTTTCCTTTATTATAATCAAGTGGTAACTGTCTTTAAGGTTTAACTTGGTGAAGATCTTTGCCCAGGCTACTTGGTTTCGGAGTTTGGACATTAGTAGAAGGGGATGTTTTGTTAGGCATATGGAAATCCGAGGTATGGGCACAGACCCACGGTAGGGTAACTGCGCACAGACCCACGGTAGGGTAACTGCGCACAGACCCAC
>JACCEG010000039.1:334721-344738 GCA_014065205.1 Tuber brumale | reverse complement strand
TAAGGGTCTGTGCGCAGTTACCCTACCGTGGGTCTGTGCACATGTCTCGGATTTCCATATGCCTAACACATAACTAAAAAGTCACATCAATGAAGCCCACTTCACAACACCATATATGTCGCCAGCGTCCGCCCAACCGCATGCTGTTCGCAGGATATATGGGAGGGGACCCTTGGGGACATTTGGGAAGTGGAACAGAAGAAATCCGCCAGAGGCGCATTGAGATAGTAGGCTTCAAGGTTAAGCTTCCTGAACTATAGGCTGAAAGTGACAGGACATTTTCAGCGAAATACTCCTGGAGGATGCCCCTGTAGCAGCGGCTATCAGGGGTATACCGAATCCACCCATCCCATTCTGAGATAAGCTGTAGGTTGGTTGGTCCTAGTAATTGAATCCCTCTACGGAGGCCAGCGGACTAAGAGAAAGTATGCTCAGAATGGAAGACCTAGATAAGTCAGTGTCCCTTCAGATGTTGACATATTGGGCTTGGACTTGCGATTGGCACTAGGTGGCCTGTCATGAACTTGATCACTTCATGACCAAAGAGACTACGGGAACCATATTCTATAAGACTAAAGTAATATAATAGTCTATATGGACATCTAAGTTAGAGGCCGCTGTTTGGTATAACAAATAGTGCAGTCATCTCAACGTAGGAATACTATTCAGTGACCATGAAAGTGTGTGATAAGTTTCAGGGTCAAACGGTTCTCGCACTTACAAGATTCTGGACGTTTGTGTGATAAAACCAGGCTAGTACTTGAGGGGCATAGTAGTTAGAAGTAGTCCGCGAACAATCAGATGCGGGATATAAATATCGAAGTGCCTCCCGAGCTTTACAGACATCATCAAGCAAACGGAGAAGAGATCTTATTAATATAATATTGTTTCATACTCTAAACCTTTACCTTACCTTACTTTATCGAGACGAGCCTTCCTCGACAGATTCTCCTATCAAAGATTTCGGGCCTACGTCCCTCAGTTATATACTTGAGTTTCGCGTCCACCTAACAGTATATTGAAAGTTCTCCTGTTACTAAGGCTCACTATATGAACTACAAGTTCACTTCAAACTCCACCCTCACCTCAGACTTCGATTACATTTTTGAAGCACCTCACTATCCTATCTATATTCAGACCTTCGAAGCAGTCTTCGATAGTAAGCTATTCGAGATCGAAGAAGAATATACGCAGGAACCCAAGTGGTTCACAGTACCTGTCGGGATCCCAACGAGGGATCAATTCAATAGCATATATCGTACCTGGCATGGTTCGGACTTTGAGTGGAATTTGACTGAGTCAGAAAACTTTGTCGACTGGAGCACCCAGTGCTCCCTGATCACGGCCGAAAAGGAAAGGGAAAAGGAAGGCACAGTCATCCGGGGGCCAGACATCCCCTCAGCCGGGGCCTAATACACTTTTATATGTACTATAAGTACATCCTAAACCTCGAGAAAAAGGAGATTCAGGTCTTGAGTCCCGAATCAGACGAGCCGAACCCTTTTATACCTACACCTCTAGAGTATCTTAAACGTTGGATACCTTACATACGATTCCTTAAACCTTTTAAAGGATATCAAGAACTCTGGTACGAAGTACTAGTAATCACTCATCTAGGTCTACAAGAGCAGATAGCCTATCTGGAAAGTATCACAATGGCGGAGATACTCCAGGACCCAAGGACAAGAATAACGGCAGGTGAACTTATGGATACAAGACCCGATACCGCAGATAAGATGGATGATTCCGCCATTCATAGCCCCTTCCCTTCAACACCTCAAGATCCTACGTCCCAGAGAGGACATATACCCTCTCATCGATCCTCTAGTGTCGCCAGCACTCATAGGATATCAAGGGCTCCCACACTGAGACCAGGAAACCACGCTGCAAACTTGGCCAGATTGGCTGCGCGTCTTGGGATAACGTTGGGTCAGATAAGACAAGACATAGATACCTCGCTCGACCAAGCCAATATTGCCTTCAAACATTTGAAGGGAGCCTCCCAAGATAATACCTTAAAGTTAATTAAGGTTCAACAGCAAATTGCCAACGGACAAGATGTCCACGATAACGATATTGCAATCTTGTTGATGCAGCTGGCAGGTGTAGAAAGCGAAGTCAAGGGGATACAAGAAGAGATGTTGCAAGAAGTCGCAAAAAAGATTGACACGCAGGAACGCCGTCAACAGGAACATGTAGAGGTAACCACGAGGTTACGTGGAATACTTGGGGAAGAAAGCCAAGCGGCATTAGCCCGAGATCAGACTTTGGAACAAATGGTCCTCAGTCTACGAGCGGAATTCATAGAATTCCGCGCCCAATGCACCACACGTGAGAGGGAGGTCAACCGTACCCTAGGACAGATGCGTTTAGACCAGACTACTCACCAGGCGGAGATCCGCCGATCTCAGGACCAGCAGCAGCAACAAAATAATGAGACTAACAATACCCTGAAGGTATTAACACAGTCGATAAACAGAATGTTGGCTGCCACATTGAGTCCAGAAGCTGCAGGGCCCGCACCCTTACCCGCAGTTCAAGAAACTGATGACGAGGAGTACTATGCTCCCCCTACATGTAGGGAAAAGGGAAAAGATCGGGAAGCCACTGATGCATCCCCCTCAGGTGCCCAGGGAGGTAACCCTGGAGATCCTAGTGACGATGATGAGGATGATGATGAAGAGAGAGGTAGGAGGAGAGGAGGTCCTAGCCAAGGCAGGCGAGGACAAACATTAGAACAATCTGGCATGGCAGAGACACTGGCCAACGCGATGGCGCTAAATATTAAGCAACTATCAGAGCCTCACCCATTCTTTGAAGATAGACCGGCACAAGACATATATGTGTGGATCCTTCAATGCACCGACTATTTCGAACGGAACCCGCGAATCTGGGACGACGCCCGGGAACGAGTCATATACGCGCTCAGCCGTACAAAAAGAGACGTAGTCCTTGCTTACACTATATGGTATCAGAAGGCTATGGACGGACTTCAAGGGTAAATCCAGCAACCAGAGCTGGCAACATGGACTCGCTTTGAAAATGATATGATCAAGCGATTCGCCCTGGTAGAAGCCGAAAGACTAGCCCTTCGAGCAATGAAACTAGTCACTTACGATGGCAGTATTGAACGCTACCTGACAGTCATGCACAACCATAACATTCAAGCAGGCATGACCGGAGAGTCCAGGAGAGAGGTAATCGAAGACAAACTTCCTGAACAAATTGTCCGCAGGTTGTCGGCCCTGCAATATACAACGGACCAGGAATGGGAAGAGGCACTAAGGCTATACGGATGGTCAGAAGAAGGACTGCTAGCCAGAAAGAAAATTGGACGCGACCAACTGTCCAAGCCTAAAATAGTCCAAGAAGTCAAAAGAGAAGACCGACGGGACTCTAAACCAAAGCGACAAAGGGATACTAAACCTTACGTCAAGGGAGGTGGAGCCCCACCAAGAAAACGGAAAAGGGACGATAAACCAGAGAAGCCGAGGAAAAGATTGGGAGGTGCAACAAAGACCACCAACACAAACTTCGCCCAGGCCCATACCTGTATCTCGCAGAGTGTGATAGACGCTCGGAGGAAAGAAGGAGATTGCACACATTGTGGAAAGAAAAACCACACCTATCAGACGTGTTGGGGAGATGCCCATATATCGATGGCAACAGTCAGTTACAGACCGATAAAAATGGGAATTCGACCATCAAGGTCGGCTATCGTAAAGCCTAAACTAGCGCGCAAAGTCACGGCCGTCCAGAGCCCAGCACGAGTCAATAAGATCTGGGAACTGGCGGACGACGAGGAACTGACCTAGGTCAGTTATATGCCACCAACGGCGACGGCGTTTGGGTATTCAGTGTCCAGATGGAGCTGGAATCGAAACGGGAACCCTTTTTGGCTGGGGTGTGTTGGGTACCAACCACGATGGGGATCGGGTATTCCGTGTGCAACTACGGGAGTCGAAATACAAAATGATCAAAGTGGCGCAAAGCGAGTATCTCCTTTCAGGATTGACGCAAGTAGGCTCTAAGTGAAGGGACCCCACGAGGGACTTACGAGCTCGAACACAAGAATCAATATATGTAGAGTCTTGATCTAAAGTGAGGATAGTTAACATGCCCACATGGCCCGGGAGCCAACAGTACGAACTTCCTCGAGTTACCTGGTGGTTACCTGCTACCTGTGTGCAAGCAAGTTACTATACCGAAGAAGTTGGGACATAGCAATGCAAGATCTACCTGATAACAAACACATGACAGGAGGACAACCGATGCGAGCCGTTCCACCTACCACACAAGTCTGAGTCGTATTATACGTATATACTATCTTGCCCTCTGGCCAGGGTGTGGGATAGGGATATACCGCTTTGGTGCACAAGACCCCTCTAAGGGAGCTGGACGGATAACCGAAATCCTAAGGGAAAGGACTCGGTAAGAGTGGGAACCCCATACCAGGGGAGTAAAATGGCTAATAACCACCCGAACATCTGCTATGAGCCTAGGTCTGGCGTGTCGGGAGAAGGCATCCAGCCTGAAAACTGGTCGTGCGCAATAGCATATCGGTGAAACGCCGCTTAGTATGTAGACCCAGATTGTTAGAGCTAAAGAGTTACTAGTTTGTCTGAGGAGACCTCAATAGTCGAAACTACGCGGGCGTAGTAACAAATATTTTGTTACCTACACTCCTTACCAACGATGCCTAAGTGAAAGAACCAAGAAAGTCTTATCCACACCAAGCATGTGGAACTAGACGCTCCAAAACTAAAACGATACAACTGTCCGGAGGGGATCGCTTACCTCCATATACACGATAAGCGATACAAAGTTAAAGTGTTGTTAGATTCGGGATCCAACGTGTTTCTTATAAATAAGGACCTAGTTGAAGACCTTCGTATTCCCTCTATAGAACGTGACAATGCAGTTGATATCTTGGGCTTTGACGGATCGTCAGCCGGCTCAGGAGGGAAGTGTTACACTCTCCCAATAAAATTGGAAATAGGAAAAAAGCGACACATCTCTGAAGTGTCGTGTGAAGTGGCTAAAGCAGGTCACTACGGAATGATAATTCCTTTGGTTCGTAGTATTGTGAACACCCAGTGTCTCACATAGAAGATGCAAAAAATTGGACCTTCTCCGCAAAATGTTATGAAAACTGTGTGGAAGAAGATGAAGGAATAGTGGATAGGTTTGAATATGATGAATCCGTCGCTTGGGATCCTAATGCCTGCCGAATCGGAAGAATCGGAGCCATCGAAAATACGGTGGAACTCGAATCATTACCAAAAGAATACAGGAGTTACAAACATTTGTTTGAAGCCCAGACGGCAGAAAAATTAGCTCCAAGAGGGACATTCGATCACGAAATCAAATTGATCCCAGGATCAACTCCTCCCTGGGGGCTGATATATCCACTGTCCGAAAAACAGCTTCAGGCTTTACGAGAATACTTGGAGACAATGATCAAACAAGGAAAAATCATACGGAGCCAATCGCCAGCAGGCGCACCTATATTATTTGTACCAAAACCAGATGGTAGACTACGTCTAGTTGTGGATTATCGAAATCTGAATAAGATTACTATCTTCAACAAACATCCCCTTCCATTAATGTCCGAACTCAGAGATAGAGTAGCCGGCGCAAACATTTTTACCAAGTTAGACCTTAAAGACGGCTACCACCTGATTAGGATAAAAGAAGGAGATGAATGGAAAACAGCGTTCCGTACGAGGTATGGACACTACGAATATAAGGTTATGCCTTTTAGATTGGTAAACGCTCTGGCAACCTTCCAAGATATGATGAACCAAGTCCTGCAAGAATACTTGGACGTCGGAGTCGTGTGTTACCTTGATGATATTCTCATCTACTCATAGGATGAAAAGGAACACATCGAAGCTGTTAAGAGAGTTTTACAAAGTCAATCGGACTTTCAATTAGCAGTATCGCTAAAGAAATCCACTTTCCATGCCACAGAGGTGGAATTCCTCGGCTATATGGTGGCGGTCGATGGGGTGTCTATGAGCACCCAGAAGGTGGAATCCATAATGGTCTGGAAAGCACCTAAGTTGGTTAGAGAAGTACAAGTGTTTATGGGATTTGCTAACTTCAACCGACGATTCATAAAAAACTTCTAGGCTATTTGCAAGCCAATAACCGAGACTTTATAATGAAATCTTAAGAATTTTAAAGGGGGAATTGAGCAGGACATGGCTTTTGAAGAGCTAAAGCACCGATTCACTACAGCCCAGATACTGCACCACTTCTTCCCAGAAAGAGAAACGGTGTTGGAAACGGACGCTAGCGATTTTGCAATCGGCTGCGTCCTGTCTCAATACTTTGAGAAAAGATTACATCCAGTAGCTTTCCATTCCAGAAAATTAAACTCGGCAGAGCGCAATTATGAGATTCACGATAAAGAACCTCCGGCGATCCTGGAAGCTTTTAAAGAATGGAGATACTACTTGATTGGGATGGAGAAACCGATCACGGTCTTTACCGACCATTAGAACCTACAATGCTTCCTCACCTCAAAAGTCTGAAGTGGCCGTCAAATTCAATGGGCTCAGAAGTTGGTAGAATACAATTTTCGCATTCTATAGCGACCAGGCACAAAGGGTGGAAAGCCTGATGCATTAAGCAGATGGCCGGAGTACCGTCCTGAGGAGGGAGCTATGCATCGCGAAAAGAAAATTTTAAAAGAAGAAAATTTCTTGGTATTGCTAGTAGCGAGGGTAGGCGATGAAGGAGAAGACTGGGATGGAGATAGGGATTTAGATTTGGAACCTAGAAGAGGTGGATAGGAACCCGTAATTAGGGTCAAGAGATTGAGCAAAAAGGCATACTTGCCAACAAAGGGCTCACGAATGGCGGCAGGACATGACCTGTATGCCATAGAAGATGACATCGTCCCGACATATGGACAAGCATTAATAAGGACGGGTATAGCTGTGGGGCTACGTGAAGGAACTTACGGAAGAGTCACCCCAAGAAGCGGATTAGCGGTTCGTAGCGGAATCTCTACTGGCGGAGGAGCAATCGACGCGGATTACACCGGTGAACTCAAAGTTGTACTATTCAACCATAAGGATGTGGACTGCCAGATAAGAATGGGCGATCGCATAGCTCAACTGGTGGGAGAAAAAGTCAACACCCCAGATATGATGGAAGTAGATAACTTGGAGGACACAGAACGAGGTACCGCAGGATTCGGAAGCACCGATATAGCGACGAGATCCTTGATCGTCAAGGAATAGGAACCGAGCATCAGCTACCTACAGGCAGCGGCTAAAGACAACGAACATTGGTACGATATTTCAGAAGTACCCGAAAAAGTTCTAATGTCAAATGCTATTATCCTACAAAAAGGTATGAAGTAGTTCAATCCAGAATTCCTAAACGAGATACAGGCAGCTATCGGGATAGACGCAGCTTGGAGGCAACGAAGGGAAGAACTCTTCAGGTTACGCGAGGATGGAAAAGATTTTCCCAAAGACTGGACCTTAACCGACAATCTACTATATTATAAGCAAAGACTTTTTGTACCAAACAATCAGGCGCTATATACCAAGATTGCAGAAGGATGTGACGATGCAAAAGTTGCAGGACATTTCGGACAAGAAAAAACTTTGGAAATAATCATGAGAGACTTCTACTCGAAAGGACTTTCAGCATGGATCAATGACTACGTATGATCCTGCGATGAATGCCAACATAACAAATCGCCTAGACACGCTAAGTACGGATTATTGCAACCATTGCAAATACGCTGCGCAGCATGGGCATCCATCTCAGTGGACTTCATCACACAACTACCGGAGTCGCAAGGATGCACTCAGATAACGGTAGTGGTTGATCGATTCACGAAGATGGCACATTTCATCGGACTTCAGACAATGGGTACAGTCAAGGATGTCGCAAACGCATTCCTGAAAGAAGTATGGAGGCTGCACGGCCTACCCACTGAAATTGTCTCTGACATGGACTCAAAGTTTGCAGGAGAATTTTGGGAATCCCTTTGCAAGGCGCTGGAAATTAAGCGAAGAATGTCAACGGCATACCACCCTCAGACTGACGGACAAACCGAACGTACCAACCAAGTGCTGGAAGGGTACCTTCGAAATTTTGTCAATTGCGATCAGGATGATTCGTATCAGCTGCTACCACTAGCTGAACACGCCTATAACAACTCCGCAATCAACGCTCAAGCGATGTCACCATTCTATGCGAACTACGGATTCCATCCACAGACAGAGTGGATGAAGCAGCGCGAAGCTCAAAATCCAGGAGCGACACTTTATGCAAACCGGATTAAGACGATACATGAACAAGCGAGAGGATCACTAGAAAAGACGCGAGAAGGGATGTCGAAATATTATGACCAAAAAGCTCGACAATAGCCGGACTTCAAGATCGGGGACAAAGTAATGTTGAACGCAAAAAACATCCGCACCCGACGGAAGTCCAAGAAGCTAAGTCTAAAGCTATACGGCCCCTTCCAAATTATGGAAAAGTGTGGATCCAGAGTGTTTAAGCTCAACATATCCGATCGATGGAACATTCATCCTGTATTCCATGTCGCACTATTGGAACCCTACCCCGAAGTCAGTTCTTGACAATCGCCAACAACCACCCAGAGAAGTGGAAGACATTGACTGCGATCTACAATGAGAGGTTGAAAAAATCGCAAGAAGCGAGATTCGTTCTTATAGGAAACGAGTACGTGGCCACTATCAAGAGAAGCGGGAACTGTGGTACTTCGTTAAATGGCAAGGGTGTTCGGAAGATGAGAACACATGGGAACCTGCTACCTGTATGAAAAATGCGGAGGAAGTTGTGGAGAATATTCAGAATGAGAATCCGGACATGCCAGGAAGGGCAGAAGTAAGATAGGGAGGAAAAGGTTTTCCTACCGTGGCCAAGTAAATGCGGGAGGTTTTTTACCCTGACCACACTGAGTCTTAAATTGTTTTTAGAAGAAAATATAAATGGTTATAAAAGTCATTCGAGGTGAAGCCTGGTAAGAGCTAGCTCATGTTAGGCATCTGGAAATCCGAGGTATGGGCACAGACCCACGGTAGGCTAACTGTGCACAGACCCTCAATTTAGCAGAGCCAACACCCCCCTGCGGCGCCCTTGTGGGGCCCGCACGTCATTAACGAGATTTCGAGAGTTGTGTCCCATAACAAAAAGGTCACATCAATGAAGCTGACTTCATAACACCATATACGTGGCCGCTGTCCGTCCGACCGTATGCTGTTCACAGGTTATATGAGAGGGGACCTTTGGCGACATCTGGGAAGTGGAACGGAGGAAGTCCGTCTGAGGCGCATTGTGATTGTAGGCTTCATAGTTAGGCTTCCTAATTATGGGCCGAATGTGACGGGACGTTTTCGGCGAAATACTCCAAGAGGATATCCCAGTAGTGGAAGCTATTAAAGGTATACCGAATCCACCCATACCCTTCTGAGATCAGCTGTAGGTTGGTTGGTCCTAGTAATAGGACCCCTCTACGGAGGCCGGCAGACCAAGGGGAAGCACACTCAGAATGGAAGACCTAGATAAGTCGGAGCCCTTTAAGACGTTGCCACATTGGGCTCGGACTTGCGGCTAGCACTAGGTGGTCCGACATGAACCTGATCACTTCATGACTGAAGAGACTACTGGAATGATAGTCAATAAGACTAAAGTAATATAATAGTCTATGCGGGCATCTAAGTTAGAGGCATCCTCCGTCTCCTCTACACACCCGGCGATTGAAATCAAACCTTCTCCGTTTGATCTCACGAACCATCCACCCCCCCTCTCCTCCCACGATGGGTTAGGCCTAGGAGTGACGGCCATCTCCCTCCTCTCCTCACTGCCCTCTTCTCCTCTTCCACGCGTTGAGGCTTTCCTCCTCCTGGGTTCCGGTACTGCTTCTCTGCTGCCCGTTCTCGCCCCCTTCCTCGCTTAGCGAGGCCCCTCCACACGGTCGGCGACCACTCGCTTCCCATGCTTCAGACGGCTGGGAACACGGTT
>JACCEG010000039.1:259251-334019 GCA_014065205.1 Tuber brumale | reverse complement strand
AAAAAAAAAAAAAAAAGCATCTAAGTTAGAGGCCGCTGTTTGGTATAACAAATAGCGCAGTCATCTCGACGGAGGAATACTATTCCGAGCTCGCGAAAGGGTGTGATAAGAATCAGGGTCAAACGGTGTTCGCACTTATAAGATTCTGGATGTTTGCGTATTAAAGCCAGAGTGGTACTTCGGAGGCATAGTAGTTAGAAGTAGTCCGCGAACACTGTGACGTAGGATATACATATCGAAGTGCGTCCCGAGCTTTACAGACATCATCAAGCAAACGGAAAAGAGATATTATCAATATAATATTATTTCATACTCTAAATGGTTACCTTACCTTACTTGATCGAGACGAGCCATCCTTGACAGATTCTCCAATCGAATATTTCGGGCCTACGTCCCTCAGTTATATACTTGAGTTTGGTGTCCGCCTAACATGTTTGTTGAGGATAGTAATGTTATTTAGATTTCAATAGTCCAAAATGAAGCATAATCAACCATCTGGTTTGGGTATCAATAATATTGGTGCTCCTGCCGGTACTTGACTCTGAGTGATGTTTCCTTGTTTGATCATAGTTTCCAAGTATTCTGTCAAAGCCTAGAGCTACTTCTTAGACAGAGGGTATATTGGTCCCCAATGGTGAGTTGATCCTGAAATCAACTTAATTTCATGATTAAAGGTTCGTCTTGGATCTAGTTTTTCTGCCGTCAGGGCTTCAAACAAATGTTTGTAATGCCTGTATTCTTTCGGCAACTATTCGAGTTCTACTGTATTCTTGCTGGCTCCAATTCGTCTGATGCAACTTGGATTACGATTCCAAGTAACTGATTTGTCAGATTCAAACATATCCACTATCCCGTCATCTTCTTCCACACAGTTTTCGTAAAACTTTGTGAAGAAAGTCCAGTTTTCTGCATTTTCTATGTGAGCCACTGGGTGTTCTTGATGCCACCAACTGCAAGGAATTATCATTCCATAGTGACCTGGTTTAGCCACTTCACACGATACTACAGAAATGTGTGGGTTCTTGCCAACTTACAATTTTATGGGTAGAGTATAACACTTATCTCCGGAAGCGGCAGATGATTTATCAAAGTCTAAGGTATCAACTTCATTGTTGCATTTCACTATGGGAATGCAAAAGTCTTCAACTAGGTCCTTATTGATAAGGAACACGTTTAATCACGAGTCTAACAAGACTTTAACTTTGTATCGCTTACCGTGTATATGGAGGTAAGCGATCCCCTTCTGAGAGTTGTATCGCTGTAGTTTAGGAGCTTCTAACTCCACACGCTTAGTGTGGATTAGATTTTCCAGATTTTTTTCGGTTAGGTATCATTGGTATTAGGTGCAGATAACAAGATGTTTGTTACTGCGCTCACGTAGCTTCAACCCTCGAGGTCTCTTCAGACAAACTAGTAACTATTTAGCTCTAATAATGTGGGTCTACATACTCCGTAGCATTTCACTGATATGCAATTGTGCAAGACCTATTTTTAGACAGGATGCTTTCTCCCGACATACTAAACCTAAGCTCATAGCAGATTTTCCTGTGCTTATTTGCCATTTCACCCGCAGGGTATGGGGTTCCCGCTTTCACTGATTCTTTCCCTTAGAGTTTCGGTTATCCGTCTAGCTACCAAAGTGGGATCTTGTATACCAAAGCGGTACATCCATACCCCACACTCTGGCCAGAAGATAAGATAGTATATTCGTATAATACGATTCAGACTTGTATGGTAGGTGGAATGGTCCATGTTGGTTGTTCTCCTGTCATCTATTATTATCAGATAGATCTTGCATTGCTATGTCCTGACCTCTTTGGTATAGTAACTTGCTTGCACATGGGTAGCAGGCGGCCACCAGGTGACGCGAGGAACTTCATATTGTTGGCTCCCGGGCCATTGGGTGTGTTAACTATCCTCTCTTTCGATCAAGACTCTCCATATATTGATTCTTATATTCGAGCTCTCATGTCCCTTGTGGGGTCCCTTTACTTGGAGCCTGCTTGTATTGATCCTGATAGGAGAGACTTGCTTCATACCCCTTTGATCAACTTGAGCTTCGACTTCTGTAGTTGCGCACGGAATACCCGATCCTCATCATAGTCGGTGTCCAATATACCCCAGCGCAAGGGTGTTCTCATTTCGATTCTAGTTCTATCTGGACACTGAATATCTAAATGCTGTCGCTGTTGGTGCTAATAAACTGACTTAGGTCTGTTTTTCATCATCTACCAGTTCCCAGATCCTATTTGTTTGGGCTAGTTGCTAGGTGATAGTGACTCTGCATGCTAGTTTAGGCTTTACAATAGCTGATCATGCACGATGAATTCCTATTTTTTCGGTCTTGAGTTGACTATTGCCACCAAAGTATAGGCATCTTCCTAATATGTCTGGTATGTCTGTTCCTTTTTTCTACATTATGTACAATCTCCATCTCATCTTTGAGTATCTATCACACTCTGGGGGATACCTGTATGGGCCTGGTCAAAGTTTGTATCAGGTGGTCTTAGTAGGACCTCCCAACCATTTTCTAGGTTTCTCAGATTCATTGTATCTTTTCCGTTTTCGTAGTGGGGCTCCACCTTCCTTGACATATGGTTTAGTATCCCAGTATCACTTTGGCTCAGAGTCCTATCAGCCTTCTCTTCTGACTTCTTGGAATATATTTAGCTTGCACGGTTGGTCCCTCGCAAGCTTTTCTTTAGCGAGCAGTGCCTCTTCTGATTGACCATATAGCCTGAGCACTTCTTCCCATTCTTGATGCGTTGTGTATTACAAGGCCCACAACTAGTGGACAATTTGTTTTTGAAGTTTGTTTTTGACTTCTTTTCTTGTGGATTGTCCAGTCATGCGTGTCCTGATATTTAGGTTATGCATGACTGTAAGGTATCGGTCAATACTGCCCTCGTACATGACTAGCTTCATACCTCCAAGTGCTAGTCTATCGGCTTCTACCAGGGGAAATCGCTTGATCATATCATGTTCAAAGCGAGTCCATGTAGCTAGTTCTGGCTGCTGGGTTTCCCCTAGAAGTCCTTCCATAGCCTTCCAATACCAAATGGTGTAAGGAAGTACTATGTCTCCCTTAGTACAGTTAAGCTCGTATGTAACTCGTTCCGGATCATTATCCCAGCTCCGCAGGTTTCTTTTGAATTAGTCTCTGCATTGTATAATCTTGACATATATGTCTTGTGTGGACCTGTCTTCAAAGAATGGGGGTGGTTCTGATAGCCACTTCACATTAAGCACCATCGCATTGGCTAGTATTTCTTCCATACTAGACTGTTCTGGTCTTTGTCCTCACCTGCTATGGCTTGGAATTCTTCTCCTTCTTCCTCCCACATCATCATCGTTATCATCGTCACTAGGGTCTCCTGTGTTACCCCCCTGGGCACCGGAGGGGGATGCATCAGCTACTGCTCTACCTTTCCTCTTTTTCCTTTGTGTAGGCAGAGCTTAATTATCTTCATCATCAGCTTCTTTGACTGTGGGTAAGGGTGCTGGTCCGGCAGCTTCTGGGCTTGGTACGGCAGCCAGTATCGTATTTACTGCTGTCATTAGTACCTTTAGGGGATTGTTTGTCTCCTCGCTTTATGACTATTGCTCTTCCAGGGACTTGCGAATCTCCACCTGGCGAATAGTGCCATCTAGACACCCTTGCGCTAGGGTATAGTTGACCTCTCTTTCACCAGTGATGCTTTGTATAAGGAATTCTAAGAATTGTGTTCTCAGGCTGGTAACTATCTGTTCCAGTGTCTGATCTTGGGCTAATGCCTCCTGGCTTTGTCGCCTACTGGTTCCATGTAACCTCATGGTTACCTCTTCATGTTCCTGCTGATGCCTATCTTGGGTGTCTATCTTCTTGGCCACTTCCTGTAGCATTTCCTCTGGGATCCACTTAACCTGCGGTTTTGCACCTGCTAGCTGCATCAACAAGATCACATTATCGTTGTCATCGATATCTTGTCCGGCAACGATTTTGTTAGACATACGGAAATGTGAGATAAAGTGCACAGACCTTATGGTAGGGTAAGTGCATACTGACCCTCGATTTTCTGGAGTGCTAATACCCCTCTCTGGACTCCTTATGGGGCCCATACGTTATTAGCGAGATTGCAAGAGTTGCCCCCATAACTAAAATGTCACATTATTTAAGCCCACTTCATAACACCATATATGTTACTGCCGCCCATCCAACTGCAAGCTCTTCACAGAATATATGAGAGAGACCTTTGGCGACATCTAGGAGGTGGAATGGAAGAAATCTATGGGAGGCACATTGAGATAGTAGGCAGCCGAGTTAGGCTTCCTAAACTGTGGGTCAAAGGTAAGGGGACGTTTTCGGTGAAATGCTCTAAGAGGATATCCCAGTTGTAGAAGCTATTAAGGATATACCGAATCTACCTATAACCTTCTGAGATCAGCTGTATGTTGGTTGATCCTAGTGATAAGACCCCTCTATGGAAGCCGATGGATCAAGGGGAAACATACTCAGAAAGGATGACCTAGATAAGGTGGAGACCCTTAAGAAGTTGACACGTTGTGCTCGGACTTGCGATTGGCAGCAGTTGGCCTGGCATGAACTTGATCACTTCATGGCCGAAGAGACTACTGCAATGATAGTCAACACGACTAAAGTAATATAATAGTCTATTTAGACAACTAAGTTGGAGGCCACTGTTTTGTATAACAAATAGCTCACTCATCTTAATGGAAGAATACTATTCCGCAACTCTGAAAAGGGTGTAATAAGTTTCAGGGTCAAATGGTGCTCACACTTATAAGATTCTAGACGTTTGCGTATTAAAATCAGAGTGGTACTACGGAGCCATTGTAGTTAGAAGTAGTCCGGGAACACACAGACGTGGGATATTAATATCAAAGTACCTCCCGAGCCTTACAGACATTATGAAGCAATGGAGAAGAGATCTTATCAATATAAAATTGTTGTACACTTTCAATATTTGCCTTACTTATTTATCGTGACGAGCCTTTCTCGACAGATTATCTGATCAAAGATTTGGCCTATGTCCCTCCAAATTAGACTAGACTTTGGTGTCCGCCGAATTGTATATTGATAGTTTTCCTATTACTAGGGCTCACTATATGAACTACGAGTTCTCTTCAAACTTCACCCTCAGCTCAGAAATTGATTACATTTTTGAAGAACCTCACAGTTCTATTTATATTCATTCATTCTAAGAAATTTTCAATGTTAAGCTATTCGAAATTGAAGAAGAGTATATTTAAGAACTCTCGTGGTTCACAATACCTTTTGGGATCCCAATCAGGGATCAATTCAATTGCATATATTGTACCTGGCATGATTCGAACTTTGAGTAGAGTTGTACCAAGTCAGAAGACTTTGTGGATTGGAGTACTCAGTATGCTAAGGACAAGAAACTAGTCACAGTTATCTAAAGGCCAACTATCCCCTTGGCTTGGGCCTAAGAACCTATACATGTACTACAAGTACATCTTGAATTTCGAGAAAAAGAAAATTCAGGTCCTGAATCAAGAATCAAATAGCTCGCATCTTTTTTTACCTACACCTTTAGAGCATCGCAAACATTGCATACCATTCATACAATTCCTTAAACCCTTCAAAGAATATCGAGAACTCTGGTATGAAGTATCAGTAATAACTTATCTAGAACTATTAGAACAATTAGCCTATCTGGAAAGCATCACAATGGCTGAAATACCTCAAGACCAGAGAAAGAGGATGATGGTGGGGGAACCTATGGACACCTGACCTTATACGATGGGAATTGAGGATTTGGCTGTTCATAGCCCCTTCCCGTTAACACCTCAAGAGCTACATTTCCAAAAAGGAGTCATACCCAATTCCTCTCACCAATCCCCTAGTGGTACAAGCACATACTGGATATCATAATCATTCACGTCAAAGCTAGGAGGAGACCATGCTGCAAACCTAGCCAGGCTGGCTACATACTTAGAGATAATATAGGATTGAATAAGACAAGATATAGACACCTTGCTCGACCAAGCCAATATTGCCTTCAAACATTTGAAGGGAGTCACCCAAGACAATACCTTAAAATTAATTATAGTTCAAGAGCAAATAGCCAATAGATAAGATGTTTTTGACAATGACATTTTAATGTTGTTGATGCAGCTTGCAGGAGTAAATCAGGAGGTCAAGGGTATCTAAGAGGAAATGCTATGAGAAGTGGCCAAGAAGATAGCCAAACAAGATCAGTAGCAGCAAGCCTATGAAAATGTAACTACTCAATTCCATGGTAGTCTAGGTCATCAATGACAGGAGGCCCTTACACAAGGCAAAACTAGGGGAAAATTAGTATCAGAGCTCCACTGTAAGTTCAACTTCTTCCACAACTAGGCAGTAACCCAGGATAAAGACTTCACAGCGTCGCTAGGAGACATACATACCAGCGTGGAAGAACAATGGTCGAGCTTATGCACGTTGCAAAGAGAGCAAAAGGAAATGGCTGAAGAAACCACGGAAGCTGTCAAGTCTTTGGTAAAAGCTATAAATAATTTAGCGGAGACAACAAAGGAACCGACGAGACCAGTCCTGGCACCGCTACATTCAGTCCCCAAAGAGGGAAATGATGAAAATGACTATTCCCCACCTACACGCAGGAAAACGGGGAAATGTAAAGAAGCTATTGATGTATCTCCTTCAGGTGCTCAGAGTAGTGACCCAGGAGATCCTGACAATGACAGTGACAATACCGATGATGGAGGAAGTAGGAGAGGAAGTCCTAGCCATAGTAGGTGAGGACAAACACCAGATCAGTCTGGTATGGCAGAGACACTTGCCAAGGCACTGGCACTTAATATAAAGTGGCCATCATAGCCATTCCCATTCTTAGAAGACAAATAGATGCAAGACATATACGTTTGGATTATACAATGGATAGACTATTTTGAGAGCAATCTGCAGATCTGGGATAATAAGTGGAAACGGGTTATATACGCACTCAACCACACAAAAGGAGACATATTGCTCTCTTACACTATTTGGTACAGAAAGGCTATGGATGGACTTCCAGGGAATACCCAGTAGCCAGTACTGGCTATCTGGACTCATTTTGAACATAATATGATCAAACGATTTGCCCCAGTGGAAGCTGAAAGGCTAGCTCTATGAGCTATGAAGCTGGTCGAGTATGAAGGTAGTATAGAAAGTTACCTCACTTTCATGTACAATCTAAATATCAGAGCACGCATGACGAGGGAATCTGGGAGGAAGGAAGTAGAAAACAAACTTCTAAAACAAATTGTCCGCAGGTTGTTTGCCTTGCAATATACAATGGATCAAGAATAGGAAGAGGCACTCAGGCTGTGTGGTCGCTCGGAAGAGGCACTTCTCACTAGAGAAAAGCTTGCAAGACACAAACCATCCAAGCCAAAGACAGTCCAAGAGGTTAAAAGAATAGACTGACAGGACATTAAGCTTAAGAGATAAAGGGATACAAAACCTTTTGTCAAGGTAGAAGGAGTCCCACCACAAAAGCGAAAAAGAGACAATAAACTGGAGAAACCTAGGAAAATGTTGGAAGGTGCAACTAAGACCACCTATACAAACATTGACCAGGCCCATACCAGTATCCTACAGAGTGTGATAGACACATGGAGGCGAGATGGAGATTATACACGTTGTGGAAAAGAAAATCACACCTATCAGATATGTTGGGAAAATGCCCATATATCGGGGGTAACAGTCAGCTCAAGACCAATAAAAATGGGAATTCGATGAGCGCAATTGGCTATTGTAAAGCCTGAATTAGCTCCCAGTGTCACGACTGTCCAGTATCTAGCCTGAGTGAATAAGATCTGGGAACTGGCGGATGATGAGGAACTAACCTAGGTCAGTTCATTGGCACCAACAGCAACAGTGTTTTGGGTATTCAGTGTTCAGATAGAGCTGGAATCGAAATGGGAACCCACTTTAGCTAGAGTGTAATGGGTACTGACTACAATGGGGATCAGGTATTCTGTGTACAACTACGGGAGTTGCAACTCAAAATGATCAAAGCGGTATAAAGCAAGTTACTTTTTTCAAGATCAAAGCAAGTATGCTTTAAGTGAAGGGATCCTACGAGGGATTTATGAGCTCAAACACAAGAATCAATAGATGGACAGTTTTGATCGAAAGAGAGGATAGTCAACATGCCCACATGGCGCAGGAGCCAATAGTACGAAGTTCCTCAAGTCACCTAGTAGCCGCCTGCTACCCATGTGCAAGCAAGTTGCCTTACTGAAGAAGTTGAGACATAGCAATGCAAGATCTACCTGATAACAATACATGACAGGAGGACAACTGATACGTGCTGTTCTACCTATCACACAAGTCTGAGTGGTATTATATGTATGTACTATCTTGCCTTCTGGCCAGAGTGTGGAGTAGAGATGTACCGCTTTAGTGTGCAAGGCCCCTCTAAGGTAGCTGGATGGATAACCGAAGCCCCAAGAGGAAGGATCAGTGAAAGGGGAAACCCCACACTAGGAGAGTGAAATGGCTTATAATCGCCCAAAAATCTGCTATGAGCCTAGGTTTGGCTTTTCAGGATAAGGGATCTAGCCTGAAAACTGATTGTGTGCAATTGCATATCAGTGAAATGCCACTTAGTATGTAGACTCACATTGTTAGAGCTAAAGAGTTACTAGTTTGTCTGAGGAGACCTTAATGGTCAAAACTACATGGGCGTAGTAACAAACATCTGGTTCCCTACACCCAACACCAACAATGCCTAAATGAACAAATTAGGAAAATCTAAACTGTGCTAAGCGCATCGAGTGAGAAGCTCCGAAACCAAAACACTATAACTGTCCCGAGGGGATCGCTTACCTCTATATGCACGATAAGTGATATAAAGTTAAAGTCTTGTTAGACTTGTGATACAATGTGTTCTATATCAATAATGACCTAGTTGAAGACCTTCGCATTCCTATAGTAGAATGCAACAAGGAAGTTGTTATCTTAGGCTGTGATGGATCATCAGCCGCCTCAGGCACCTGAAGGAAGTGTTATACCCTACCCATAAAATTGGAAATTGGCAGTAATTGACACATTTCTGAAGTGTTATGTGAAGTGGCTAAAGTAGGTCATTATTCAATGATAATTCCTTTCAGTTGGTGGCATCTTGAACACCCAGTATTTCACATAGAAGATGCAGAAAATTGGAGCTTCCCTACAAAATATTGTGAAAGCTGTCTGGAAGAAGATGAAGGGATAGTGGATGTAGTCAAATATGATGGGTTGGTCACTTGAGATTTGAATACATGTCGCATTGGAAGAATAGTAGCCAGCAAGAATATGAGAGAACTCAAATCATTAACGAAAGAATACTGGCATTATGAACATTTATCTGAAGCCCAGATGGCAGAAAGATTAGCTCACAGGCGAACATTTGATCAGGAAATCAAGTTGACTCCAGTATCAACTCCTTGTGTCAGACCGATATATCAACTATCCGAAAAATATCTTAAGTCTTTACAGGACTACTTGGAAACTATGATTAAACAAGGAAAGATCACGTGAAGCCAATTACCAGCAGGAGCACCCATATTATTCGTACCTAAACCAGATAGTAGATTACCCCTAGTTGTGGATTACCAAAATCTAAATAACATTACTATCCTCAACAAACATCCCCTTCCACTAATGTCCTAACTCCATGATAAAGTAGCTGGAACAAAGATCTCCACCAAGTTAGACCTTAAAGATGGTTACTACTTGATTAGGATAAAGGAAAAAGATGAATGGAAAACGGCGTTCCGTTCAAGATGTGGACACTACGAATATAAGGTCATGCCTTTTGAATTGGTTAACACTGTGGCAACTTTCCAAGATATGATGAACTAAGTACTCAAGGAATATCTTGATATTAGAGTCATGTGTTGCCTGGACGATATTCTTATCTATTCAAGAGATGAAAAGGACGATGTCGAAGCTGTCAAAAAGGTTTAACAAAGTCTATCAGACTGCCAATTAGCGGTATCACTAAAGAAATCAATGTTCCACTCCACGGAGGTACAATTCCTCAGCTATATGTTGTGAGTCGATAGGGTGTCAATGAGAACTTGCAAGCTGGAATCCATAATGGTGTGGAAAGCACCTAAGTCAGTCAGAGAGGTGCAAGTCTTTATTGGATTCACTAACTTCTACTGAAGATTTATGAAAAACCTCTTGGCCATTTACAAACCCATAACTCAAACATTACAATGAAATCCAAAGAATTTCAAATGGGAAGTTGAGCAGGATATAGTGTTCGAAGAATTAAAACAATAATTCATTACAGCTCCCATACTCCACCACTTCTATGCAGAAAGAGAGACAGTGGTAGAAACTGACGCTAGCGATTTTGCACGTGCTTGCGTTCTCTCTCAATACTTTCAGAAAATATTACACCCAGTAGTGTTCCATTCCAGAAAACTAAACTAGGCAGAATGCAATTATGAAATTCATGATAAAGACTTTCTCACAATCTATGAAGCATTTAAGGAATGGAGATAGTACTTGATCAGAACAGAAAGATTGATTACAGTCTTTACCGACCATCAGAACCTACCATACCTCTTCACCTCGAAAGTCTGGAGTGGCTGTCAAATTCGATAGACTCAGAAGTCAGTGCAAAATAATTTTGATATTGTATACCGACCAGGCACAAAGGGCAGAAAGCCTGATGCATCAATCAGACAGCCGGAGTACCAGCCTGAGGAGGGAGCTACACATCGCGAATAGAAAACTTTGAAATCAGAAGATTTCTTGGTATTACTAGTGGCAAGAGTAGGCAATAAAGGAGAAGATTGAAATAGTGATAAGGATTTTGGATTTCAAACCTCACAGAGTAGGAAAAGAACCCGTGATTAAGATCAAGAGATTTATCAAGAAGGCATACTTGCCAACCAAGGACTCAAGAAAGGCGGCAGGACATGACTGATATGCCATAGAGGATGACATTGTCTAGAAATATGAACAAGCATTAATAAGGATGGGGAGAGCTGTGGAGTTATACAAAGGAACTTATGGAAGAGTTGCCCTAAGAAGCGGTCTAGCGGTTCGAAGCGGAATCTACACCGGTGTAGGAGTAATTAATACAGATTACACTGGGGAACTCAAGGTCATACTAATCAACCATAAAAATAAGGACTAGCAGATAAGAATAGGCGATCACATAACTCAACTGGTAGTAGAGAAAGGTAATACCTCAGACAAGATGGAAGTAGACGACTTAGAGGAAACAGAATGAGGAACCATGTGATTCGGAAACACCATTATAGCAACAAGATCCTTGATCGTCAAAGAACAGGAACCTGGCATCAGTCACCTGCAGGCATCGGCTAAAAACAATGCACACTGGTATGATATTTCTAAAGTAGCAGAGAAAGTTCTAATGTCAAATGCCATTATTCTACAAAACGGTATGAAGCAGTTCAACCCTGAATTCTAAGGTGAGGTACAGGTAGCAATTGAGGTCAACCCAGCTTGCTGGCAACAGAGAGAGGAGCTCATTAGGTTACGAGATAAATCAAAAGATTTTCACAAGGACCGAACCTTGACCGACAATCTACTATACTATAAGCAAAAGGTATTTGTACCAGATAGTGAGGTGCTATATACCAAGATTGCTGAAGGATGTTATGATGCAAAAGTTGCAGGATGTTTCAGGCAAGAGAAAACCTTGGAGATAATTATGCAGGACTTCTATTGGAAAGGACTTACAGCATGGGTCAATGACTACATATGATCCTGCGATGAATGCCAATATAATAAATTGTCTAGACATGCTAAGTGGGATTATCGCAACTACTGCAAATACCCTGCACAGTATGGGCATCTATCTCAGTAGACTTCATCACATAACTACCAGAGTCGTAAGAACGCACTCAGATAATGGTAGTAGTTGATCGATTTACAAAGATGGCACATTTCATTGGACTACAGACATCAGCTACGGCCAAGGATGTAGTAAATGCATTCGTGAAGAAAGTATGAAGGCTGCACTGCCTGCCTCCTGAAATTGTCTGAGACATAGACTCAAATATTACAGGAGAATTCTGAGCATCTCTTGATAAAGCACGAGAAATTAAGGGAAGAACGTCAACAGCATACTACCATGAGACTGATGGACAAACAGAATGTACCAACTAAGTGCTTGCAGGATACCTGCGAAGTTTTGTCAACTATGATTAGGATGACTGGTTTCAGCTACTACTACTAGCTGCATATGCCTAAAACAACTCCGTAACGAATACTCATAGAATATCATCATCTATACAAACTGCTGATTTCATCCACAGACAGAGTGGATAAAGGAGCGGGAATCTCAAAATCCAGGAGCAACACTCTATGCAAACTAGATTAACACGATTCATAAACAAGGAAGAGGGTCACTTAAAAAGACACGGGAAGGAATGTTAAAATATTATGATCGGAAAGCTGGACAATTGCTGGACTTCAAGATCGGGGACAAAGTAATGTTAAATATAAACAACATTCACAACCATGGCAAATCGAAGAAGCTAAGCCTGTAACTATACAGTCTATTCTAAATCATGGGGAAGCATGCAGATCTCACACCTTCAAGCTCAACATATCCAATCAATAAAACCTTTACCCCATATTCTATGTCATACTATTGAAACCCTATTGCGACTTAGTTCATGATAATCACCAGCAACCCCCTAGAGAGCCAGTGGACATTGACAGTAATCTACAGTAGGAGGTTGAAAAAAGTAGTCAGAAGCGAGATTCGCTCTTACAGAAAACAAGTACATGGCCGCTGTTAAGAGAAGAGAGAACTGTGGTACATCGTCAAATGCCAAGAGTGTTCAGAAGATGAGAATACATGGGAGCCAGCTGCCAGTGTGGAAAACTCAGAGGAAGTTGTAGAAAGTTTCGATATTGAAAATACAGACATACCAGGAAGGGTAGAAGTAAGATAGTGAGGAAAAGGTTTTCCTACTGTGGCCAAGCAAACGCATGAGGTTTTTCACCCTGACCACACTGAGTCTTAAAATGTATTTAGAAAAATTATAAAAAGTTATCAAGGTATTCGAGGCGATGCCTAGTAGGAGAGAGCTCATGTTAGATATATGGAAATCTGTAACAAAATGCACAGACCTCACAGTAGAGTAACTGCACACAGACCCTCGATTTTCTGGAGTACCAACATCATCCTCCGGCGCCCTTATAGGGCCTGCATGTCATTAGTGAAATTTTGAGAGTTGTATCCGATAACTAAAAAGTTGCATCAATTAAATCCACTTCATAACACCATATAGGTCGCCGTGGTCTATTTGACCGCATGCTGTTCACAGGATATATGAGAGGGACCTATGACGAGATCTGGGGAGTGGAACAGATGAAGTCTGTCACAGGTTCATTGAGATAGTAGGCTTCAAAATTAGGCTTCCTAAACTATGGGCTGACAGTAACATGTCGTTTTTAGCGAAATACTCCAAGAGTATGTTTCAGTAGTAGAGGCTATTAAGGACATACCGAATCCACCGATAGACTTCTGAGATCAGCTGTATGTGGGTTGCTCCTACTACTAGGACCCCTCTATGGAAGCCGGCAAACCTAGAGGAAGCACGCTCAAAAAGGAAGACCTAGATAAGTCAGAGACCATTAAGACATTGATATACTTGGCTCAGACTTGCGATTGGCACTAGGTGGCCCCGCATGATCTTGATCACTTTATGACTGAAGAGACTACTTGAACGATAGTCAACAATACTAAAGTAATATAATAGTCTACGTGGACAACTAAGTTGGAGGCCGCTGTTTCGTAACTGAAATAGCTCAGTCATCTCAACAGAGGAATACCATTCCACAATCATGAAAAGGGTGTGATAAGTTTCAAGGTCAAACAGTGCTTGCACTTTTAAGATTCTTAATGTTTTTGTATTAAAATCAAAGGGGCACTTCAGAGGCATAGTAGTTAGAGGTAGTCCGTGAATACTCAGACGTGGGATATAAATATCCAAGTACCTCCTAAGCTTTACAGACATCATCATGCAATGGAGAAGAGATCTTATCAATATAAAATTGTTTCATGCTTTAAATCGTTCCCTTACCTACTTATCGAGATAAGCCTTTCTCGATAGATTCTCTAATCAATGATTTGGCCTACATCCCTTAGAATTATACTAGAGTTTGGCATCCGCCTAACAGATTTGCTGTTGAACCTAGAGTAGTTTTAAGGTATTGTCTTGGGTGACTCTCTTCAAATATTTGAAGGCAATATTGGCTCAGTCGAGTGAGGTATCTATGTCTTGCCTTATTTGTCCCAATGTTATCACTAGACAGGTAGGTAGCCTGGCTAGGTTGGCAGCATGATCTCCTCCTGGCCTTGATGTAACAGATCGTGATATCTAATGTATTCTTGCAACACTGGACGATCAGTGTATTAGAGCTCTAGTTTCATGCTGGAACTGCAGTTCCTGTGGTGTTGTTGGGAAGGGGCTATGTATGGCCAAATTATCGGTTCCCCTTGTATCTGATCTGGTGTCTACAGGTTATCCCACTGTTATCCTGTTTCTTGGATCATGGGGTATCTCGGCTATTGTAATTTTTGCCAAATAGTCTAATTGTTCCGATAGCCCTAGATGAGGGATTACTGGTACTTTGTACCAGAGTTCTTGATATCCTTTATACAGTTTAAGGAACTGTAAATAAGGTATGCAGAGTCTGAGATGTTCCAAAGGTGTAGGTAGAAAAGGGTTTGCGCAATCTGATTCTGGATTCAGGACATGAATTTCCTTTTTCTCGAGGTTCAAGATCTACTTGTAGTACATGTATAGGTTTTTAGGCCCAAGCGAAGGGTTGGGGTAGTACTTGGCTAAAAGTGCCTGGTTTCTTGGCTTCAGAGTACTGGGTACTGCAGTCGATGAGGTCTACAGACTCAGTAGCTCTTTACTCAAAGTTCAAACCATACCAGGTATGGTATATGCATTTGAATTGATCTCTTGTCAGGATCCCAAAAGTTACCATGAACCAAGAAGGTTCTTGGGTATAGTCTTCTTCGCTTTCAAATATCTCACTGTTGAATATTTCTTCAAAGGTATGAATGTAGATGGGACAGTGCGATGCTTTGAAAACATAATGGATACAAGAACTGATGGTGCAGTTGGAAGTGAACTTGTAGTTCATATAGTTAGCCTTGGTAATAGGAGAACTATCAATATACTGTTAGGCGAATGCCAATCTCTAGTATAACTGATAGAGATAGGCTAAAATCTTCGTTGAAAGAATCTGTCGAGTAAGGCGTGTCTCGATGGAAATAGGTAACATAAAGATTTATATTGAAAACGATTTTATATTGATACGATCTCTTCTCCATTACTAGATGATGTCTGTAAAGCTCTCGAGGAACTTCGATATTTATATCCCGCATCTGAGTATTTGCGGACTACTTCTTACTACTATGCCTCCCAAGTACTACTCTGGTTTTAATACGCAAATGTCCAGAATCTTATAAGTGTGAGCACCATTTGACCTTGAAACATATCACACCATTTCATGGTTATGGAATCATATTCCTCCGTCGAGATGACTGCGCTATTTGTTAGACCAACCAGCAGCCTTCAAATCAGTTGTTCACATAGACTATTATATGACTTCAGTCTTGTTAACTATCATTCCAGTAGTGTCTTCAGTCATGAAGTTATCAGGTTCATGCCAGGCCACTTAGTGCCAATCGTAAGTCCATGCCCAATGTGTCAACGTCTTAAGGGTCTCCGACTTATCTAGGTCTTCCTTTCTGAGCATGCTTCCCCTTGATTGGCTGGCCTCTGTAGAGGGGTCCCATCACCAGGACCAACCAACCTACAGCTGATCTTAGAAGGATATGGGTTGATTCGGTATCTTCTTAATTGCTTCTGTTACTGGGACATCATCTAGGAGTATTTAGCTGAAAACATCACCTTACTTTCGGCCCATAGTTTAGGAAGCCTAACTTTAAAGCTTACTATCTCAATGTGCCTCTTACAGATCTCCTCCATTCCACTTGCCAGACATTGCCAAAGGTCCCCTCCTATAAAACCTGCGAACCGCATGTGAATGGATGGACAGCGGCAACATATATGGTGTTATGAGGTAGGCTTCATTGATGTGACTTTTTAGTCATGGGATGCAACTCTCGAAATCTCCCTACTGATATGAGGGCCCCATAAGGTGGCTGGAGGGTGGTCTTGGCACTCCAGAAAATAGAGGGTCTGTGCGCAGTTACTCTACCATTAGGTCTGTGTACTCTGTCTCAGATTTCCATATGCCTAACAGATAGGCGATAAGGACTAGAGATAAGAGGTATCTCTTTCTTTACCGCAGACATCGGTCCAAGAGCTATTATCAAAGAAGTAGAGAAGTATTGTCTACCCATTGCTTTGAACTAACCTGGGCTAGAGACGTAATATTGTCACACCAAAGGTAACTATCTTCCTCCTGGTAGAGTCTCAGTACCACTCCTTTCATTTCCTTCTGGCCTTTAATTAAAGCATCTTTGATTGCTTATATTTTCTCATCCTACACTATTGTTCTTCTGATCTATTCTGTATAGCTATCTTCTGATAGTATTGGGGTTTCCGTTTCATTGACAGATTCATATTTGCTGTCTTCTTCATCATTTCTCTTGTAGTATCTTTCCTTCAGTAATAAGATTCCATTTCTTTGCAGGATCCTCTCAGCATCTTTTATCGGTATGTCTTCTTATCGAGGAGTAATGGCATCTGGTTGTTTATCTTGTTTTCCTAGTTGATATTCGATCTTAATATAGTATTGCGATAATATTTCACTCCATCTTGCTTGTTGTTAGTTGAGTTATCTGGTGGTGGTATTAGGCAGACACCAAACTCTAGTATAGCTGAGGGACATAGGCCAAAATCTTTGGTTGGGGAATTTGTCGAGGAAGGCTTGTCTCGATAAAATTACATGAAGATAAAAATTAAAGTATAAATGAGATTATATTGATAAGATCACTTCTCTATTGCTTGATGATATCTGTAAAGCTCCAGAGGCACTTTGTTATTTATATCCTAAGCCTAAGTGTTCGCAGACTACTTCTAACTACTATGTCTCTGAAGTACCACTCAGGTTTTAATACTCAAATGTCAAGAATCTTATAAGTGCAAGCACTGTTTAACCCTGAAACCTCTCATACCCTGTTACAGTTATGGAATAATATTCCTCCCTTGAGATGACTATGTTATTTGTTATACCAAACGGCAGTCTTCAACTTAGTTGTCCATATATACTATTATATTACTTTAGTCTTGTTGACTATCATTCCAGTAGTTGCACTAGTTATGAAGTGATCAGTTTCATGCCAGGTTACCTAGTACCAATCATGAGTCCAAACCCAATATGTCAGCATCTTAAGTGTCTCTGACTTATCTAGGTCTTCCTTTCTCAGGGTGCTTCCCATTGGTCCACCGGCCCCTATAGAGGGGTCCTATTACTAGGACCAACCAACCTACAGCTGATCTCAGAAGGGTATAGGTGGATTCGGTATGTCCTCAATAGCATCCAATACAGGGACATACTCTTAGAGTATTTCTGTTGGGTGGATGCCAAACTCAAGTATATCACAGAGGGACGTAGGCCAAAATCTTTGTTCAGAGAATCTGTCGAGGAAGGCTCGTCTCGATAAAATAGGTAAGATAAAGATTTATAGCGTAAACAATTTTATATTGATAAGATCTCTTTTCCATTGCTTGATGATATCTATAAAGCTCAGGAGGCACTTCGATATTTATATCCGGCATCTGAGTGTTCGCAGACTACTTCTAACTAGTATGCCCCCCGAAGTACCATCCTGTTTTAATACGCAAACATCCACAATCTTATAAGTGCGAACACCACTTGACCCTGAAACTTATCACACCCTTTCACGGTCATGGAGTAGTATTCCTCCGTTAAGATGACTGTGCTATTTGTTATTCCAAACAGCGGCCTCCAACTTAGATGTCCGCATAGGCTATTATATTACTTTAGTCTTGTTGACTATTGTTCCAGTAGTCTCTGTGGTAATGAAGTGAGTGGGTTCATACCGGGCCACCTAGTGTCAATCGCAAGACCAAGCCTGACATGTCAACGTCTCAAGGGACTCTGACTTATCTAGGTCTTCTATTTTGAGCATGCTTTCCCTTGGTCCACCGGCCTCCATAGAGGGGTCTTATTACTAGGACCAACCAACCTACAGCTGATCTCAGAAGGGTATGGGTGGATTCAGTATACCCCTAATAGCCTCTGCTACTGGGGCATCCTCCTGGAGTATTTTGCCGAAAATGTCCTATCACATTTGGCCTATAGTTTAGGAAGCCTAACTTTGAAGCCTACTATCTCAATGCACCTTCTACAGACTTCTTCCGTTTCACTTCTCAGATGTTGCCAAAGGTCCCCACTCATATATCCGGCGAACCGCATGTGAATGGATGGACAGCGGCGACATATATGGTGTTATGAGGTGGGCTTCATTGATGTGACATTTTAGTTATGTAACGCAACTCTCGAAATCTCGCTAATGACGTGCAGGCCACATAGGGGGGCCAGAGGGGGGTGTTGGCACTCTGGTAAATCGAGAGTCAGTGCGCATTTACCCTGCCATGGGTTTGTCCACATGTCTCGGATTTCCATATGCCAAACAATTTCACCGAAAATGTCTGTCACCTTCAGCCTATAGTTTAGGAAGCCTAACTTTGAAGCCTATTATCTCATTGCTTCTCAGACAGGGTGGTTCGGTTCTACTACCCAGATATCGCCAAAGGTCCCTTCTCATATATCCTCCAAACCACATGTGGCCGGACGGACGGCAGCATTCTACATAGTATTATGAAGTGGGCTTCATTGATGTGACATTTTAGTTATAGGACACCACTCTTGAAATCTCACTAATAATGTGCAGGCCCCATACGGGGGCTAGAGGGCAATGTTTTGTCTTCAGTGAATCGTAGGTCTATGCGTAGTTACCTTACCGTGAGGTCTGTGCACTTAGTCTCAGATTTCCATATGCCTAACAGTTGGTAAAGGCTAGGAGATTCTTGTAGTTGGTTACCACTTGTATGTTGTGTTTACTCCCTAGTGCGTACTTCCTCCATGCCTTAAGTGCTTAAACTATGGCTAATAGTTCTTTGTCATGGATATAGTAGTCACATTGGGCTTTTGTCATTATCTTAGATTGGAATGCTACTGCTCGCCATATATTATTGGTACCTAATTGTGAAAGAATTCCAGAGTACACATAATTGGATGCATCAGTTTCTATCATAATTGGTAGGTTTGGGTCAAAATGCTGTAATATAAGTGCCTAAGTGAGTTTGTTCCAAAGTCCATAAAATACTGTTTGTTGTTTCTCTTCCCATTTCCAATTCATGTCCTTCTTCATTGTTTCGTATAGTGGCCTGGCCACTCTGCCGAATCCTTCAATAACCATGAGATAAAAGTTGCAAAAGCCTAGGAAGATCTGCGGAATTCCGGCCCCCACTCATCCTCAGTAGAGGTGGGGGAGCTGGGGAGTAGAGGGCCTCTATACATGCTTGGCAGTGGCCCGTGGGAGCAAAGCGGTAAACGAACGGGCTAGGCTGGAATGGGTAGATTTGCGGGAAATCTTGAGCTGTTTGGCAGATGTCGGGTTTGTGCTGGGGAGGGGTGAGTTGTTCGCTGTGGGGGGCTATGCTGTAGAGCTCAGGTCATTAAGAATGGTTAGCTTCCAGCATGAAGTGTCCCATCCCACCAAAATGGCTTTTCGTCAGCCCCAGGAGGGTAGTGTGCGAACATTGTAAACATGCCCACTTTTCACAAGGATACAGGAATTGCGTAGAATAATTTTTTTATGCTCTCGGGGAGTATTCATCACTGTCGGAAATCCTTGAACTGAAAAATTGGCTGAATACATTTAAAAAATCAAAAATACTTTTTTGTATATATTTTGTCCTGAAAACCTCTTTTGTGTCAGCATCAAGTGTCCCAACCCATAATACTTGTTTCTTAGCGTCAGGAATTTTGAGTATTCCTAATAACTTGAACTCTATAGTATATTGCGCATGACATACTACTGCTCAAGTGGACCGATTATGAATTTTTAAATCCCTACCCTATTCACGACGTGACCCCAACTCCAAACGTCCCTGATAAACCATACCTTCTGGGATTTTAGGGCACATGCCATCCACAGGCTCAAAATAAACTGGACCAATTCCCGTCGAAAAACTGTTCGGTTGCAGTTCAGGGTCGCTCATCCACTGTTAATACGATTTTATGGCAATTAGCTGAACTGGCGCCATAAAGCGGTAGAGGTTTTCTAGTGCTATTACCCAATTTGGGTAAAACCCCTTCTTCGCGCCAAAGTCCTCTGCGTGCAATATAGTTGCTGTATGTCAGAAAAAAATTCAACTTAAGGTTGGCAAGTTATATTCCAATCTTGATACAAATCTTCAAAAGCGAGGCAAAAGAGGCAGAGGTTACGCTCATAGTAGAAGCAGTAATAAAGGTTCCTGGAGCTCCCTTGTCTTCATAGGCATTTAAACACACCAAAGCAAGGCCCTCTGGAGTAACTCCCCTGACACCTAACTGCCTCCCTGCCTACTTCCGACAATCCCTTCGGTATAGATCAAGCCTGAGAAGAACTACCCGCATAGCCGTACCCGATGACACCATGCGTTGCAATCCCACCCCTCTATCTCCTCTAACTAGCCCGTCCTTTCCTCACCCTCTCTTCCTCCCGCCGGATATTCTGTTCCTCTTTCTCCCACCACTCCTGATACAAGAGAGTGTAATATGCATCGCTAAAATCTACTATGCCCTCATCAGTCTCGCCACTGTCTTCTGCTACCTCATCTCCTTCTAAGATTATACCCCCATGCTGACTAGTATATCTATAAGTAGTATTAATCCTGCAAAACGAATCCCTGACATAATTTGATACGGTGAATCTAGAGTCTCGAGGATTTGGATTAGAGAGTATTGGGGAGCCTGACGGGAGCGAGCGGTTGTTAGAAAGTCCTTCTTGGAATCTGTGTTGGTTTGTGGAAGGGTCGTGATGGTGGGAAGTAGATAGATGAGGAGTAGGGGGAAGGGAGGGGGAGGAGGAGGAGGAGGTAATTGCTTACAGTTTTTACAGAGACCAATGTCATCCCTTCCTGGAGCCTTCCGACACGAAAAGCATATAACGTCTGTTTTCAACTTCACTCCCCGCGGAGGAACCCACGCGTCACAATCTGTCGGCGCTAGTGTCGGTGGGTGGTCATCTCTGGCGCCCGTATATTTCTTCACAAGCGGCGGCGGCAGTGATGGTGGTGGTGGAGGTGGGTTAGAGTCTTCTGAACCAGCACATGAAAAGCTCATATCTGACCTTCTTTTTCTCCCCCTGCCCCCTTTTATTCCTGGCTTTTCTTCTTCCCCTCCCCGCCATCTCGCATTGGTCGTCCTTCTCAGTGGCCCTGATGATGCTGTATAGTACGGTGTGTATTGGTTTCCGATCGGATTAGTGGTTAGAACATGAATCGGATAGCTTATATTCGTTAGTGTTGCTACAGGACGGCCTTGTTTCTCTTTCCAGCCTTTTCCCGGGCCAAAGCAGAACAAGGATCGAAGTCCCATTTTTGTGGCGATTGAGGGTTTATTTTCGGTTTTGGACTGTGCTTGTGTTGTGATTTTCGCATAGTATCTGGGGCAATTTGATACTTTTTCTTCCTTCACTCCCCACCACCGATACTGTGGGAGCTCTTTTATCAATATAGTCTCCGGAAGTTGATGGTACCTTGAATACATGGGCAAACTTGAAAAAGAGCTATCGTTCTGAGATTAGAAATATCCTTGCTTGAAAATTGAATCCAAAATGTAAATACCCTTTTAGACCCCTTTTTTGAGGAGGCACAAGCGAAAGCGTTACCGCAGACTCCCTATTCCGAAAGTAGAACATTTTTTATGTTGAAACTCTCTTCTCTCTAAGGGCAGTGAGAGTGTCACTGACGAGTGACACAGTGTGCATGCCTACCTCCGGGCTATTACAGGTCATAGTGACTCCGTCACCCCGCCTGTCTTGCCCATGCCAGAACCCAGAAACCCACCAAAGCTTCGCACTAAAATCCCCTTTGTATCAAGTTCTTCCCAGTTCCAAAACCTGGGCTAACGGTCCAAAGGCCGTACCAACCACATATCTTACGACCATAAATTCATGTGCCGACTTGAAATGCTCCTGGATTTGGCCCTAATTGGCCCCACTTCTCTCCTCTTTTAAGGGCAGCGGGACCTAGAGAGGTAGGGAGGGGAATAGATGCGGGAAGGAAAGTTAGGTTTGAACACACTGCAAACACAGGAAGAGGAGGGGCAACACACGTTATAGCGATTCGCGGCTGCAGTCTATCTGGTTATTGTCAAGGGTGTAGAAATGAGTAATTTGCCCAGAGAAGACAAAGGAAGAAAGGAAGGAAGGTGAAGGCGCTTGCAAGTCCCGGCCTCCCACCACCAACTTTGCCATCTTGACAGACGCACATTAAATTTCAATAAAAAAAAAAATTCTAGTGGATGTTGATTAAAAATATAAAAATATATCTCTGTATTACCTAACGTTTTGCCCTCGGGCACGACGTTCCCGACGCAGAAGCCAACTCGAACCCACCCAAGAGCTCCAGCAGAGCGAGAAACTATAACCCCAAAGATCTTCAGTTCGCGCTTCACTCTCTCAGGACAATAGCCTCAACCTCTTATACTTCTTTCCGCTCTCTGCCGCATCGCACTGTTCGTGCGAGTGATCATGAATGACTATCATTCAATACTATGATATCACAACGCCGATGAGGCGCGCTCGAGCAAGCAAAGCTATCGACCACTAGGGCTTCCCGGCGATCTGGGGTCCGCACCCCAAGTCTCAAATCTCAAAGGTCACTTCATTTGACTTCATCTTATCCGCTTGCTCGCCCGAGGAGTTCACGCTGCATCGCACTTTACCATCTCGGCAAGCGGAAAGCGAAACGATCGCAAGTACTACGGCCACGGAACTTGCCAGTATACCGGGCATACGGGATACCTTTGATCAGGAAAGCCGGATGCATTTTGCTTTTCAAGCGCGTATGGAGCAACCAACCAATCAACAACACCATACGAGCACACAAACCCTCCTTAAAATGGCATATACAGTTTTTCTCGATTCGAACACGATAGCATTGGGAGGTCTTACCCACTTGGCTTGCTTGCTCGCTTGCATACCGATTCTGCTAACATAGCTGTCCAACCCGGCTAGCTCGCGTAAGACTTTAAATATCGGAATTCCAGATCGAGCGTAAATAGTAGCAAAGAGAAAAGTAGAAACGAAACTCACCGACTTCAACGCCACAGGCGTTAAAGTTAAAGCATACGTCAGAAAAAATCTGCCCTTGACTCCCCAAGGACATTATGATAAGGCATTTCATTTTCTTCGTGCCCCCACGAATCTGATACCGTTGGCATAATAAAGAAAGTTTCGCGCCGCACCTTATCAGGAATGGATGGTGCACACTCCAACCGCCCCAGCAACGCATCTACACGTGATTTGTGATCTGATTAAACGAACCAATGACGGGCGCTATGTACCACCACTCTTACCGAGACGACGGGCCACGATGAAACTCCCGCGCTCAAGAAACTAAGAGTGAGGAAGTGGGGTTGGTTGTTGCGTGGAAAGTGTTTGGTGTTTTGGGGAAGGAGGTCCGGAGGGAGGGAATGAGGAGGGAAGGCAAGATATACTGGTAGATAGATTTGGTTCAGGGGCAAAGTACTTGTAAAGAGAAACGGGGAGATGCAAGAAAAAGTTGGTAGTTGGTGATGATAGTACAAGTATAGTGGGGTTTGGTATAGTTAAAGACAGATAGCGAGAGCGGTGATACGAGTAGAAGGGGCCGAGTAAAGAGGGAGGGAAAGGAGACAGAAATGGAGTGATTGATAAGGTTGGAAGAAGAATTTGGAAGACTATCTACTATACTGTGCGCCATAGGCCGCATGCCAGACTATTTCACGGGAGGATCAGTAGGAGAAAATCCGGGGACAGGTTATTCTCCCGCCGCCGCCGATACAATAATATATACCGGTATGATTACATTATCGGGATCACTCCGCACTGGCATTGCATTGGTATTGTACCTCCGTATTCCAAAAGTCCCTAATAGCATAACACAACCATGCCGTAAGCCCAAATCCTAGCAATGACCTTCAATCAATCAATCAATCATTTCTCTACTACCCGAACACCCTAAGGGACTAATACCAACATATATCCCCCTTTCCAAAAAAAATGCTCCCCTAATGGGCTAAACCTGCCAAATACTAATTGCTCTTCAAGATTATGTGTTCCTCACGAATTTGGTTTATTCAACACTCCAGTTCAGTCCCCCTCAGGTAACACATTTACTCCCGATGATATCAGAATCCTATATTACCGAGCATTCAGATTTGCGAAGCTGGCTACACTGATCCCCCTCCAGAAACCTATCAAGGAAAGATAGAAGGAGAAAGCGAGCCCCGAGTACGCTAATCCGGCTGCAGTACCACTGAGTTGTCACCTATTGGGTCGGTATAGCGTAGTATAGTACTAGATGCGCACACTCAAGAATTCAAAAGGAAGGAGAAAATTTTCGGCTAGCCGACATCTGCTGACAGAATATTACACCAGTTCGGCCCGACACCTACTATAGCTTCAGGTGGGAGCTAGTAGGTATGATACCAAGACTGCAATGCGCATCCCGAGCTGGTACCGTATTATGGTGTTGTAGCTCCTTCTGTACAGCACTCTGCTTGACCTTGGGGCCCTCTCGTAGTACACACACACACCAGAGACGCCTTGCCATGTCTTTGTTGAATATAAAATTTACAAAAAACAGACCTTGACCTAATCGACCGAACTACGGTTAGTCCGGGCGAGGCAGGCAAATGTCTTCAAACGCAAGCCCCCAGGCCTGATATTGGTGCTTTCCACCCCCTTCCACCTCCCCCTCCCCCTCCTGCCACAATAAATTAGAAGAGAAAACAATTCGTCTTCAGATGAACGTTCCCGTGATATAATCCCACAAATTACATTTACCAAAACCCCCACCACTGCTGGGGTATATATGTATGACACAATACGGTGTGGAGGGCCCCTTCAACTCTCGGCAACTCTGGACCGGAAATGCCTCGCAATGTCCTGTGGCTGTTTGATGGCACGTTTCCTTACGAAAAAGAAAATACCATCTTAAATGTTGACTTCTTGGCTTTTTTTTCCTTGCTATTTTCACTCCCCTCTCCTTCACGATAGCTGGATAGTTAGATGAATGAATATAAAAATATCCCCGGCGTTAGACTTACGCTACAGTGAGGGTGGCTTTAGATGCCAAATTGCTTCCTGCTTGTGTAACGCTCAGGTTGTATGTTTGACATGTGGGGTCATGGCCAACCCACCCAGGTATTACACACAAGTTGCAAGCTAATTTAGCTAACTAAAGGTCGAATCGAGAGCTTTTAAACTCCCTCTGTCGAAAGGAAGGAAGAAACTACCCCAAGTAACAACCCTTCAATCAAGAGTAAGAGCCTATCGGGTCAACATCTAAATAGACTACCGTAGTTAGCTGAATACCGGATTCAGCGGAGTAATCAGCGGCTCCATTTTAAAAAAACAAACTGGGGCTCTAAATATTATTATTGATCCCCCCCCAAATTTGGTAGACGAAGATTATCATCACCAGTTAGCGAACTTTTGTCCAATGGGGGACGTCCCAGCACATCCATTCAAGCAATAGAGCCCCCGGATACTATACCCGAGTAGATAGGTGTTTGACAGTTCATGATGGGTGCTCAGCGAGCGAGTGAGGGGGTGAGGGGCAGCGATCGGTCAGCATGCGGTGCTACAACTATTTCATGGGTGGGTAACTTCTGCGCTGCAAGCGTAAATAAGGAATCAGAAGGGAAGGGAAAGGATCGAACCTTAGGGCGTTTAAGGCATCGATGGACGTGCTGTTTCCCCCTCGCGCGTCTCCATTAAACTATCCTACCCAGCGTAAATGTAACAGAACTAACTTATGGGTGAGATACATGCAATTTTATTTATCGTGTGTAACATTTGTTTTTCGCTAGGGTGATACGCTAACTATGTCGTAACACCATCACCCAGAGATCTAGAATTGACAAAGTAAGAAAGGGCCTTATGCCGTCCTTTCCCTCATTCCTGGGGATTATTCTACAGTACTAGTACTACTACAGCGCTCTCCAGTCCAGTACCATCTGGGACTGTATCGCTCGTTTCGGCACTTTCCGCAAAGTGTTGTTTTGGTCGCAGACTTTATTTTCTTTTCCTTCGGGAGGCGCTTGGAGCAAAGGGACCGTTATCACTTCAACTGTCTCACTCGTTTATGCTTACTTGCCACACATACTTTGCCCTTATTCCCATTATCCGTGCATCCCCTCCATCTGGACACACACACGCTTAAGCTATGTCGACTTGAGAACCGTTGGAGGCGGGCGGTACTGTCGGGTACCATACTGGACGGAATTTTCCGAATCTCAGCATCCAAGAAGAATGGAGAGGGGTAAAATAGCAATCCAAAGGCGATAGTGAAGGGGATCCACGGTGACTTTGTCACTGGGCTGTACGCCACCTTTCTTTTTTTGTGGCTAGCTTGTCCCAATTCGAGAAGAGTGGGCTGCCATGCGGTAATAGAGTTAGGCTTATGCGGATAACTCCCTCCCCTCCTTCCTGCCCCAACTTTCTCTGCCTTCTCCTAGTCGATTATATATGGGGTATCTCCCAACGCCTTGGTTTCTGGTTCTTCAATTTTTTTCGAAGCTTCGATCTGCCTAGTTTGCATCTCATTCCAAACCTCGAACAAACAGACAAGACGGGAAACATGGGTGACGTTAATTTGCCCCTCGAAGGATTTATCGCTCTTGACTGGGCACTACTATTCCTCACATCAATATTTGTCGTCCTCCGAATCTGGGAACGGATGTGGAGGCGGGATAGACGGCGTTCAATACCCTCAGTAACCTCTGATGTATTTGTTATCTGTTCATATATCTCGGCCATCGCTTTTATCGGGATTAATACGTGGAAGAACGCCCTTCGAATTAAGCACAGGGGACAGCCAGGCCTGTTCTATGGTGTTCCGAAGGATCTCTCTGCCCATCTTCTGAAAGTACTGTCTCCGTCGTTGCCACTTACGAAGGTTGGGCACTAACCCCACTTCTTGCGTTCTCAGGTTTCCTGGGTATCTCTATTCTTCATCTACATCTCTCTCTGGTTCGCAAAAGGCGGTTTTATTGCCTTTTACTTTGAACTCTTCATCAGGGATCCTACTCTCGACAAGCGCTGCAAGGTTGCAGGGGTGGTTGTTTCAATAATCACCTTCCTGACATTCTTGCTCCATATGCTTCTCCTACAGTTCTGGTGTCGACCTGTCAGTTTGAATTGGTAATTAGCGCTTCCGCTTATCTCCACCACACTAGTTTTAGGATGTGATAACTAATGCATCTGGATGTAGGGATACTAATGGCCACTTGTGCTCAGCGGTTCACAACATGGATAGTGTAACAATATCAACATTTGCGAACGTCGGCACAGATCTCCTAAGTAAGCTCGCGGTCCCCCCACACCCCCATGCATTTATCAGCCTTATGCTTTTCAAACTCCCCTCTCCTCCAATGAGATTTCAATACCCAACCGCCGAGTACTGACATTGTTTGTGCCGATAGTCATAATGCTCCCAATATTGGTTCTAAAAAACCTCACCTTTCGAAAGTCCGCTCTCTGGGGATGGCTCTTTATCCTGTTCATCGGCAGTATTTCGATCGTCGCGGCACTTGTTCGATATGGCGCTCTGAGAGCCGTGTGGGGTCAGACGAAGGCCAACGTAACCCATACCATCGATGTATCAGCTATGGTCGAGATCACAACCTCATTGTTGGCTGTCTGCTCACCATCCCTCCGAGTTTTTTTCCGAGGAAAGAAGAAGCCGTATCAGCCGCCACACAGGGATGTTCGAGACATTTCGACAAACCCGGACTTGGTGAGCACAGTTAAGAGCGGTATAGACCCGAGGTGCTCTGACATGGAGAGCCGGAAGCATCTTTCGCCGGAGCCGGAGGATCAGCTGGCTAGCTCGGATGATCTTCCAATGGATTCTGGCACTTCAACCTTAACATCGTTTCCGCGCTCTGTGTAAAATCAGATCGCTTTGGCCGGCTTATTTGGTGGAGTTACCGGGCGTTTCCCCTTACTATTTCATTTCAACGCTAGTGCACGTATCCCTTTCTGTTACACTACAGGTCTCTCTCTCTCTCTCTCTTTTTTTAATATATATATATCGTAGGATAGCAGGGTCCTCTCCCTTGACCTCTCTAGATTCATGACTTTTTGAAATATTCCTCTCCTCTACGTCTCGAATAATTTTAGGATTGTGCTTGATGCAGAATGATGTCTACTTGAAGCCCTAAGCTGTATGGCCCATATTGGAACAGAATTGACCAGACTATTATACAGCATTCGCATACTTCGTAGGCCACCTCTCCTTAGCATCATTACTACAGTATCCCGTTGCGGCGTCCCTATCGCCGGTAAAATATGAAAGTATCATAATCCCCCATTCGGCTGGGTAAAAATATTTAGTACTTAAAAATTGAATCTTACCCGACTATCCATTATTCACTCTTCCTTAATCTATGGTATCCCCCGAGACTGCTGGTATTTTGATCAGCGAACAACTTTTAGTCACGGGACAGACCTCTCTTGGGTAACACCACAATATTTATAGTTCTAGAACCACACCAACCAATGATGATCGGTTTGTATCCCAATGCAATACTTCTGCTCCAACAGTTAGGGATGGGTGAGGACCATGAAAGCAGTTACATGTAGCCCTAAGGACTAGTAGTTACCAATTGTTTGCCAGGTAACCACGGTGGAAATAAGCTTTTGAACCCCGTTTGGCACGGACTTGTGGCCCGATAACGTAGGCCTAAGCTCAAGTGCAGTAATACATGAGTACCCCTGCCGTATGAACCTACCCTATCGCAGGTAATCAGGCGGCAGAATTTCTTGAGGGAATTTCAGAGGCTCCCAATCTAGGCTTGTGGTATAGTCCTATCGTAACCGGGATCTGTTGTGCCGGGTAAGCCTAACCCAATGAACTACTAGCATAACAGTTCGTGACAAATACTGGAAGCGAGCAAGTATTATTTGACTTCTATCCTGCTAAGCCTAATACCGGTATTGGGCCTCATAAAATCTGTTATCAATGGGCTCTAAATTTACGATCAGAACCGGAGGACTGCCGGCAGATGTACTGTACTCGGGTGCGGTGCAAGATAGAGAAAACGTGCTAGAAATGTTATCCTAGCAACCATTTATCCACTACAAGTAACACATCACAATCCTGATCTTTAGCTCACGCTGTCAAAAAGAGCCAACCTTAAGCGACTAGCCCTAACTTGGAGCGCTAGTGAAGATACTCCCAGCAACAACAATCCTAGCTAGCATTAGAAAACGTGTTACAGTGAGCGGAGTATCGCTATGCCTCACCGTTTTTGCAGAACTCGAAGCCTGTCCATCTAAATCCCTCTTATTAACTGGGTAACCAACTCCCAGTCGCTTTTCCTATATCATGCTAACTTTGCAGGGCCAGTGTTCGGTGCTTTGTAGGTATATACTCCTTACGGTGCGGATAGTCTATGCTTTAGCTCCTAGTGTACTGTGTAGTGTCGCATCGTGCCATGGGTGTTGGTATGGTGGTTTCTCTCGCGGGTTTGACAACTTGGTACAGTACTTGCACATCGGTCGGGTGGGCGGAAGCTTGAAACACAGGAGGGAACTCACGTTTAACCGTTTGTCCTGCGCTAGTACTTCTTCGGTTCACCACTCTCCTTGAGACTTGTGACAGGCAAGTATCCGATCAAAGGGGTGGTGAGTTTGTATGAGCGCCCAAATACTCACGGATTTTCCCCCATATATTTTCCGGATCCGTGTTATCGGGTATCGGTACTTTTGGCTTGCTATGAATAGGAGTTGGAGAGATGCCTGGGCAGCGTGAAACTAACTCTTTTCTTATTAATAGAACTACGCGAGAGAAAGCTAACAGAAAAATACAAGTATCACCTCTTGAATTAAGAGGCTTGAAATCCCTGTTGTTTTTCTTTGCACGCTTAGTTTAGGTCCCTTTCTCCAGGGTCCTGACGCATGCGGTACAGTACAGCATTGTGACAGCTCATCGTGTCTTGTGCATTCCATCCACTTTTCAACACAACAACCCGACATTCAATTATCACAAAATCCCGCAAGTAAAGAGACTCGTTCATTGCGAGCAGCATGTTGAAATCCTGGGCGTTTTCCTGCAGATTTTGGTCGTGGGTAAACACTTGGAATCGGCAGTTTTCAGATTAAGCACCCCACATTCTTCAGTGGGTCCCTACAAATAATTGGCACTAAATTTACAGCTAGTACACCAGACAAGCCCCAACTTCTTTGACAAAATAATGCCCGGGCTCTGAATCCTTAGATCCTTGGCTACTTGTTCCTATAATTAGATCATAATTTAGGAGGGGTGTAAAGTTAGAATGGCCATTCCTTCAGCCTTTTTTTCTGTGGTTGCTCGGAGGTGCGGTGGTGGACTGGCGATAGACTCTGCCGAAGAGCTATGCTATTATTATACCATATGGGGATCACGTCCACGGTAGTGGGGTATCGGGTGCTAGGGGTTAAGTACAATACCGGTACGAATGTAAAAGGGAGTTCCACTCGCTTGCCAAAGTCAAATCCAAAAGGATTCTTAAGGTAACCAGCCTTCGCTAAATGGGTTCGTTAGGAGACCGACACTCCCCGGCTAATGAGCGCCTGGGGGAGTCCTGTGCAGGCAACTTCAGCCTCACAGGTAAGGCGATTTAGGAGATCCTGGGGTAATGCTAGTATCGCAGTGGCTCATGTATCGGACACCAAGGTATTGTCCGTTGACAAAATTACCCGTACACTCGTGTCTAATAAGTTTCCGTACCCCTTGGCAACCTAGCACAACACTATAAGTTCCAAGCACTGAGGCTACAAAAATTGAAAGAAAAATTTGATTAAAAACTATGATAATATTGATAAGCAAAATGTGTTCTCTTGAAAATATGATAGTATTATATGTAGTGTAGAAAGTTAGAGTAAATTAAAAGTGAATAGATTGAAATATTTTGCTTTATCAAGGGTCTCATATTTAAGATGTTTTTAGATTAAATCTGGCTATGGAAATTTGTTGCACCAAGGTATAACAGGTACTAAAAGTGATCAAGTATTGTATTTTTAAAGCTGAATAGTAGTCTTGATACTGTGTTACTTATTGAATTAGAATCTTTCAAGAGAATAGAATTAGTAATTTAGTTCCAATTATTACTATTTTCTTCTTCAACCATGTAGATTAATATTAAAGTTCTAATATATAATATATATTCTATTCATGCTAGCAATACTGACCAGATGGAAAGATAAAGTTTAAAGAGCTTCCTTGACTACTATCTGGAGATAATAAGTCAAAAATCCTGTATACTATTGAGTCTAAGTTTATAGACTTTAAGGTTTCTTTAAAAAAATACAAACTAATCTTGCAATTAGCACATCTTCACTGCCTATAGTATTGTACTATAAAGGTATTTTTAAATAATTTTTCTCGATAGTAAAACACACTCTATTAAGAAATACTTTTAGACTATAAATTTGCTTGCCTTTGAAGTTCAATTCAAACTTCAAAGTACCTTAGATATTGCTAATTTTCAGGATTCTAAACCTCAATATATAGCTACAAAGCTTATCTATACTATGTAAAGATGCTGTCCATTTTGTCTGCATTCTTAACTACTGCATACCTAATGACTGGAGATTTGTTTTCTGACTTGTAGTTGACCAATAATTTGTGCAAAAAACATATCCTAAATTCCAATTAATAGTCCTTGATTTCTACTAACTTATCATTCAATTTCAAGTGTTAGAAAGTGAATGGAAATTTTGGACAATTATAATATAGGCTGTATATTTCCTATTCAAAATGATATCAAAAACCACCTTTTTTAAAACATGTACTAGTACTATTAGTTTATGTTTTGAGACTTCCCTTTTTAGATCATACTATTAATTTCTTTACGAGCAATGAATATCACCTATTTTTTTTTTTTTTTTTTTTTTTTTTATTTTTTATTTTTTTTGTTTTTAAAAATTTGTTTTAAGCGTAAGCTATGGCAAGGAGAAAACCCTTAATTTCAAACATCACTCCCCCCGCCAGGTAAAAGCCGTCCGTCCCAAGCCCCTCTGGTATGGAGCCAACCGCACATCTCGCCCCCAGCCAGACCCATCCCTACCTCGCAAGCGAACTCGGAGAATAAGAGAAGCCTAACTAAAGACAAGCAGGAAACATCAGGAAAAACCCCCCGGGATATGTCGGCCCGAAGGCACAAAAGAAACCAATTAATATCCTAAAGTGTACCCCCTATAGGGATGACTAGGGGAAGAGTAAAAGTCGGGTCGGTAACGCCTCACCCGGTGTGGGCTCACAAGGAGGTATGGAGGTAGGTGTCGGCCTTATCACCTAGAGAAAGGATTGTTGGGCCGCAGGGGCATCGCCACCTTCAAGCCCTGATGAGAGGAAGCAGTAAGGTGCCAGCTGGGGGTGGGTTGGTGCCGGAGGAACTCCAGCGGAGTGGGGGTAGCCGTAGGGTGCCAGCCAGGGTAGCAGTAAGATGCCAGCTTGGGTGGGGGTGGGGGTGCAAAGCCCGCGACGAGTGAAGAAGGCAGTAAGATGCAAGCTGTCTGATAGCAGTAGGGTGCCAGCCAAGGAGTAGTGTAGCAGTAGGGTACCAGCCGATCGCAACCCTGGGGAGTGTAGGAGGAAGGCATCCGTCCCTAAGCGACAAAAAGGCTGTCGGTATCGTGTTCCTGTCATTCTAGGCGGCCTCCAGCAGGCCCCAAACAAAGCCAGCTGTTTTACCACGTCTCTCATGTAGTCCCTTGTTCTCAGAGAGATAGTGTCACTATAGTGGATGGGATACCACTGGCTGAAGCGATTAGTGAGGAAGGAGGGTGGTGAAATCGACCGTGGCCTATTGAGGAAACCTGACACAACTCCTCCAGTTTCTTTAGGAGGAGGGATACAGGAATCCGTCGTAATCACGTACCGCAAACCGTAATCCCAGCCATCTGCCAAGACGAAGAAAGGGTTGTAGCCGACCGTGCTGATGCTAAGTGAAGCTAGAGCAAAAGCGGGGTAAAGAGGTTTCTGGATATCATGAAATGCCAGAGGGGAGGATAGAGTATCCCAGGGGGTAGACCCACAGAGAAAGGGATGGGGAGACCAGCCCGAAGTCTAAAAGGATGGATAGAGATAGCCTACGCCCCCCCCAACGGGAGGGTGCAGACTGAAAAGTGGTGATAGTTTGATGTGGTGTTGAGTCTATCCCAAATAGGAAATAAATTTCAATCACCGGAGGTGTAGCGGAGACGGAGGATGAAATGAATATCACCTACATTTCACATTAATTTATTTGTACTTTTATTGAAAATGCAAATAAAATATCATGATAGTGATAAGTATTCATTCCCATTACTATGGAGAGCTATGGAAACTTTTCTGACATGTGTGTACATTGAATGCCCATAGCAATACGTCTACCCTACAAACTCCACTATCATAAAAGCCTAAAACATAATTGCAAAAATAATTGCAAAAATACATAGTAATAATCAATATTTTATATATCATTCATCAGTCTTAATAATTGTTTTCACCCTATCAACTATTGATCCTACCAAAGTATCAAAAACTTTTAAGTTAAGAAGTTCTCAATAATATATAATAGTCTCCTCTATTGCCTTTTTGACCTTATTGATAGGAGCCATTATGAGATACAGCTTAGAAAAGTGATTTTGAAGCTTATCTTTCACTCAAGTCGAAACATTTTTAATTGAATTAAGGTATGGTAAATAGGCAGAAATTTCTCGAAAAGTGATTCTCTATCGTCTGAGCCATCTGCTAAATAGTAAGTAAGTCTTAGCATTGCCAATGATTAAAAATACCACTTCATCTCTAATCCTTTCTCTGATGTCCTCCCATATTCCTAGAAAGTTATACTAATCATAAATATTAATAATTGACTTTTCAGTAACTCAACTACCAGCAGAAGTAGGAGTAGGAAAAACAGGCACAAAGAGACCATGGATTTGACCATGAAAACAACCAGTCAGCATCTGGCTAATTCTGTTAGGCGGACGCCATTCTCTAGTAATACTGAAAGACGTAGGCCAAAATGGTCGTTCGGAGAATCTGTCGAGGAAGGCTCGTCTTGATAAAGTAAAGGTAAAGTAAAGATTTATGAGGTAAACAATTTATATTGATAAGATCTCTTCTCCATTGCTTGATGATCCCTCATCAGCCCGAAAGAAGTATCTTTTATCATACTCCATGTATCAAAGTATATTTATTATAATAATAACTTTGACCTCAGAGGGAGTTGAACACCTGACCTTGCAAACCAATACAAAAGTCATACCAACTGAGCTATAGTATATGGTGTTATTAAGTGGGCTTCATTGATGTGATACTTTAGTTACGGGACGCAACTCTCGAAATCTCGCTAATGACGTGTGGGCTCCATAAGGGGGCCATAGGGGGGTGTTGGCACTCCGGTAAATCAAGGGTTTGTGCGTAGTTACCCTACCGTGGGTCTGTGCACCTGTCTCGGATTTCTATATGCCTAACAAATTCTCCTTACTCCTCCCCCGGAAGTTGGTCCAATATAATCCTTATCCCACTCTTCTTCTAGATACCTAAATACCCAATTTTTTCCCTCTTTTTTTCTCTCTCCACACTTACCTCATCTTTTCACATCACCTTTCTTCTCAACATCTGCCTCAGGCTTCTCCAATACCTATGAGCTAATATTCATTCCAATATTTCTGGAGCCAGATCTTTATCCAAATATACTATTTCCTGTACCAACCACTTTTCAGATACTTTTCCCCAAGTCTTCTCATTACTGTCTTAGCAGAGATATTAGGAGGAAATTTTTGAGAAATCCCAGAACAGCTAATATTGTGATTGCTGAGAGCTTCTTCTACTATAGAAGTATTCTGCAATCTGGTAATTTTAGGATATCTTTCTCTCACCTCTTTATCTTTGCCTTCTTTGTTCCTTCTTAAGATTGTATCTTTAACAGTATTAAGGGAGATATCAAGATGGTGAGAAATTTGATCATAGTTCATTTGAGGCTTGTATAATCAAAGAATTCTCATCATAGGAAACTCAGAGTGGTGCTTGAAAGCAATAGGTTTTTGGGCATAACTGAGAAGAATTGGAGATATAGTTTCTGAGGAAGAAGAAATTAGAAAAATTAATTAGGATTTGGTTGATGTAGAGGAATTTTTATATATAAAGTTTCAAGTGAGGGGTAATGAAGAAGGGTCTATTACTATACCCATTAAGTGTATCAGCAAAGAAGATAGCGGTGTCATATGCACATGTACTATATTAGTAGAGTAGGTAGGAGTCAATTGTATCTGGTATATGCAATAAATCAAGAGACACTATGGAAGTCCCTATACATCCTGTAAATCTGGAGGCACCATAGATATCCCCAATATGTTAGATATATTGAATGATGGCAAGGGATGTTAGGGGCATCTGGTAGTAACAGGAGATATTTAGGGTGTTAGGTACATATTTTAAGCAAGAACTTAGCAAGTCCTATGGTTGAATCTAGTTATAACTAGTGCTGCCCGTAGGACAAAGTCAAACATGATTTAGTTTTCATACTACATTAGTAAAATTTTAGCCTGCATGGAGTGCTCATGCCATGTGTCCGGATGTGCGCTGCTAATTTCCCACAGCCTGTGCATCTTGTGTACCTAAACATCAACACTTTCCGGACATCGCCTCCAGTCCCCAGACCTTCATTCCACCCCCCCTCCCTACCCTCCTGATCCTTCATTCACAGTTTGCGATGTCCTGTCTCGTCTATTTGTAATCTACCACCATGTTCAATCATCCTCGCTTAATCTATTCTGCTTCTCTCCTCCCCGGTATCCTAATCTACGTCATATCTTCTTCGACGCCCTGATTGTACTAGCGCGGTGCAGCATCTTGGCACCTCTGCTCCTAATACTCTCTCCTTTACTTCTCTCTTTCCAATGCCTTCCTTATTCACCTCAACAATTCTACCTTGCTTAGACGCTTATAATTTCCCTATTCGATGTACTCCAACTTAATCCTAACTACACTGGCGCATCTGACATCCAAGTCTTGTTGCCTTCACAATTCATGTTCGCTTTGACTTGACATGATTTAGGATTCTTAGCTAATCAAACTTCATCTATCCTGAGTTGACGCTTCGGTTATACGGCTATATTTTCATGTTTATTATTGAATTTTATATACATTTCACTCATTGTTGCCCAGTACTGCTGGCGCCCTACTCATTCATTTAATTTACCATCTGATTATACATTCGAAACCATAGTGAGCGCTCGTCATAGCGAGGCACATCTGAATAGCTCCTAGCAGATGGGCAGATGGCACACTATAATAGGCACTTACTATGGCATGGAAGTGTGTATCAGGTATCTGGCCTAACGGGCTAGTCCTGCAAAATCTATGTCCTAGTTAGTAGATCTCATTGAACGTCCTAAGATCAATCAGAGTATTAACTAGCTACTGTCCAGTCCGGTCTGGGATTAAATGTGCTAACTCAGGAATCGTCCCAATATTGATAATCTCACACTCCTGGGCGTTTGGATTTAACAGAACTGTAGGATGGCCGTGCGTATCTGAGAGCTGCCCAGAGTTACCGACCTTGAGTAATTGGATCAGCGCTAGTCTGTGGACTGTATTATGTCGGTTGCAGAGTCTAACTTTGCACAGCCCCATGAGCTTTCCAGGCAAACAGCCTCTCAGCGCTCAATACATGTGTTCCCCTACAGCTTGTTTGCATACCACTATCTTTTCACGCTGCCTAGTTGCGGAACTGATGTTCGCCGGTGGATCGTGCACGGTGGATATCATAAACATCAGTTTCTTGAAACGCGAGGACTGGGATTTCTAGTTGTGTGAGCAATTCTATTGGAAGCAAGATTAGATGTTGGCGGTCTTCTGGATGGCGCCTGTCAATTTGTAGCACTTGTCAGCTATATCGAACCAACTCTCTAGACCATATATCTTTAGCGACACCCACATTTCTGCAACAATCTGCCAGGTTGGCGACATTGGTACAACGGTATTTCAGCACTTGGCATAGCATTGTGGGCTCAGACTTGGATGCAAGCTTCTTTTGGTCCAAAAGCTCCGCGGCCTCTGGCGGTAGAATCCCGGCACGGTAGCGAATTAACTCAAAGTTCAAAAGTCTGACTTGGATGACATGTAGTGTACTGTAATTGTCTATAATTTACCAGGTGGCCTTGTTCTTATTGGACCGACGCCAGCCATCCTTGAACTTGCTCCATGTGTGATAGCTTGCCGATGTCTGTAGACCATATTGGGATATTGCTGAACTGGCAGACGTGATCACAGAAGTGAGTAAGCAGAGGAACTTTAATGCAGTTGAAATCACACTTGGTACAGATTAATTCCATAGATTCATTATTCTTTTCCACACAGTGGTTTTCTTGCATATTACAGTGCTTAGATCTGCTCAGTATTTTATCCGCCAGCTCTTGCATTTGTTGAAGCCTCAATTCCCTCCTCTGATCCTGCATCCTAGCCCGCATCTGCTATGACATCCGAAACTCCAACAAAACATCCTTTGTCACATAAAACTTCCTGAGATGTTCATCCATATATCCCAGCGTCTCTGGCTTATCGCTTTAGTATTGAGCCATTAAGCTAAAATCTAGCAGTGACCTTACACATACTAATACACATCTGAAAGGTGCAACATGGACCTAGCCTAACTGTGCCAGTGCCGCTGCCAGAATCCCTGACAGATAGTATTATAGATTTCTCATCTCCTTGCCTTGCCACTGCGAGACTTCACGATAGGTATTTTTGGGTAGGAAGAATCCCAGATGCGGCGGCAAAGCTTTTCAGACATCATCCAATGCCTGTAACAGCCTGTGTTTCTGGAGGAATGCTTCAACCCATTCCAGAAGGTGCCAGAAAAGTCCAAGATAAATCGTATGTAACCAATCTGGTTGGTGTAGGTCCGGCACCGAAACCTGCGCGAGTCCTCAAAATACATTTCCGTCACCAATGTGGCTTAGCGAGGAAGAGGTTTTCACATGACTCATAGTTATGAGTCATAGGTATGTTATGTTTTACACATGACCTCATTAGAGGTTATGGGTTTTACGCATATGACCACTTTGGTCATATGACTAGGTTATGATGATATGTTATATTTCGCACATGACCTCAATTAGAGGTCACGGGTTTTGCGCATGTGACCACTTTGGGCATATGACTGGTTGATGATGTTTTGGTATGAGTCACAGTTGTGACTCATATGTGGCGCATAACTTGAGGTATGAGTCACCGAGGCATGAAGAGCCACTATGTAAGGAGGCCATTAGGACCGAGTAGATAGGCCATCCTCTGTCCCCTCTATTTTCCTTGCCCTTGAGATCAACCCCCAATGCTTGAGATCTCATGAACCATCCACTCCCCCCTCTCCTCCCACGATGGCTTTGGCCTAGGAGTGACGGCCATCCACATCACCCCACTGTCCTCAGCCTTTTCACGTGTCGTGGCTTTTCTACCTTTGGGTTTCGATATGCCTATCGCGCTGCTCGTCTCCGCCCCTTTCCTCGCTTAGCGATGCCTCTCTCCACGGTCAGCGACCTGTCGCTTCTCATACTTCAGACAGCCGGGAACAGAGTTTGTGCTATGCGAAAGCTCTCCAACAGGCCCTCGGGTCGATCTCGCTCCTCCCGATGATTGGCTTAAGCTGTGTTATCCCATCCACTAAGTGATACTCTCTCTTGTAGAACAAGGGACTACATAAGAGCGGTGGCAAAACGGATGCCTACTGCTACTGGGGACTGACTAGTAAGACACGAACACGATTACTGACAGTTGACACGGTCATGTTCGGTTTCCTTCCTGACCTGATGGCTGGATTAGCTTGCACCCTACTGCTACACCCTCATTCGGCTTGCACCCTACTGCTACACCCCTTTCCTCGATGCCCTGTGGAAGTCTCCACCAGGCTTCCTGGTCAGGATTGCACTGGTCCCTGCGCCCTGCCACGGGTTCTGTTGGCTCGGCTTGAGCTTTGCCCAGTTCGGTTCACCTTCCACTTTGCCGGGTATAGCCCTTAGCCGTAGACATTTTATCTCATAGGTGGCACTAAGTGGCCAGGTTAAGGTTGTCTGGGACGGCTCTTGCTATGGAGTTAGACCACTGTTAGGAAGTGGGGTTTCTTTTGTTTTGATAGGCTTGGGTAGCTTTCTTTTTTACATTTTTTACCATTGTTGTATACTAAAAGTTGCGAGATGGGGGAGTTTTTCGACTGCACAGGGTTTGGGCAAGGTGTGTCATGTTCCAGGTGTTTCGGTCCCCTTTGCCAGTGCACTGTCCTGTCCAGGTTTGTTGACAGTTTTTCTTCTGGCTTTTACGGGCTGGCACAGGGGGTGAGGTTTATGTGTCTGCCATAGCTTGCAGTGCAGGTAGATGGTGTACCTTAAACACAGAATAAAATTGATAATAAAAAGAAAAAGAAAAAAATAAAAAAAGACCGAGTAGATAGGCCATCCTCGGTCTCCTCTATTTTGCTTGTACTTGAAATCAACCCTTAATGCTTGGGATCTTATGAACTATTTACCCCCCTCCTCTCTTCCCATGATGGCCTCGGCCTAGGAGTGACGGCCATCCACATCCTCCCATTGTCCTCTTCCACTTTTTCACGCGTTGAGGCTTTCCTCCCTTTGGGTTCTGGTATGCCTTTCATGCTGCTTGTCCCCGCCCCCTTTCCTCGCTTAGCGAGGCCCCTAGTTGTGGTCGGCGACCGGTCGCTGCTGATGCTTGAGATGGCTGGTATAACCGCCTCTTGAGAGGTGCGGTAAACATAGGGTTAATGGAGTTTGTTCTTTTACCGCAGGTGGCAACTAGCAGAGCCAAGTCCAGAGGCTTTAACTGAAGTTGTTGAATAGACCTCTTACTATATCATGACTACAGAAGTCGCAGAGACGTTTGGTGCATCTCAACTAAAGATTCTGGAAGCGAACTGAAGAAAGTAACTATTCAACCAAGTATATTCAAAACTCTCTCTGTTGAAGTCTGCCTCTTCTAACGTCAAGAATAGCAGTTCTTAAATACACTTCTCAGGCTACCGAGAGCCTTGTTCTCATAACATGTAAGACTCCAAAACGGTAGTTTTGAAACCAAACATAAAACATATAGAGTATCAAACTGATACTTGAAACCAAACATAAAACATATGAAGTATCAAACCATATATTCTCAGGCTAGAGGCACACCTCGTTTCCTGAAACAAATTCAAAACACAATTACTATTAACGGATACCTGAAAATCCTAAACCAGTAACCTGTACCAGTTACACCCCAAAAACAAAATAAAACCCTTATTTCAAAATATAACAAGAAAATCCCTAATCCTTGCTATCATAATCAGAATTCAAATAAGGATCCCAAAAACCTTTATCAACCCGGGGTACATCTGAAGAGCTCTCCAAGCCATCCTTAGTGGGAGAATAATACATGGGAATAAACCCAGAAAATATAATAGGAAACTCATCTCCTGGCATGTTATCAGTCCACCACACCTGAATCAAATCCATTACGTTTTCCAACCCTTATACCGATTCCCAACTATTCTCGGTTATGGGATATCCTTTCCAACTAACCAGGAACTGTCCTTTGCCGTATCATTTCCGGTAATCGTGAACTGATTGAACTTCCCATTCCTGTTCTTCATTGATATGAATAGGTGTTGGTTTCGCCAATGCTCATCCCGTGAACCAGAAATCATCATTAGGGTGGTAAGGTTTAACTACCGAACTGTTAGGCATATGGAAATCTGAGACATGTGCACAGACCCACGGTAGGGTAACTGCGCACAGACCCTCGATTTACTGGAGCCAACACCCCCCTCTGGCCCCCTTATGGTGCCTGCACGTCATTACCGAGATTTTGAGAGTTGCGTCCTATAACTAAAATGTTATATCAATGAAGTGCACTTAATAACACCATATACTGTGGCTCAGTTGGTATGACTTTTGTATTGATTTACAAGGTCATGTGTTCAACTCCCTCTGAGGTCAAAGTTATTATTATTATAATAAATATACTTTGATACATGGAGTATAATACAAGATACTTATTCTAGGCTGATGAGGAATCATCAAACAATAGAGAAGAGATCTTATCAATATAAAATTGTTCACCTTATAAATCCTTACTTTACCATTACTTTATCAAGATAAGCCTTTCTCGACAGATTCTCCAAACAAAGATTTTTTGCCTGCATCCCTCAGTTATACTAGAGATAGGCGTCCGCCTAACAGTATATTGATAGTTCTCCTGTTACCAAGGCTTACTATATGAACTACGAGTTCACTTCAAATTCCACCCTCAGCTTAGACTTCGATTACATTTTCAAAGTACCTCACAGTCCCATCTACATTCACACATCCGAAGAAATCTTCGATACCGAGCTGCTCGAAATCGAAGTAGAATATATGCAAGAACTCTTGTGGTTCACAATACTTTTCGGGATCCCAATGAGGGATCAATTCAATTGCATATATCGCACCTAGTATGGACCAGACTTCCATTGGAGTTCCACCAAATCAGAAGACTTTATTGAGTGGAGTACCCGATACTCCGATAATAAGAAACCAGGCGCAGCTATCTGGGGGCCAGACATCCCCTCGGCCTGGGCTTAACAAAACCTTATATGTATTATAAGTACATCCTAAACCTCGAGAAAAAGGACATTCAGGTTCTGAGTGCAGAGTCGGACGACGCGAACTCTTTTATACCTACACCTCTAGAGTACCTCAGACCTTGGATAACTTACATACGATTCCTTAAACCCTTTAAAGGATATCAAGAACTCTGGTACGAAGTACCAGTAATCACTCATCCATGGCTATTAGAGCAATTAGCCTATCAGGAAAGTATCACAATGGCAGAGATTCTGCAAGTCCAGAGAAAGAGGATAATGGCGGGTGAACCTATGGATATCCCATCCAACATGACGGAAATGGGTGATGATTCGGCTATATGGAGTCCCTACCCGTCGACACTTCATGAACCCACTTTCCAGAGAGGAAATTTACCCTCTCACCGATCTTCTAGTGCCGCTAGCACTCATAGGATAACATGGGCTTCCATACCTAAACCAGGAGGAGACCACGCTGCAAACCTGGCCAGATTGGCTGCGCGTCTTAGGTTAACCTAGGGTCGAATAAGGCAAGACATAGACACCTCGCTCAACCAAGCCAATATTGCCTTAAAACATTTGAAGGGAGCTACACAAGATAATACCTTAAAGTTAATTAAGGTGCAATAGCAAATTGCCGAAGTACAAGATGTCCACGACAATGATATTGGACTCCTGTTAATGCAGCTGGCAGGGGTAGAAGCTGAGATTAATGCGATTCAAGAGGAAATGCTGCGAGAAGTGGCAAAGAAAATTGACGCCCAAGAAAGTCGTCAACAGGAACATGAAGAGGTAACCACAAGATTATATGGAATACTTGGGGAAGAAAGCTAAGTGGCATTAGCCCGAGATCAGACTCTGGAACAGATGGTCCTTAGTACAAGGGCAGTATTCGTCGAATTTCATGCACCGAGCGTTACTCGCCAAAGAGAGGTCAACCATACCCTAGGACAAATACGCACAGATCAGACGACCCACCAAGCGGAGATTCCTAGGTCTCAAGACCAGCAACAACTGCAGAATATTGTGACAAACCAAACCCTAAAAGGATTGACAGTGGCCATAAATAATATACTAGCCACCACACTAAGTCCCGAAGCTACAGGACCCGCACCAAGCCCCGAAGCTGCAGGACCCGCACCCTTACCCGCAGTCCAGGAAACTGATGATGAGGAGTACTATGCTCCACCTATACGCAGTGACAAAGAAAAAGGCCGTGAAGTCACTGAGGCATCCCTCTCTGGTGTCCAGGGAGGTAACCCTGGAGATCCTTGTGACGATGACAATGATGACGATGAGAGACGAAGAAGGAGAGGAAGTCCTAGCCGAGGCAGGCGAGGACAGACACCAGAACAGTCTGGTATGGCAGAGATACTTGCCAACGTGATGGCGCGAAATATTAAGCAACTGTCAGAGCCACCCCCATTTTTTGAAGACAAGCCAGCACAAGACATCAACGTCTGGATTCTTCAATGTACCGTCTATTTCGAGTCGAACCCGCGAATTTGGGATAATGTCAGGGAACGCATTATATATGCACTCCATCATACAAGAGGAGCAATAGTACTTCCCTGCACTGTATGGTATAGGAAGGCTATGGACGCACTTCAAGCGGAAACTCAGCAACCAGAACAGGCAACATGGGCTCATTTTGAACACGATATGATCAAACATTTTGCCGCAGTAGAAGCCGAACAACTAGCACTTTGAGCTATGAAGCTAGTCATGTGTGATGGTAGCATTGAACGTTACCTAACAATCATGCATAACCATAACATTCGTGCATGCATGACTGGAGAATCCTAGAGGCAGGAAGTCGAAGATAAACTTCCTAAACAAATTGTCCGAAGATTGTCAGCAATGAGGCATACAATGGATCAAGAATGGGAAGAGGCGCTAAGGCTGTGTGGTCGGGCGGAAGAAGGACTTCTAGCTAGAGAAAAAATTGGACGAGACGAATTGTCCAAGCCCAAAGTAGTCCAAGAGGTCAAAAGAGAAGACCGTTGAGACTCTAAACCAAAGCGATAAAGTGAGATTAAAGGTTATGTCAAGAGAGGTAGAGCCCCACCACGGAAACGAAAACAGGACAACGAACCGGAAAAGCTCCGAAAGAGGATGGAAGGTGCGGCAAAGACCACTCATTCAAACTTCAACCAGGCCCATACCAGTATTCCGCAGAGTGTGACAGACACCAGGAGGAAGGAATGAAATTGCACACATTGTTGAAAGAAAAACCACACCTATCAGACGTGTTGGGGAAACGCCGATATATCAGCGGCAACAGTCAGCACAAGACCAACAAAACTTGGAATTCGACCGGCAAGATCGGCTATTGTAAAGCCCAAATTGGCTCATAGGATTGCTACCATCCAGAAACCAGCCCACGTTAATAAAATCTGGGAACTGGAGGACGACGAGGAACTGACCCGGGTCAGTTCACTAGTACCAACAGCGATGGCGATTGGGTATTCAGTGTCCTAGTAAAGCTGGAATCGAAACGGGAACCTCTTTTGGCTGGGGTGTATTGGGTAACGACCACGATGGGGATTGGGTATTCTGTGTGCAACTACTGGAATCGAAACTCAAGATGATCAAAGTGGCAGGAAGTGAGTCACTCCTTCCGGGATGGATGCAGGTATGCTCTAGGTGAAGGGACCCCGCGAGGGACTTACGAGCTGGAACACAAGAATCAATATATGGAGAGTCTTGATTGAAAGAGTAGATAGTTAACATGCCCACATGGCCCAGGAGCCAACAGTACGAAGTTCCACCAGTTACCTGGTGGTTACCTGCTACCCGTGTGCAAGCAAGTTACTATACCGAAGAGGTTGGGACATAGCAATGTAAGATCTACTTGATAACAAATACACAACAGGGGGATAACCGACGCGGGCCGTTCCACCTACTACACAAGTCTGAGTCATATTATACGTACGTACTATCCTGCGTTCTAGCCAGAGTGTGAAATAGGGTTGTACCGCTTTGGTGCGCAAGGCCCCTCTGAGCGAGCTGGATGGATAACAGATATCCTAAGGGAAAGGACTCGGTAAAAATGGAAGCCCCACACTAAGGGAGTAAAGTGGCAAACAACCGCCCAAAAAGCTGCTATGAGCCTAGGTTTGGCGTATCAGGAGAAGGCATCCGGCCTCAAAACTGGTTGTGCGCAATTACGTATTGGTGAAACGCCGCTCAGTATATACACCCAGATTGTTAGAGCTAAAGAGTTACTAGTTTGTCCGAGGAGACCTCCATGGCCATAGCTACGCGGGGTTAGTAACAAACATCTTGTTACCTACACCCAACACAAATATTGCCTAAACGAAAGAACTAATACAATCTTATCCCCGCTAAGTGCGTGGAGTTAGATGCTCCGAAACCAAAACAATACAACTGTCTGGAGGGGAACGCTTACCTCCACATAAACGATAAGTGATACAAAGTTAAAGTCATGTTAGACTTGGAATCCAACGCATTCCTTATCAATAAGGACCTAGTTGAACACCTTCGCGTTCCTCCAGTAGAATGCAACAATGCAGTAGATATTTTAGGCTTTGACAGATTGTCTGCCCCCTCTAGAGGGAAGTGTTATACTCTCTCTACAAAATTGGAAATAGGAAAAAAACGACACATCTCTGAAGTATCATGGGAAGTGGCTAAGGCAGGTCACTATGGAATGATGATTCCTTTTAGTTGGTGGCATCATGCACACCCAGTGTCCCATATAGAAAATGCAGAAAATTGGACCTTCGCCACAAAATGTTGGGAAAACTGCGTGGAAAAAGATTAAGGAATAGCGGATATGTTCGAATATGATGAAACCGTCACTTGGAATACTAATGCATGTTGTAGCGGAAGAATCGGAGCTATCGAAAATATAGTGGAACTCGAATCTTTACCGAAAGAATACTGGCATTACAAGCATTTGTTTGAAGCCCAGACAGCAGAAAAACTAGCCCCAAGACGGACATTCGATCACCAAATCAAGTTCATCTTCAGATCAACTCCCCCGTGGGAGCCAATATATCTACTGTCTGAAAAACAGCTTAAAGCTTTACGGGAATACTTGGAAACAATGATTAAGGAGAGAAAGATTACCTGAAGTCAATCTCCAGCGGGAGCACCTATATTATTCGTACCCAAACCCACTGGAAGACTACGCCTAGTTGTGAATTACGGAAATCTAAATAAGATTACTATCTTCAACAAAGATCCCCTTCCACTAATGTCCGAACTCCAAGATGCAGTAGCCGGCACAAAGATCTTCACCAAGTTAGACCGTAAAGACGGCTACCACCTAATTAGGATTAAGAAAGGCAATGAATGCAAAACGGCTTTCCTGACAAGATATGGGCATTACGAATATAAGGTTATGCCATTTGGATTGGTCAACGCTCCTGCCACTTTCATAAATATGATGAACCAAGTACTTAAAGAATACTTGGAAGTCAGAGTTGTGTGTTATCTAGACGATATTCTCATCTATTCAAAGGATGAACAAGAACACAGCGAAGCGGTGAAAAAGGGTTTGCAAACTCTATTGGACTTTCTATTAGCAGTATCACTAAAAAAGTCGACATTGCACGCCACTGAGGTAAAATTCCTCGGCTATATAGTAGTGGTCAATGTGGTGTCTATGAGCACCCGCAAGGTGGAATCCATAATGGTTAGAAAAGCACCTAAGTTGGTTAGAGAAGTCCAAGTCTTTATTGCATTCGCTAACTTCTACCGACAATTTATCAAACACTTTATGGCTATTTGCAAACCCATAACTGTGACACTACAAGGAAATCCTAAGAAAGTTAAATCAGGGGGTGAAAAGAATACGGCTTTCGAAGAACTAAAGCCCCGATTCACCATAGCACCCATACTCCACCACATTTTTCCAGGAAGGGAAACTGTGGTAGAAACCAATGATAGCGATTTTGCGCAGGCTTGTGTTGTTTCACAGTATTTTGAGAAAAGATTACATCCAGTAGCTTTTTATTCTAGAAAACTAAATTCGGCGGAGCGCAATTATAACATTCATGATAAAGAACTTCTTGTGATCCTTGAAGCATTCAAGCAATGGAGATACTACTTGATTAGAACGGAAAAACTGATTACAGTCTTTACCCACCTTCAAAACCTACAATACTTGCTCACCCTAAAAGTCTGGAGTGGCCGGCAGATTCGATGGGCTCAGAGGTTGGTAGAATACAATTTCCGCATTGTATACCGACCAGGCACGAAGGGCGGAAAGTCTGCTGTGTTAAGCTGACGGCTGCAGTACTGTCCTGAGGAGAGAGCTACGCATCGCGAACAAAAAATTGTGAAAGAAGAAAATATCTTCGTATCTCTGGTAGCGAGGGTAGGCGATGAAGGTGAACACTGGGATGGAGATAAGGATTTTGATTTGGAACCACGAAGAGGTGGAAAAAAACCCGCGATCAGGGTCAAGAGGTTGAGCAAAATGGCATACTTGCCAAAGAAGGGCTCAAGAATGGCGACAGGACATGACCTGCATGCCATAGAGGATGACGTTGTCCCGAAATATGGACAAGCATTGATAAGGATGGGTATAGCCTAGGGCTATGCGAAGGAACATACTGAAGAGTTGCCCCGAGAAGGGGCTTAGCAGTGCAAAGCGGAATCTCCACCAGCGCGGGAGTAATTGATGTTGATTACACTGGTGAAATCAAAGTCGTACTATTCAACCATAAGGAGGTGGACTGCCAAAAAGAATGGGCGATCGCATAGCTAAACTAGTGGTAGAAAAGGTCAACAGCTCGGACATGACAGAAGTAGGCGACTTGAAAGAGAAAGGACGAAGAACCGTGGGATTCGGAAGCACCGATATAGCGATAAGATCCTTGATCATCAAGGAACAAGAACCTAGCATCAGCTACCTACAGAGATCAGCTAAAGACAACGAATAAGGGTACGATATTTCAGAAGTACCCAAAAAGGTTCTAATGTTAAATGCTATTATCCTGCAGAAAGGTATGAAGCAGTTTAATCCTGAATTGTTAAGCGAGATAGAGGCAGCTATCGGAACAGATGCAGCATGGAGGCAATGGAGGGAAGAACCCATCAGGTTACGAGACGAAAGAAAGGATTTTCCCAAGGACTGCACCTTAACCAACGATCTACTATATTATAAGCAAAGACTTTTTGTACCAGATAGTCAGACGCTATACACCAAGATCGCAGAAGGATGTCACGATGCAAAAGTTGCAGGACATTTCGGACTGGAAAACACTTAGGAAATAATCATGAGAGACTTCTACAGGAAAGGACATGCAGCATGGGGCAATGACTACGTACAATCCTGCCATGAATGCCAACATAACAAATTGCCTAGATACGCTAAGTATGGACTATTGCAACCACTGCAAATACCCTACACAGCATGGGCGTCCATCTCAGTTGACTTAATGACACAACTACTAGAGTCGCAAGGATGCTCTCAAATAATGGTAGTAGTCGATTGATTCACGAAAATAGCACATTTTATCGGACTACAGACATTGGCTACGGCCAAAGATGTCGCAAACGCATTCTTGAAACAAGTATGGAGGCTGCATCGCCGACCAAGCGAAATTGTCTTGGTCATGGTTTTTAAAGTTTGCAGGTGAAATTTGGCAATCTCTCTGCAAAGCGCTGGAAATTAAGCGAAGAATGTCAATGGCATGTCACCCCCAGACTAACTGACAAACCGAATGTACCAACCAAGTGCTGGAAGGATACCTGTGAAGTTTTGTCAACCACGATCCAGATGACTGGTATCAGCTATTACCGCTTGCTGAACATCCCTATAACAAGTCCGCAACCAATGCTCTCAGGATGTCACCCTTCTATGCGAATTATGGTTTCCATCCACAGAAAGAGTCGATGTAGGAGTGCGAAGCTCAAAATCCAGGAGCAACACTCTATGTGAACTGGATCAAGATGATACATGAACAAGCGAGGGGGTCACTAGAAAAGACACGGGAAGGAATGTCAAAATATTATGACTGGAAAGCTCGACAATAGCTGGACTGCAAGATCGTGGACAAAGTAAGGTTAAACGTAAAGAACATGGGAACCCAACTGAAATCAAAGAAGCTAAGTCTCAAGCGATATGGTCCGTTTCAAATCATGGAAAAACGCGGATCCCAAGCTTTTAAGCTCAAGATATCCTATCGATAGAACATTCACCCGGTATTCCATGTCGCACTATTGGAACCCTACTACGAGTCAGTTCATGGCAATCGTCAGCAACCCCCTAAAGAGCCAGAGGATATTGACGGCGACCTACAATGGGTGGTTGAAAAAATAGTAAAAAGCCAGGTTTGTTCTTACACGAAACGAGTACGTGGCTGCTATCAGGAGAGGCGAGAACTGTGGTACTTCGTTAAGTGGCAAGGGTATTTAGAAGATTAGAACACATGTGAACCTGCTACCGGTATGGAAAACACGGAGGAAGTTGTGGAGAATTTTCGTAATGAAAATCCGGACATGCCAGGAAGGACAGAAGTAAGATAGTGAGGAAAAGGTTTTCCTACCGTGGCCAAGTAAACCCGGGAGGTTTTTTACCCTGACTACATGGAGTCTTAAAGTGTCTGTAGAAGAAAATTATAAGAAAGTTATGAAGGCATTCGAGGCGAAGCCTGGTAGGCTGGAGCTCATGTTAGGCATATGGAAATCCAAGATATGTGCACACACCCACGGTGGGGTAACTGCGCACAGACCGTCGACCTACCGGAGCCAACACCCCCCTCTGGCCCCCTTATGGGGCCCGCACATCATGAGCGAGATTTCGAGAGTTGCGCCCCATAACTAAAGTGTCACATCAATGAAGCCCACTTAATAACACCATATACTGTAACTCAGTTGGTATGACTTTTGTATTGATTTACAAGTTCATGTGTTCAACTCACTCTGAGGTCAAAGTTATTATTATTAAAATAAATATACTTTGATACATGGAGTATAATACAAGATACTTATTCTAGGCTGATGAGGGATCATCAAACAACGGAGAAGAGATCTTATCAATATAAAATTGTTTACGTTATAAATCTTTACTTTACCTGTACTTTATCGAGACGAGCCTTCCTCGACAGATTCTCCGAACCAAGATTTTTGGCCTATGTCTCTCAGTTATACTAGAGATAGCCGTCCGCCTAACATGACCAGTGAAATACTCCTTTCCTCCTCCAGTACATCCCTGCATCCATGCTAACACTATAGTTCTGAGTGTGTTCACTGAATTCAAGTACTGTAAAAGAACCTCGCCAATGTGGTTATAATTTCCAAGATCTGCTGGATTCCGTCGCAAATTGGTCTCCAAAAACCATAATTCTTTCCCCAACCTCGACGGGTTTATGTGGGTTCCTCCCGCTAGCAGCCACTCTGTTTGATCTTGCTCTAGCTAACCGTAACACTTGGTATGCCGCATTTCTGATTTCCTGGTGTCGATTGTAGTAGTGATCAGATGCGGGTACAGTTGTAGAGTTGACTTTATAGGTATCCGGTAGTTAGTAGTCTCGTCCATACAGGGCTTTGCATGGAGACATTCCCATAGTATCGGAGTGACCTTCATTGGAGTAAGCTGTCACTTCAGGGCGTGAGGTAAGCCAGTTGGTCTGTCATGCATTAACATCATTCCTTAATGCTGTTTTCAGTTCTCTAATCTTCCTTTCTGCCTGTCCATTGGTCTGGTGGTGACCAGGGGTAGCCATATTGTGTTCAACTCCCATTGTCTGCAAAGTTTGTTTCCAAAACTGGGAGGTCAAACGGGGATCAGCATCACTGACAATCGATGTTGGTACTCCATCAGGCATAAAGATATGTTGCCGGAGTAAATGCATTGTTGATATGGCAGTAGCGTTCACTCATGTTAGTATCAGCCAGCTGACACCTACTGCTCTATCCACTATCACCAATAGTGAATCATGTCCTCTCAGCTTAGTGAACGGGTCCATGAAATCGATAGCGTGGCTCGAAAACATCTTAGAGGGAACGGGAAGTGAAAGGGTATTGCTCATTGGTAATGTAGTCCTTTCCTGGTTCAGTTGACATATGTCACTCTGCTGGACATAGTTTTTGAAGTCTTTTCTCATCTCCGGCCACTAGATGTATTCCGTTGCATACCGCAGGTTTCAATCAGCGCTGTGGTGTCCTTTATCATGTATCTCGCCTATTATCAGTTCTCTTAGCATTTCTCTATTTACTACATGATCTTTCATAATATATAGGCAATCTTCGCCTCCTCTAGTGGTGGCATAAAGGAGACCATTACGTATACTATAATGTTGCATCATTCCATTTCGTGAAGTGTGGTTGGAGTTCTTCGCTAGCTGGTAGATGGGGTCGCTCCTATATCCTTTGATCATATGTTCTCTCCAAATATTTTCTATATCATCCACTCCTTGAATGATATCCCTCTCATTGAGGACTCTTTCTAGTACCATTACCTCCTCCTCATCAGGTGTTTTACAAACTTTGTAGAGCTCGCATTTTTTGTGAGGTAAGGAGGGAGGTTCCACTACCAGAACCTCATTCAGGTATGCGAGAGGTCCTACATAGAGGAGCCTATTATTGACATGCTCCGGAGATTCGGAATCGTGAAAATTTGTAGTGGGGGAGACGAGTCTTAATGCTTTTTTAATGTGCTCCTTGATATCTCAGATATCGAAGTGGGAGCATGATCAATGGGTATCTCCATCGCTGTGATCATCGTCGGTGTTAGGGGGAGTTTCGATAACCGGCGAGCTACCGCAGAGGGAGCCGGCGTAGATCTTTGTCTTAGATTTTAGTTCCTCATGGTCAGGGCAGAAGGGTATGTCGCAAAATACCCATTGCATTGATGCATCTTCAAGTTCCTCCATGATCCTACCACTGGTATAACTTCGATGATCTCCCCAATCGTTTAGGGGGTTTAGCATTTCTGTAATTGTTTTCATCTTGCTGTGCTTGCTCCAGGCTGCAGTCACTTGCGCATTCTGAATGAGTACAAATGTTCTCAACTGTGCGGGCTTTGAATTAAGACATTTCGTGTTCGATAGTAGGTTCTTCGCAAGAAAGAAAAGATGAAATAGGTGAGGAAGTAGGTGTATCATCTTCTTGTGTAGGCTTGTTTGCAGTATGTAGGTAATCATCATTCTCGTCATTAAGACTGGATAATGCATCTGGTAAATAGTTCCATTTTCCTAGTATATACACTATTTCGGTGTTGTATTTCCCAATGAACCCTCTCCATCGCACTTGTTTTTTGGTGGGTGTTCTGCTTGTATTAAGGTATGTCAGAGGTAGATGATCTGTGACAATTGTAAACTTGCTTCCTGCAAGTATAAGATGAAATGCCGTCAGTGCATCAACTATCGCTAGGGCTTCTTTGTCGGTTGTGCCATAATTCATTTGGGTATTAGAGAATTTTATGCTATTGTAACCGGTACAGGTTACTGGTTTAGGTTTCTGGTTTAGGATGTTCAGGTATTAGTTGATAGTGATTGTGTTTTGAATTTGTTTCAGGAAATAAGGTGCGCCTCTAGCCTGAAAATATAGGGTTAGATACTCTATATATTTTATATTTGGTTTCGAGTAACAGTTTGATACTCTATATGTTTTATGTTTGGTTACGAGTAGCGGTTTGATACTCTATATGTTTTATGTTTGGTTTCGAGTATCGGTTTGATACTCTATATGTTTTATCTTTGGTTTTCGAGTATCGGTTTAATACTCTATATGTTTATATTTTGTTTCAATGCTACTGTTTTTGACTCTTATATGTTATGAGAATAAGGCTCTCAGTAGCCTAAGAAGTGTATTTAACAACTGCGATTCTTCACGTTAGAAGAGGCAGACTTCGACAGACAGAGTTTTCAATATACTTGATTGAACAGTTACCTTCTTCAGTTCGCTTCAAGAATCTTTAGTTTGAGATTTACCAAACCTCTCTGAGACTTCAGTAGTTGCGATATAGTGAGAAATCTTTTCAACAACCTCAGTTAAAGCCTCCGGACTTTGCTTTGCTAGTTACCACCTTCTGTAAAGAACAAAGCCTGTTAACCCTCCATTTACTGCATCTCCCGAGAAGCGGTTACAGCTATGAAGTGAAGCTGGTCTAGCATTCTCGCGGGTTTCTTCTTGTCCTACCCATGCTCCCACCCCAATGTCAGATGCATCGGTTATTAGCCTTATTGGAAGTGACGAATCATATTGCAATGGTTTCATAACCTCCTACTTTGAAACACTTCACTTAACATTCTCCCTGGCTTGGTCTTGGGTGGCGATCTACACAAATTCTGCCATTCCGGTGAGTTCCGTTAGGGGTGATGTAATAGTTGCAATGTGTGGCAAAAACGGACTGATGTAGTTGACCGTTCCTAGAAAATCCAGAAGTTGTTTATTGGTTTGTGGCGTAGTCCATTCTTCGATCTTCGCTATCTTTTCCAGTGCTGGTCTGAGTCCTTCATCATTGATATCATGGCCTAATACATCTATACTGGTGGCGAAAAATTCTGATTTCTTCTTGCTTGCATAGAATTAAGCTTCCTTTAGATTATCGTAAATCATGGATATGTGTTTCAAATGTTCAGACTCTATATCGCAAAATATGAGTATATTGTCAATAGATCCTCCCATGAAGTGTCCTAAATAGGCGGTGAATAGATCGGACATTATGCGCATGAAAGTTCCTGGAGCATTCATATTTCCTTGTAGTATTGCTTTGCTAATGAAACATCTACATGGTATCTTAAAAGCGTTCTTGCTCACATCCTCTAGTTCTACTCTTGTTTGGAAGTAGGTGTCACTAAGATCGATTTTGCTACGGTATCTTGCCCTTCCTAGAGCGTTTAGGATCATTGTTTGGTTAGAAATGGTTTCAACATCCTTAATCTTTATCTCATTCCTGGCCATGAGGTCCACTAGTGGCCTCATGCATTTCTTATCTTTCTTTTCCTGAGCAAACTTTGGAGCTGCTGGTGAAACTGCTGGCCATGCAATAATTCCTGCTTTCTCCTATTCTTTTAGTCATATGCTCATGTCTGTTGCCCATCGTTGCGGTATTGAGTTGGTAGGTAATCAGCGTTGTTCTTTCCCTGGTTTTAGGTCTATCTTGTGATTGATCTTTCTTAGGGGTGCTAGGTTTTCCGGTATTTCCTCGGAAAATACCTCGTGGTGTTGGTCCATGACATCTTCCGCGCTCATCACTGCTGCTCGGATCATGCCACTAGTAGGTGTACAAACGATTCGAAGATTCTGCTTTGGCAACAGAATAGCTAACTTGCAAAATTCGATTTGAGTTTGGTGTTGTTCCAGAAAAGACATTTTTATTAGTGCATTGTATTTGGCTAGGTTGCCAACCAACATCCTAGTTCCTGGAGCACTCAGCCTTCCTGCTGATATGTTGACTGAATATTCTTTATGACCTTCAGACCGTGATCCTTTCATAGCTAGGTGTATTTTGATCGGAGTCTTCAAATCCTGACAAGGAATTCCATGCATGGTTACAAAGATAGCGGTAATCAGGTTTGCTCTTATTGATCCAGTATCAAACAGGACTCTGGCTTCTTTGCCATTAATATACATTGTTCCTTCACGATCGTCATGAGGTTTGACATTTGTTGGTCTAGCGGCCATTATAATAATATCTTCCTCTTCTTCCTCTATTTCCATCCCATTGATAAACACCTCTTCTGCTAGTTGTTCTTGTTCTACTCTGTTGGAAGTGACTTCTTTCTTCACCTTAGCCTTGCCCTTGCCTTTGCCCTTGTCATCTTTGCTAGGACAGTTCCTTGCTAGATGTCCTTTACCTCTGCAGGTATAGCAAAGACCCTTTTCTTTTCATTCCTTAGCTTTGGAGTGGGGCTTGTTGATCGTTTTCCTATTGTCCTTCTGGCCTTCTTGTTTGCAAGTAAATTCTTTTACTGGTTTCTAGAATATTTCCTTCCCATAAGCGCCAGTGCTTTTCAGAGTAGCATCTATGCTTTCTGCATTTTGTATAACTTCCATAACAGTATCTGTTTCAGTATACTGTAATTCTGCTTCTTGTCGTAATCTATGGTGCATGCATTTAAAGAACTGTTGAATGAAGGCATAATCGCTTATGGTGTTTGCCAGTAGGCATGATCGGTACATCAGCAAGTCAGTTGCTATGGTTGATATTCTCTGTATCTTGCCATTATACACTTGCATGATTTCAGGGAATTTGCAGTAGGTATCATCTTTCTGTTTCGAAGATTGGAATCTTTCTTGTAGGAACCCGACAAGGTCATTTCTGGTCTTGTTTTCTCCGAAATGCTCTGCTTCTTGGAAAGCTGCTTCTTGAGCTCATCCTTCTATATAGAGGATTCAATAGTTTCCTCCTCCACCCTCGCTTCTTGGCAGTCTATTTAGGCGTAGATATAACTTTACTGAGTTATACTATCTATCAAATGCTTCTAGTTTGAGGTCGTCTTCTTCACCTGTAAACTTACTAGGTGAAGGTACCTTGATGCTGAGTTTAGCCGTAACTACTGGGTTAGGTCTGGGAGTCGCTGGTCTTGGAACCCAAGGTCCTTATGCCTTTGGTCCTGCTGGACCTCCTTCAGAAGCCATATCGTCAGATCCTTTATCGCCATCTGAGCTATCTGAATCGTTGCTTAGTAGTACTGGAAGTACCTGTGTACCGGTTCGCTTTCTTGGGGATTCTGGGTATCCTCCGGGGTAGTTGTTAGTAGTTCTAGTGGTTGTTGTGATGATTCTCCTGCTGATTTTTCAGCCGTGTCTTTGGCTAATTGCAGAGCAGCTGTATCGCTTGCTGCTGGCTCCTTTGCTGGGGTCTTCGTGAACCATTCTTTAGAATCCCTGGTACACTGTTGAGAACCTTTCTCAGGAGCCTTGCCCTTACTTGGTCCTGAAGCGTCTTCTATCTTGATAACTGACTGAAGTTAAAAAAATGTAACCACCTCTCGGGAGATGCGGTAAATGTAGGGTTAACAGGCTTTGTTCTTTTACCGAAGGTGGTAACTAGCACAGCAAAGTCCAGAGGCTTTAACTGAAGTTGTTGAATAGACTTCTTACTATATCGCAACTACTGAAGTCTCAGAGACGTTTGGCGGATCTCAACTAAAGATTCTCGCAGCCAACTGAAGAAAGTAACTGTTCAACCAAGTATATTTAAAACTCTGTCTGTCGAAGTCTGCCACTTCTAACGTGAAGGATCGCAGTTCTTAAATACACTTCTTAGGCTACCGAGAGCCTTGTTCTCATAACATATGAGACTCCAAAACGGTAGTTTTGAAACAAAACATAAAACATATGGAGTATCAAACCAATACTCGAAACCAAATATAAAGCATATAAAGTATCATACCGATACTCGAAACCAAACATAAAACATATAGAGTATCAAACTGATACTCGAAACCAAACATGAAACATATAGAGTATCAAACCCTATATTCTCAGGCTAGAGGCACACCTCGTTTCCTGAAACAAATTCAAAATACAAACAGTATCAACTGATACCTAAAATCCTAAACCAGTAACCTGTACCGGTTACAACTGGGAAAATGGTTTGTGGTATGCGAGAACTCTCCAGCAGGCCCTCAGGTCGATCTCTCTCATCCCCACGGTTGGCTTAAGTGGTAGTATCCCATCTAGTAAGTGACACTATCTCGCACAGAACAGGGGGACTACATGGGAAACACAGTAAGATCGCTTGCCTTCCGCCCTTGGGGACCGCCTAGAAATATACGAACACGATTACCCATAGTTGACACAGTTACATTTGGTTTCCTTCCTGTCCTGAAACTTGGATCAGCTTGCACCCTACAGCTACACCACCTTACCTCGACACCATTTGGATGTCTCTGCCGGGCTTCACAGTCTGGATGGCACTAGTCCCTGTGTCCTGCTACGGGTTTTATTTTCCGCAGCTTGGGCCTTTCTCTCTTCGCTTACCTTGCCACTTTGCCATATATATCCCTTAGCCGGAGACGTTTTATGTCATAGGTGGTACTGTTCGGCTAGGTTAAGACTATTTAGGGTAGCCCCTGCAATGAGGTTGGACCACTGTCAGGAAGTGGAGTTTCTTTTGTTCTGATAGGTTTGGGTGGCTTTCTTCTACAGTCTTTACTGTTTGTGTATACTACAAGTTGCGGGGCGCCGGAGTTTTTTCCACTGCGCAGGGTTTGCGCAGGGGGTGTCATGTTCTGCGGGTTTCAGTCCTGTCTGCCAGTGTGCTTTCCTGTTCAGGTTCAATGATGGTTTTTCTTCAAGCTATTTCGGGCTGGCGTAGGGGGGGAGGTTTATGTGTCTGCCATAGCTTGCGCTGCATGCGGACAGTGTACCTTAAACACAGAATAAAATTGATGATGAAAAAAAAGAAATGACTTCGTAGATAGGCATCCTCTGTCTCCTCTATTTTTCTTGAACTTGAAATCAACCCTCAATGCTTGCAGTTCACGTACCATGTACCCCCTCCTCTCCTCCTACGATGGCTTTGGTCTAGGAGTGAGGGCCATTTCCCTCTTCCCCTTACTGCCCTCTTCTGCCTTTCCAAGACGTCAGGGCTTTCCTTTCTCTGAGTCCCAAGACACATTTCGCACTGCCCATTCTCGCCTCCTTCCTTGCTTAGTGAGGCCCCTTTACATGGTCAGCGAGCGTTCACTTCTCCTGCTTCAGACGGCTCAGAACACAGTATGCGGTACGCAATAACTCTTCAACAGGCCTACTGGTCAATCTCGCCCCTCCCCACAGTCGGCTTAAGTAGTAGTATCTCATCCACTAATTGATGCTATCTCTCTGAGAACAAGGGACTGCATGAGGGATGTGGTAAAACCCTTGCCTTCTGACACTGGGGACTGCCTAGTCAGACACGAACAAGATTACTGAGACTTGACATAGTCACGTTCAGTTTCCGCCCAGTTCCGGCAGTTGGATTGGCTTGCACCCAACTGCTCCCTCATCTCTCGGCTAGCACCCTACTGCTCCACCTTCTTTCTCCGCTCCACCACTGGCGGACCCTTTTCTCGGTTGTGTCGCGTTCTGGGATGAATTCAAAAGTTTTCTGCTGCCAGCGTGTTTATCTGGCTCAGGTTGTTGTGAGATCTACAGTGTGGTTTTTCTTTTGTTTCGTTTTTGAGATGTTTAGGGTGGTTACCTTCCTATATTTTCCTGCTTGTTAGTTAGTCTTCTCCTATTCTCTGAGGTCACTTGCAAAGTAAGGATGAGTTTTTCTTGGGGGCGAGATGTGCGGTTAGGCCCATACCAGAGGGTCCTGGTGATACAGTTGGGCCGGGCAGGATGAGGAATGGGGATTGTTTATGCCATAGCTAGTGCTGCATGCAAGTTCTTGTACTCTAAATAATAACAAATCCATGATGATGAAAAAAAAAGAAAAAAAGTCCGCCTAGATAGGCTCTTAACGCTTCGTTCTAGGTTATTTCCTGACTTATTACTTTATGCTTTTACGAATAGAAAACCTTTAAGCTCTTTCCCAATATCTACCTATGAGACGACAACTCGACTACGAAGAGGCAAGTTGAAGATAGAGTACGATAGGCGATAAGCACCTGAGACATAAGAGTCTCTCCCACTTTATCGTAGGGATCAGCCTAAGAACTATCGTGGAGAGAGAACAAGAGAAGTATTGTCTACCCATTGCTGAGAACTGATACTGGTTAGGGATCATTACAGTTCTATCCAATCTTAAGGCTGAAAGAGGCGAAAGTTGCATCCACCTTGGAGTCGGGAGTCAGATCATCACTGGAAAGGCATTCGTATCTCTGGTAGTTTCACTCAAGGTTTGGCTCCTTTGGGTCCATCTCTTGACTGTTGACAGACATCTCACATTTAGGACAGCCGTTTGTTTTTACTTTATGTAACATGGCATTCTCTATATGGTCAGCAGTCCAAGTAGCCAGGATGGGGAAACACCTCCTAACTTTGCTGTCGGCATAGTTAATCAGTACGCCATTGTGCACCCCATCCTGCACGTGGCTCAAGTTCAAGTTGAATACACCTTGGAGGGTGGCGGCATTAATTTGTCATTGGAGTTCGTTTGCAGCCGTTGACCCCACAAGTTTCAATGCGATGGGCAAGAGGGTGAGAAGTAGTACCACTCTTGATCCCGCGCAGTTGTGCAACATTGAGGTCAAGTTCCTGATGGTGATGTAGACAGGCTAAGCTTTCTTATCTCCTGAAAAATTGGTTAGATGCACCTGATCCGACATCCCAATAATGGAGATCACTGTCGTACCCGGTAGTAGTGTTTCCTACATTTCGTTACCTGACACGCCATATTTGATACCCAGGATGAACGCGATATACCTGTACAACCCACCACCAATGGGCAGTATGCATTTCTGTGTACACTCTTCATCCACTTGAATCATATTCACGTATAGGTTAGTAAACCAAATTGTCTCTGTACACTGCCAGGGGAAGAAGATATTTAATGCAGTCCACGACATTGTGATAGAAAAAGGTGCATTTCCTTGAGCTGTCATCAACTTGGCCCTCCAACTAGCACAGCTATGGGCCAACTGCAGCAAAGAATTTGAGATAATTCTCTAACATATGCATAGAGCCATATCCGACATTTCCCGATTCTCTGCGCCCGCTGGAAACGTATTCATTAATCTACGACTTCGGTACTCTGCTTGCTATAAACTATGCTGCAAGCTTGACATCGTAGACACCAGAGAATGGGGCCCATGGGTGTTGATAGAGATAGCTCTAGTCTTCTTCAAATCCTACGACATCGCCAATCGCTTCCCTGGTGTGGAAATACTGAGTCTAAGCATTGGCAGCAGATGTCTGGGTATTCTCGTTGTCAGAATCTTCAGCATCTGACAGGAACCCATTAAGGTCCAAGTTGTCAAGTTCATAGACCTCAGGTTGACTATCGGATTCATAGTCTGAACAAAACGCCCAAGACTGATGGCGGTGATTCAGGCCTGACACGACAAATTCCAGGTCATCGGATGGCAAGGATTGTACAGTAGACATGAGCGTCATGCCGAGGCCGGCATGGGTGGTGTGTAGATGTTTCTCATGGGACGCAGCTTGCGTATATTGGTGTCGGCAGTATAAACACTTAACAACCATACTTTATCTTCGCCGATTTTGTGAATACATAATATAGTATCTGGAGTGAGTGTTGTGTTTACACCGCTCATAGGGGGACGAAGCAAGGCGCCTCCTTGACGGAAAAGGTTGGAGTTATCACTGGGGCACCCAACATGGCTACTGTGAATCAAATTAGTCTAGCGCATCTGAGGGAAGGTCAGGAGGGGCTATCATATCTTTATCTGCCTTACTTTCCTTTTAACGTCCACTGTTATCCAGTTTCAAATCTATTTTTATACCAACTCTTACTGCAAGTTTTCAAGCATACAAAGCCTGATTATTTGGGCCCTAGACTGTGGAATATTATGTTGAATATTGGGACAAGACTAATCCGTATTCAAGATAATAAGAAGTTAGAGACTCAACTATATAAGGGCTAATCATAGCCACTAAGGAAACCACCTACTAGATCTAGGGCATTGACAAGACAATCTACAACATTCAATACCACATATGCAATTCACCTCACAGAAGCACACCAGTTACAACATCCTCATCACCACCAACCTCAAGTTTAGACATTTGCATTCGGAAGAATAACGCAGAACCCTAATTTGCAATACGTCTATGGGAATGTCGTGCGAGCACTGCAAATAAATAACCTCCCTGCTATAGGCATCATCGCTGAAATCAATGCCCGGTGGGCGACCCGGAGTGGAATCAATGAATATAAGACTGACGTTGGGTTCGTACTCGATCCTAATGGCAGAGCACTGTAGGCAGCGTGGCGTGCCACTGTGAAAGATCAGATGTGTGCAAGAAATCTCATCGACAACGAAAACTTCGCCAATGCAGAGTTCACTGCAATTGTGATAGGTATGAGGAGATTATGTCCTAGATGGGACTTACTCGTAACAGCTCATGCTGCGGGCAACCTAATCCTTCTGGTAGGGATTGACGAAGGGATCATCTAGCTTGTTAAGGGCGTCGGTAAAATGTTAGCAACAACTCTTCTAAAAAACACCCCATCTGTGCCAGGCGAGGGTGCAGCACAAGTAGTACCTAGACACCTGCCTGTCACTGTGTTCCTGCTGCCACTTGGGACACTGAGACACTGGGACCCCACAATCCCAGCACCTGGTAGTCAAGGAGATGGAGGTGGAGACCAGGCTGGAAACCAGGGCAGTGATCAGGATGGTGATCAGGGGGAAAATCAAGGAGATCAGGACGGGAATCAGGATGAGAATCAGGATGAGAATCTGGGTAGTGACCAGGGCGCAAATCAGGGTGCCACAAAGGGTCAGCCCCATGTGGGCAACTAGGACGAGAATCAAGGTGGCAGTCAAGGTAGTGACCAGGGCACAAATCAGGGCGCCGCAAAAGGTAAGCAACAGGTGGGGATCCAGGATGCAAATGAGAGTAATCGAGACATCGTTGAAGGGAGTCGTGGACCCCTCAGAGGCATGATTCAAACAGGTCAGCCCCCTCCCAAATATGAAGTGAATAGGATGTTCTATTTTTTTTGTTTCATACTGATTAGCAGAATAGAGATTGGACCGCGCTACGTAGATAGCCACGTGCCATCCGAATCATTTGGTACGAGCCAAGCCGAGCAGCGAATCTGGGGGTGAAAATTCAGCCACACCTCACAGCCAGACAACAATATAGCAGCCATTATTGGCGCTGGCCGTACATCACTGGATTGAGGTTCACGGAATTACACTACTATGATTTTCGCGGTCTTTGTCGCACAATCTATGAGACGATTACCCTGGTGGATATTAGGTATATTATTGGAGCGACAGGCGAGGGACGGAAGCAGATACGCAGGGCACCTCACCAGTCAATCTCAGACGATGATTATCTATTCATCCAGTCCGATATTGATGTACGAATGTGGCTTCTTGCCAATCCTGTTGCTGATGTTCCGTTGGATCTCCTGCTATATGATGAGCGCAATTCCAAAGATATGATGCCTCAAACTTTTATCTCACCGAGGATGAGTACACCCGCAATGTGGTCGCTCCGGGTGAAGGGAGAGGTGGTATCCATTGCAGGTACCCACCCAGTCGCCAAGTGGCAGGTAGACATATTGGGAATGCGGCCCGCTAAGGCAATCAAGTCGCTGGTGAAGGCACTCAAGTTGCCGGCCAAGGCAGCCAAGAGGCTGAGGTTATTGTGAGTCGATCAGACCTACAGGCGCCTGTCAGTGTGAGTCCTACACTGCCGGAAGAGGAGACCCCACATTCTATAATGTCAATATTAAAGGGTCCACCCACCTTGCTTCTGCCTTCTCCAGACAACTCCCGGCAGCGCAAACGCCCCGCCATGTCAGACGACCGAGAGGCCATAGAATCAGAACCAAAGAGCGCACAAATTGAGCCCTCAAATGAAGCGTCCCAGGCCTTGCCGATAGAGGTCAAGAACATTCAAAATGATGCCAACGAAGGCAATCAAGATGGCGGAGATATCGCGGCTCCGTCAGAACCAAACACTCGAAACACACCTATACCTATTTGAAGTCCTTGAAACTGGATCTTATGTCTAGGAGCACTGTACAAGGTGATGGCGCCATGGCTTACGCCCGCTCTATATCACCTCTGCTTGAACAGTACCATAAAATTGAAACTTCACACCGCCCCACCGACGTCGCCGCGCTTAGGCATCAGATCGCAGCCCTCATTAAAGACACCTACAAAACGTTGCAAGTGACGGACCTGCGTCACTAAGCAGCTTCCAATTTCGCCGATCCTGATAAGTCAATTAGTGCGGGTTTCTGATCCTGGCTTTCCTAGATGTACTAATAGACCCGGAAGTACCTATCACCGATTGGAATTCACCTTACTGCCCACGGGCAGTCTGTATTCGTGTTGTGCGCCGAACTGGCACTACCCAAACCGATCATGCCTTCGCAAGCCATCTTTGGCATCTCGACGATATCTATTCTGAGGGGGGGGACCTGGAGTATCCTGGACTCGCCAGACGTCAAATCATTGATTCTGATGGTGTAATCACAACATGCCACGAAGCGCATCGCATGCCCTCGGTATTTGATTGGGGCAACCACACATGGCACTCTTTTGCTGAACAGTCTTGCTCACGTGGACCAACTCCTCACACTTCCCAACGTCATTTTTTTATACTCTGATGATGCCCTCCGTGCCTGGCTCCTTTCAACCGAGAGCAAGGAGCCTCTTGATCATCTTGTTATCGAGCCTCGCCAGGGCCAGGAGGGTCTCCAGGACTCGATGACAGAGCCTCTGAACGGGAGCAATCAGTTCTTCAAACACCAGGTATGGGATCGTTGGGGCATCAGAGATGATGAGGCGCATTGTTCACAAGCAATACTGAGTACGAGGAGGTCTCTGACATGGCGGAGTTACCCGAGGATGTTGATGCACCAATAGATAATGATGGGAGCAGAATCACGATTTCGGATGATGACTACGTAAGTATTATTATGTGCAATACCTGCAGGCACAACATGCTATAAGTTCAGCAGCTAATCAATCACGTAGGGCCACAGGACGTATAACGAGTGCCCCAAGAGCCATTCCAATGCAATGCATTCACCCTCGCCCCCACCTTGGGCACCAAAAAACCCTCACCGGGCACCCCGCGAATCCTCTGTGCCATCTGGGCCGTCGAAGGCCATGGCTCTGCAGAAACAGTACACCCCAGCAAGGGAAAACCCCACCATAACTTATACCAGTCACCGGCGAGCTTTGCGCTCTACCGATATGAACCCACCACTAACCGCAGCGGTGGGAATCGAAGAACATTGGGTATCCAGTCATCATGAATCATGAAGACGACCTCTGGTTTGAAGCAAATCTCTCAACTCAATGGTACCAACAGCATCAGGTGTCCCCGAGGTAAGCCCAGATAATCCAAGAAGGAAGATTACGCAACTCGTAGCCAGTGGGAAAGACAAGTGGCTGGAGGAATTCCTTGGCGACATCGCTACTTCTTAGGGTCTTGCGCCACAATCAGGTGCCGGCAGACAACCCCTACCAGGCCCAGCAGGCAGTCTTGACAGTGCCCATGACAATGACGATCCTCTCACCGCGTCCGACATCCTTTCCCCTTCTAGCGACATCCCTCTTCCAGTCTCTCCAACCCCGTCTTCCCACGCTGTACTCAAATCTGCGGCAGGGCAGCCAGTGGACGCACTCAGCGGCCAAACGCAGAATACTGCCACCAAGGCCAAAGAGAAAGGGAAAGGTAAAAAGGGCAGAGTGAAAAGGAAAGGGAAAGGGAAGGCGCTACAAACTCGCCGCTCACCCATAGACGAGGATCTGGTGTCCCCTACACCAAGCGCCCCTCAAAGGAGGGCATGGGATCCAGCTGACCAATGAGATTGTCGCAGTTGCTCTTGGTTTTCATTTGTTGCTCTGGGTTTCAACTTTTTTTTTATTTCACCTACCCCCTTTGCCGGTGCTGTAGCTCTACGTCTTCTGTTTTTTTCCCTCTTGGCATCCTTTGCCATGACGCGAACGCTGGGTCCCTCTAGTTTGGGCTCATGAGTAATGTTGGATGGCACCCTGTGGACAAATGAGATTGTCACTTTTGTTCTGTGTTTTCTTTTGTCTCCCTTGGCTTTCTTTGTTCCTTTTCTTTACTGGTACTCTTGCCCTGGGACCTCTGTTTTTTCTTACAATATCCTAACTCTGGCTCCGATGCTCGGTCAGTCTCGTCTGTTTGGACGCAGTGTCGCACGACACCCTGCAGACAAACCAGATTGCTGTTCCTACATTGGGTTTACTTCCTCTTTTCCCCACCTCCCCCTTGCATTACGTCCATGTTTTTTTGTTTTTTTGTTTTTTTTGCCAGGTTGTGTTGGTCTCCCCGCCTCAGCTTTCATTTACGGCCGGTCATACGTGGGCTGGATATGATTGAGGCATCGCACCCGCACTGGTTTGGGCTAGATTTGGCGTATAGTTTCAGCCGCCTTCATTTGCTTTACTTTCGCTTTGTCGTATTCCCAGGTTTTTACCAGGGTCCTTTATACCAAGCGAACGGTCCTGACACTACTAGTCTTGGAAAGCCCCAATTCCATACACAAAGTAGAACGCTTTCGTACACACAAAAATTGAGATCTATTCTGAGTGACAATCCCTGATTTTCGAGAGTATCGCCGATAACATCACGGCATCCTAAAGTACATGTATTTCTGCATCCAACCTCGAGTGGTTTCCTTGGAGACGCCTGCCGTCCCTGGACTGGATATCAGACTTATTGTCAGAGCTACATTGAGGCGTTCCAGCCGTCTTGTCCAAGGACTATTGATTTTAGCATACAATTTAGGATTAGGTTCCTCTTAGTTGCCCGGTTCAACCGTCCCCACTCCCTTGACTCTCCCTAAGTCGTATTCCTGACACAATGACGCCACGTGTCGAGGTTCCTATAACCTCTTACTCCCAGTATCCTCACACTGACACCTAGCAGGGCATTCATGATAACATTTTCCTGCGCATAAATCTTTGATTTTCTCTGAGTGACAATCTATGATCTTGCCTCCTCAAGCCTAGGACCTCATGGTTCTCTTGATAGCTAGTGTATTAGATTTTTCCATGCCTCGTTAATTTCACCAGTGAGCCTACCTAGCACAGACATTGGGTCTGGTTTTCCTAACCGTATTGGAGCACCCTGTAGTTTTGTCGTGGGATAGTCCATGCAATCCTTACCAGTTAGGGCTAGATTTGTCTTAGGCTCCCTTGTTTTTCAACTCCTCTTATGCGTATTTGCTCGACATTCATTTCGTCGCATTTCTGGGTTTTTGCGAGCACCCACTGCGTCGAGTCGGAGATTGTTAACAGCCAAGGACAGTTCTCTGTCTTGATCTAGACCCAGGGTTAAGCCTTGATCAAACACTCCTCCACATCTATTTTATTCTGAGTGACAGTCTATGATTAAGTGTAGATGAGCCTGGCCTTACCTTCTAGTTATAAGACCTGACACGTCCTAGGATATCTCCACAAACACAACCTCTTTTTCCAGACTCATGACACACTGCTAAACTCTGAGTTGAGTCTCCCCTTGACCGACACAATGATATAGTTTATGCTAAATTTTATAGTATACGATGCCCAGACAGACACAAGCACAAAGTCAGCCAGCGCCTCAGACAGGCAATCACAGCAGACGCCGACGGGATGGTTGACCCAGATCAGAAAAGGCAAAGTCCCAATCCCAACACACAAGTGCTTCTGTGGCATCGTATTTGAGCCAGATTTCATCGCATCGGAATTATTCTCTCCTGGCAAATACAAGTCTCAATCTCGGAAGGTGAGCAAAGCACACCCTGAAAAATACCGCTCATAATATGGTATATATGGAGTCAGAGGCCGAGACTGATGGGCAGGAGTAACTGAAAATGGTGCATTTATTGGATGACAGCCATGATGAGTATCAAGACCCAAGTGCATCCACTGGCACTGAAAGAGATGGAGAGATCAATCCGGAAGAAACCAATATCACAGATTCAACTGGGACTCTATAGCGCCAGTCACCACAGGCAGCCATGAGTCATACGGGATGACTAGGAGAGCATGATACCATTTCAACCATCGCTGAACCATGGGAGACACCTCCTACTCCTCTGACGCCTGCGTCATGGATCATCTGTAGTAGGATATATAACCCTCCCGCCTTTGTGTCCTCATCACCACTGGGGTATAGGAATGTTTTAACCACAACTGTTGGAAGTTCGAGTCCTGGATATATTCAAGAGTCATCACTAGGGCAAGGTAATCTGTTGTCAAAGGTTTAGAGCAGATGGAGTATAGCTGTTGGAGAGGAGAAAGACATATTAGATCGTGGGAAGGATTTGATCCTAAGGTACACACTTTTTCATAATCCTTAGCGGAATACAATTACTTGGAATGTGAAAGTGTGTAGCGTCGGGGCCATGGCGCGTTGGGGTAGAAGAGATGTGGGTTGCATAGAGCCCTCTGAGGAAACTATTAACACGGTAAGTCAGATGCAAGGATGGATGATGGCTAGGCTGGCACTAATGACCCATGATTCGGCAAAAATATTCGCCGGTACGATCACAGTACGTCAATCAGGTCAAGAAAAATATTTTGGGGCTATACATACTCATGACGAATACAATAGGAGGTGTGTGAGATCCCACAACAGTCAAACGCTGAGTAGAATATCTGCTCAATGGTGACAGGTTTATGTTTGACCCAAGTAGGTATGAGGCTTGTCGATAATACTCTATAGATGCATAGTCTCCATGGCTTAATTGGACATAGGACATGAGGGTATGGTTTCTGGCACCGTAGATGTAACTGGTACTGGTTACTGGTTTAGGATTTTCAGGTATCAGTTGATACTGTTTGTATTTTGAATTTGTTTCAGGAAACGAGATGTGTTTCTAGCCTGATAGTATAGGGTTTGATACTCTATATGTTTTATGTTTAGTTTTGAGTATCGGTTTTGATGCTCTATATGTTTTATATTTGGTTTGGAGTATCAGTTTGATACACTATATGTTTTATGTTTGGTTTTGAGTATCAGTTTGGCACTCTATATGTTTTATATTTGTTTTTGAGTATTGGTTTGATAATTATATGTTTTATGTTTGGTTTTGAGTATCGATTTGATACTCTATATGTTTTATGTTTGGTTTCAAGGCTACCAATTGGGAGTCTTATGTGTTGTGAGAAGTAAGGCTCCGGGTAGCCTAAGAAGTTTATTTAAGAGCTGCTATTCTTCACGTTAGAAGAGGCAGACTTCGGCACAGAGTATTTTCAATATACTTAGTTGAACAGTTACTTTCTTCAGTTCACTTCGAGAATCTTTAGTTTGAGATCCACCAAACATCTTTGCGACTTCTGTACTTGCGATATAGAAAGAAGTGTATTCAAGAACCTCAGTTAAAGCCTCTGAACTTTGATTTGCTTGTTACCACTTCTGGTAAAGAATAAAGCGTGGTAACCCAGCGATCACCCCATCTTCTGAGAACCGCTTACATTTTTTTAACTTCAACAAGTTATCAAAATAGAAGGCATTCAAGGACCAAGTAAGGGCAAGGCCCCTGAGGAAGGTTCCAAATAGTTCACTAGGGATTCCAAAGGTTTGTCCATCAAGACTCCAGAAAAGGAGCAAGCGGCAAGTGACGTGTGTGCTAAGAGGTTAGCCAAAGCCGATGCTGTACGATCAGCAAAAGAGTCATCACAACAACTACCAGAACCACCCACCACTACCCCTGGAGGGTACCACGAATCTCCAAGGAAGCCTATAGGTATACGAGTACCTCCAGTACCACCAGGCAACGATCCAGATAGCTCTAATGGTAGCGAAGGATCAAGCAATATGACTTCAGAGGCAGGACCTGCAGGGCCCGAGGCAGGACCCGCAGGGCCAGAGGCCCCAGGACTATGAGTCTCTAGACTACCAACTCCCAGACCTAACCCAGTAGTTATGGCCAAACTGAGTATCAAAGTACCTTCACCAAGTAAGTTTGCTGGTAAAGGAGAAGATCTCAAACTACAAGCGTTCGATAAATGGTATAACTCAGTACAGTTATATCTACGTCTAAATGGGCTACAAACTAGTGAGGCCAGAGGAGGAAACTATTGGATCCTTTATTGTACAGGATGAGCTTAAGAAGCAGCTTTCTAAGCCGCTGAGCAATTTGGTGAATACACTACTAGAGAAGACCTTGTTGGGTTTCTGCGAGAAAGATTTCAATCTTCGAAACACAAAGATGATACCTATCGCAAATTCCATGAAATTATGTAAGTATACAATGGCAAGATACAGTGAATATCACCCATAGCAACCAATTTGCTAATGTTTCAATCATGCCTACCTGCAAACACCATAAGCAATTATGCCTTCATTCAACAGTTCTTCAAGAGCATGTACCCTAGGTTATGACATGAAGCAGAATTACAGTATGCTGCAACAGACACTGTGGTGGAAGTTATAGAGAATGCAGAAAGCATAGATGCTATCCTGAAAAGTACTGGCGCTTATGGGAAAGAGCAGGTCGAGAAACCAGTCAAAGTGTTCACTTCCAAACTAGAAGGACAGAACAATAATCGAAAGATGAACATCAAGCCTCACATCATACCTAAAAAAAGAAAAGATAAAAGCCTCTTCTATACCTGCCGAGGTAAAGGGCATCTAGCAAGAGATTGTCCCAGCACAAACAACAAGGACAAAAAAGGTAAAGGCAAAGTAAAGATGAAGAAGGAAGTCACCTCCAACAGAATGGAACAAGAAAACCTAGCAGAAGATGTATTTATAAATGGCATAGAAATAGAGGAATAAGAAGACATCTTCACGATGGCTGCTAAACCAACAAACGTCAAACCACATGATACCCACGAAGGAACAATGCATATCAATGGCCAAGAGGCCAGAGTCTTGTGTGACATAGGATCGATAGGAGTGACCCTGCTTAGCGCCACCTTTGTAACCAAATACAGAATTCCTTGTCAGGAATTGAAGACACCCATGAGGATACCCCTAGCTATGAGAGGATTACAGTCTAAAGGTCATGAAGAATGTACTGTCAACATATCTGCATGAAAGCTGAGTACACTAGGAACTAGGATGTTAGTTGGTAACCTAGCAAAATACGATGCTCTAATAGAGATGCCATTTTTGGAACAATACCAAGCCCATATCGAATGTGGCAAGTTAGCTATCCTGTTTCCAAAACAGAATATTTGAATTGTTTGCACACCTACTAGTAGCATGATCCTAGCAGCAGTGATGAGTACTGAAGATGTCATGAACCAATATCCGGAAGTATTTCCTGAGGAAATACCGGAAGATTTCCCACCTCTAAGAAAATTCAATCATGAGATAAACCTTCAACCAGGAAAGAAGCAGCGTTCATTACCCACTTACTCAATACCGCAGTGATGGGTGACAGCTATGAGAATATGATTAAGAGAAAAAGGTAAAGCCAGAATCATCAAATGACAAGCAGTTTCATCGACAGCACACATGTTTGCACAAGAGAAAAAGGATAAGAAACGCATGAGGCTATTGGTGGACCTCACGGCCAGGAATGAGATTATAATTAAAGATATTGAAACAATTCCAAATAAATTGATGATCCTAAATGACCTAACAAGGGCAACATACTGAAGCAAGATCAACTTTAGCGATGCCTATTTCCAAACAAGAGTGGAACCACAGTATGTGAGCAAGAATGCTAGCGAAGCACCATTTAGATACTGGGTTAGCAAGGTTCTGCTACAAGGAGACATGAATCCTCTAGGAATATTTATGCGCATAATGTCCGATCTATTCGCCAACTACTGAGAATGGTTCATGTGCATATATATTGATGATATACTCATCTTTTCTGATACAGAGTTCGAATATTTGAAATACATATCCTAGATTTGCAACAAATTAAAGGAAGCATGATTTCATTCAAGCAGCAAGAAATCAGAATTTTTCGCCACTAGCATAGGAGTGTTAGGCCATGTTATCAATGATGAAGGACTCTTGCCAGCACCGGAAAAAATAGCAAAGACTGAAGAATTGACAACACTACGGACCAAAAATCAGTTGCCAGAATTTCTAGGAATGGACAACTACATCAGTCAGTTTTTGCCACACATTACAACCATTACATCACTCTTAACAGAACTTACTGGAACTGCAGAATTTGTGTGGACCACCATCCAAGACCAAGCTAGGGAAAATGTTAAGCGAGTTGTGTCAAAATACGAGGTTATGAAACCATTACAATATGGTTCATCACTTTTAATATGGCTAATAACCGATGCATCCAACAAAGTTGTAGGAGCATGGGTAGGACAAGGAGAAAAACCAGAGAATGCCAGACCTGGTTTGCTTCATATCTGGAAATTCACTAATCCTTAAATGAATTACGGTACAACTGATAAGGAAGCTCTAGCGATAGCTGATGCATTGACCGTATTTCACCACATACTTACCGGAAGCATGTTTACCATCATCACAGATCATCTACCTCTAACCTATCTCAAGACAAGCAGCACACCTACCAAAAGAAAAAGCTGCAATAGAGAAAGTTCATTGGGAAATACGATACGAAAATAGTGTACAGACCAAGACAATAGAACTATTTAGCAGATGCATTATCCTGTCTTTATGATAAGAATGATGATTATCCAGATACTGCAAATGATCCTATACAAGAAGACAATTCACCTACTTTCTCACCTATTTCATCCTTTCTTTATTGTGAAGAACCTACTACCAAACACAAAATTTCTTGATTTGAAGCCCGCATACTTGAGCACATTGGTACTCATTCAGAATGCAGAAGCGACTGCAATTAGGAGCAAGCACAGCTGGATGCAGATGATTACCGAAATAGTGAACCCCTGAATGATTGGAGAGATCATTGAAGTTATACCATTGCTTGGAGTGAGGAGGAACTTGAACATGGATGCATGCATTGGACATTCTGCAACATACCCTTCTGTTCTGCTCATGAGGAACTGAAACCCAAGATGAAGACCTATGCCAGCTCATCATGCTGCAGTCCCCTGGCTATCGATACTCTACCTAACACCAACAATGATCAAGACAACAAAGATACTTATTCACCAAGCTCACATCTCGATATGGGAGACATCACGGAGCATGTCAAGAAAGCTTTAGGCTGTGGCACTTCCCCTAACAAATATTTCAACTCCGAGTACTCTGAATATCTCCAAGACAGATACCTCTATGAATGGCCCTTCGCATACCTGAACAAGGTTCCCGTAGTGGAACCACCCTCCCTACCTTACAAAGAACGAGAACTCTAAAAAGTATAGGAGACACCTGATAAGAGAGAGGAGGTAAGGGTATTAGAAAGGGTAATAGACGAAAGGGATATCATTCAAGGAGTGGATAATATGAAAAATATTGGTAGAAACCAGATGGTCAAAGGATATAGGAATGATCCTATCTATCAAATAGCGAGGAATTCTAACCACACTTCACAAAATAGAATGATGCAACACTATAAAATACCTAATGGCCTACTCTACGCCACTATAAGAGGAAGAGAAGATTACCTTTATGTTCCGAAGGATGATGGAGTGAATATAGAAATACTAAGAGAACTGATGATAGCAGAGATATATAATAAAGGACAGCATAGTGCTGATCAAAACCTCCAGTATGCAATGGAATGGATCTACTGGCAGGAGATGAAAAAAGATTTCAAAGACTTTGTCCAGCAGTGTGACATATGTTAACTGAACCGGGAAAGGACTACATTGCCTACAGGAAATACCCTTTCACTCCCCTTTCCCTCCAAGAGATTTTCGAGCTATGCTATTGATTTTATGGGGCCTTTCACTAAGCTGAGAGGACATGATTCAGTATTGGTGGTAGTGGATAGAGCAGTTAGCTTCAGCTGGCTGATACCAACATCAGTGAATACTACTATGATTTCGACAATTGATTTACTCTGGCACCATATTTTAATGCTTCATGAAATACCTACATCAATTGTTAGCACTGCTGACCCCCGATTCACCTTCCGGTTTTGGAAACCAACTTTGAAGACGATGGGAGTTGAACACATTATGGCTACCCCTGGCTACCAGCAGACCACTAGACAGGGGGAAAGAAAGATCAGAGAACTTAAGACAGCATTAAGGAATGTTATTAATGCCTACCAAATGAACTGGTTAACCTCCCTTCCTGAGGTAACTGCTTACTCTAATGCAGGTCACTCTGACACTATTGGTATATCTCCATAGAAAGCTGTATATGGACGAGAATACCAACTACTCAATACATATAAAGTCAACTCTACAACAGTGCCTGCATCCGATGATTACTACAATCAATACTAGGAGATCAGAAATGAGGCACACTAAGGATTATGATTTGCTAGAGCAAGATTCAATAGAGTCGCAGCTAAGAGGAGGAACCTACACAAACCTGTCGAGATTGGAGAAAGGATTATAGTTTGTGGAGACCAATTTGCGACGGAATATGGCAGATCTCCGAGATTACAGTCATACTGGCGAGGCTTATTTACAGTACTCGAATTCGACGAACATACCCAGAGGTATACTGCTAGCATGGATGCAAGAACGTACTGAAGAAAGAAATGTGTGTTCCATTGCTCGGTAGTCAAACCTTCCTACCGTAATGATAATTTACGATTCTCAAGACAAGCATTTGCGAAACCAGCGCCTCCCCTTGTTAACGAAAAACAGGAATGGGAAGTTCATTTAGTCTTTGATTACAGAGAACGATATAGTAGGGGATAGTTCTTGATGAGTTGGAAAGGATATCCAGCAAGCGAGAATAGTTGGGAACTGGTGGAAAGATTGGAACATGCCATGGATTTGATTCAAGTATGGTGGACCAATAACATGCTAGGAGATGAGTTTGATGTGAGTTTAGCTGTGTTTATTCCTATGTGTTATTCTCCAACTAAGGATGGCTTTGAGAGCTATTCAGATGTACCCGCAGTTGATAAAGGTTTTTGGGATGCGCATTTGAATTCTGATTATGATAGTGAAGATGTTAGGCGGACGCCAAACTAAAGTATAAAACCAATAGACATAGGCCAAAATCTTTGTTCAGAGAATCTGTCGAGGAAGGCTCGTCTCGATAAAGTAAAAGTAAAGTAAAGATTTATGAGGTAAACAATTTTATATTGATAAGATCTCTTCTCCGTTGCTTGGTGATGTCTGTAAAGCTCGGGAGGCACTTCGATATTTATATCCAGCGTCTGAGTATTCGCGGACTACTTCTAACTATTACGCCTCCGAAGTACCACCCTGGTTCGAATACGCAAACGTCCAGAATCTTATAAATGCGAAGAGCGTTTGACCCGGAAACTTGTCACGCCCTTTCGCGGACTGGGAATAGTCCTCCTCCGTTGAGATGACTGCGCTATTTGTTATACCAAATAGCCGTCTCCAACTTAGATGTCTGCATAGACTTTTTATATGACTTTAGTCTTGTTGACTATCATTCCAGTCATCACTTCGGTCATGAAGTGATCAGGTTCATGCCGGGCCATCTAGTGCCAATCGCAAGTCCGAGTCCAATGTGTCAATGTTTTAAGGGGCTCTGACTTATCTAGGTCTTCCATTCTGAGCGTGCTTCCCCTTGGTCCACCGGCCTCCGTAGAGGAGTCCTATTACTAGGACCAACCAACCTATAGCTGATCTCAGAAGGGTATGGGTAGATTCAGTATACCCCTAATAGCTTCCACTACTGGGATATCCTCTTAGAGTATTTCGCCGAAAACGTCCTGTCACCTTCGGCCCATAGTTTAGGAAGCCTAACATTAAAGCCTACTAACTCAATGCGCCTCCAACTGATATCCTGCATTCCACTTCCCAGAGGTCGCCAAAGGTCCCCTCCCATATATCCTGCAAACAGCATGCTGTCGGACGGACGGCGGCGACGTATATGGTGTCATGAAGTGGGCTCCATTGATGTGACATTCTAGTTATGGGACGCAACTCTCGAAATCTCGCTAATGATGTGCGGGCCCCTAAGGGGGCCGGAGGGGGGTGTTGGCTCCGGTAAATTTAGGGTCTGTGTGCAGTTACCCTACCGTGGGTTTGTGCACATGTCTTGGATTTCCATATGCCTAACAGAAGATTAGGGATTTTCATATTATATTTTGAAATAACAGATTTATTTTGTTTTCAGAGTGTAACTGGTACTGGTTACTGGTTTAGAATTTGCAGGTATCAGTTGATACTATTTGTATTTTGAATTTGTTTCAGTAAACGAGGTGTGTTTCTACCCTGATCGTACAGGGTTTGCTACTCTATATATTTATGTTTGGTTTTGAGTATCGGTTTGATACTGTCACGAATGTGGCTTAGCGGGCAAAGGTTTTCACATGACTCATAGTTATGAGTCATAGGTATGTTATGTTTCGCACATGACCTCATTTAGAGGTCATGGGTTT
>JACCEG010000039.1:130113-249886 GCA_014065205.1 Tuber brumale | reverse complement strand
ATAGGCTCTTCACGCTTCGTTCTAAGTTATTTCCTTACTTATTACTTTATGCTTTTACGAATATAAAACCTTTACGCTCTTTACGAATACCTACCTACGAGACGAGGACTCTGATATAGAGTCAGGTTGAAGAAAGAGTACGATAGGCGATAAGGACTAGAGACACGAGAGTCTCTCCCACCTTATCGTAGGCACAGGCCTAAGAACTATCGTCAAGCGAGAGAGAGAGAAGTATCGTCTACCCGTTGCTAAGAACTGATACCGGTTAGGGATCGTAACAGATACTCTATATGCTTCATATTTGGTTTCAAGTATCAGTTTGATACTCTATGTATTTTATGTTTGGTTTCAAGGCTACCATTTGGGAGACTTATATGTTGTGAGAAGTAAGGCTTCAGGTAGCCTGAAAAGTGTATTTAAGAGCTACTATTCTTCACGTTAGAAGACGCAGACTTCAGCAGACAGAGTTGTCAATATACTTGGTTGAACAGTTACTTTCTTCAGTGCGCTTCGAGAATCTTTAGTTTGAGATTCATCAAACATCTTTGAGACTTCAGTAGTCACGATATAGTAAGAAGTCTATTAAATAACCTTTGTTAAAGCCTCCAGAGTTTGATTTGCTAGTTACCACGATCAGTAAAGAACGAAATTCATTAACCCCATGATTAGCGTATCTCCTGTGAAGCTGTGACACAAGCAATATATACCAAGATTGCTGAAGGATATTACAACGCAAAAGTTGCAGGACACTTTGTGCAACAAAAAACATGGCAGATCATTATGCGGAATTTTTACAGGAAAGGACTTGTGAAATTAGTCAATGATTAAATACGATCCTGTGATGAATGCGAACATAATAAGTCACCTAGACATGCTAAGCAAGGGCTATTGCAACCACTGCAAGGACCCTGTGCAGCATAGGCATCTATCTCAGTAGACTTTATCACCCAACTACCAGAGTCACAATGTAGCACTCAGATAATGGTAGTAGTGGATCAATTCACAAAGATGGCACACTTTGTCTGAATACAGATATCGGCTACAGCCAAAGATGTCGCCCCTGCATTCTTGAAAGAAGTAGAAAGGCTGTATGGCCTGCCAACCATAATTGTCTCAGACATTGACTTGTAGTTGGAAAGAAGAATTCACGGAATTCCTTTGCAAAGTGCGGGAAATTAAGTATAGGATGTCAATGGCCTACCACTCTCAAACAGCCGGACAAGAAGAATGGACCAACTAAGTGCTGGAATGATACCTACAAAGTTTTGTCAACTATGATCAGGATGACTAGTATCAGCTACTACCGCCAGCTGAACATGCCTATAACAACTCCACAACCAATACTCATGGGATGTCACCATTTTGTGCAAACTACAGATTCCATCCACAGAGAGAGGAGATAACGGAGCGAGAAGTTCAAAATCCAGGAGCAACATTCTACATGAACTGGATTAAGGTAATACATGTACTAACAGAAGGGTCACTAGAAAAGACAAGGAAAGGAAGGTCAAAAAATTAGTACGGGAAGGCTCGATAACAGCCGAACTTCAAGATCAGCGACAAAGTAATGTTAAACACTAAGAACATTCAAACCCAACACAAATGAACAAAGCTATGGCCGAAGCTATATGGTCCTTTCTAAATTATGGAAAAGTGTGGATCCAGAGCATTCAAGCTCAACATATCCAATCAATAGAACATTCACTCCATATTCCTTGTTGCACTATTGTAACCCTATTGCGAATCCGGTCATGGCAATCACTAACAACTCCCTAGAGAAGTGGAGAAGATTGACAGCGATCTACAATGGGAGGTTGAAAAAATTAGTAAGAAGTGAGATTTGCTCTTACAGGAAATGGGTACTTGGCCGCTATTAAGAGAAGCAGGAACTGTGGTACTTCGTCAAATGGCAACAGTGTTCAGAGGATGAGAACACATGTGAGCAATTCACTGATATGAAAAATACGGAAGAAGTTGTAGAAAACATTCATAATAAAAATCCAGATATGCTAAGAAGGGCAGAAGTAAGCTGATCAGGAAAAGGTTTTCCTACTGGGGCCAAGTAAACGTCGAAGGTTTTTTACCCTGACCACATTGCGTCTGGAAATGTACTTAGAAAAATATAAAAAGATATAAAAGCTGTCGCGATGAAGCCTGGTAGGAGGATACTCTTGTTAGGCGTATAGAAATCTGAGACAAAAAGTGCATTGACCTCATAGTAGGGAAACTATGCACAGAGTGTCGAATTTTCACAGTTGCTAACACCCCTCTCCAGCCCGCTTATAGCGCCCACACATCATTAGCGAGATTTCGAGAGTTGTGACCTATAACTCAAAATGTCACATCAATGAAGCACATTTCATAGCACCATATACATTGCCGCCGTGCATCCAACTGCATGCTATTTGCAGGATATACAAGAGGGTACCTTTAGCGATACGAGGGAAGTGAAATGGAGGAAGTCCGTCGTAGGCGCATTGATATTGTAGGATTCAAAGTTAGGCTTCCAAACTATGGGCTGCAAGTGATGAGACCTTTTCAGTGAAATACTCCAAGAGGATGTCCCAGTAGCAGAGGCTATTAAGCACATACCGAATCTATCCATACCCTTCTGAGATCAGCTGTATGTTCACTGGTCCTAGTAATAGGATCCCTCCGTGGCGGCCACCAGAATATGGCAAAGCATGCTCAGAAAGCAAGATCTATATAAGTCAGAGACTCTTAAGAGGTTGACACATTGCGCTGGGACTTACAATTGACACTAGGGGGCCCAACATGAACTTGATCACTTCATGACCAAAGAGACTACTGGAACACTAGTCAACATGACTAAAGTAATATAATAGTCTATGCGGACAACTAAGTTGAAGGTGGCTGTTTGGTATAACAAATAGCCCAGTCATCTTAACGGAGGAATACTATTCCATAACTATGAAAGGGTGTGATAGGTTTCAGGGTCAGATGGTGTTTGTACTTATAATATTCTAGACCCTTGCGTATTAAAGCAAGAGTGGTACTTTGATGGCATAGTAGTTAGAAGTAGTCCACAAACACTCAGATGCGGGATATAAATATTGAAGTGCCTCCCGAGCTTTACAGACATCATCAAGCAATAGAGAAGAAATCTAATCAAGATAAAATCGCATACAATACAAATCTTTACTTTACTTACTTTTATCGAGACGAGCCTCCTCAACAGATTCTATAAATGAAGATTTTGGCCTATGTCCTTCAGTTATACTAGAGATTAACATCTGCCTAACAGATAGTTTCACGTGACTTATAGTTATAAGTCATAGGTATGGTATGTTTCTCAGATGACCTTGCTTAGAGGTCATGGGTTGCGCTCATAGGACGATATGGGTCATATGTCGAGTTAGTTGTACGAAAGGTAGCGCGAAAAGCAACTACAAAAGGAGGTCAGTAGGACCCAGGAGAAGAGTTCTTCATACTTCGTTTCCTCTTACTTGCGTACTTATTACTTTACGCTTCATACGTATAAAACCTTTACGGCCCTTAGTATTTACCAATACCAGAAAGGAACTCTACCACATGAGTAGAGTTGGAGAGAGAGTATGATGGGCGATAAGGACTAGAGATACGAGAATCTCTCCCCCCTCATTGTAGACATAAGTCTAAGAACTAATATGGAGAGAAAGAGATGAGATAAGTATTATCTACCCATTGCTGAGAAGATATACTGGTTAGGGAATGTAATATAGAGGTCCTAGCGCATATAGATCAAGAAAGGTCTGATACCATGCTAGTTCTGGTTTGTACTAGAACTAGCCTCCGAGTCCTGGCAAGAAAGACAAAATTGATGTAGTGGCAAAAATAAGAGCCTTGGCAGGCAATCTATTTTAGGTTCCAGAAGAATTGTAGAGTGAAAATACTCCAAGTTCCAAGTATAAAAGTGAGTAATACTAGTAGTTGAGTTCAGTTGGTGGTAATCTGACCTGGGGCCAGGTATGGCTCATTTTCTTTGTGCACACATTCTTGTAACCACACAACTCCCCTAACCTCTATCACTTATGCCACTTTTTAAGTGCCAACTTTGATACCAGATTCCCTTGGTATACTCTTGGTGCAGCATATAATACTTTAGTACCGAGACTTATACGATGTCAGCTATCTAACAATTGAAAGAACATCTACATGATACTAGTACCTATAGAACTACAAGCTAGCAAGAGTGTAACTAAGTGCTGACTTTGATGCCACATTGCTTCAAGGCCCTTAGGGTGCAATATCAAACACTTTAGTACCTGAATGCACTCGATGCCAGCTACCAAACAAGGGACAGAATGTGTACTCGACACAAATACCCATGGAGTTACAGGGGGCTATCAGAATCATATTTCATGGCGAGGCTTTGACTAATGGCTGACTATGATATCAGGTTCCTTGAGGGTGCTTGGGCCACAGCACCCAGTGCTTTTGCACCTAGATGTACTCGATATAAGCTATCGAATGGGCTATAGAATGTCTACTCAAGACCAATACTCATGGAGGTAAAGGCTATTATGGAAATATTATTTCCTAGCGAGACTTTGACTAAGTACTAAATTTGATATCAGATTCTCTCAGTACACTTTAGGTGCAATATTCAATACTTTGCTACCTAGGTGTATGAGATGCTAGCTATTAAATGAGCTAAAGAAGACCTACCTAATGCTAATACCCATAGAGTCAGAAGCTGGTGAGACTTGCATTAAGTGTGGAGCTTGATACAGGGTTCATTTGAGCCATTAGGATGCAGCAGCTAATGGTTTGGCACCTACTAGTAGGCATACTCGACAACAGCTATCAAATAGGTTACAGTACCTCTACTTGAAACCGAGACTCCTGGAGTTAAGGTAGTCATAAAAAGGGTATTTCCTGGTGAGGTTTTGACTGAGAACAGATCCTGGTACCAGAGTCTTTCAAAACACCTTAGAAATAGCATGCAGAACTTTGACACCACGATATACAAGATGCTGGCTGTCCAATGAGCTATTGAACAATTAAGGAGATACCAAACTGCAGTATAGCTGAAGGAGGTAGGAGAAATGTTTGATTGCAGAATCTTTGGAGGAAGGCTTATCGCGAAAAAATAGGTGAGGTAAAGATTTATACTGTGAAGAAAGTTTATATGGATAAGATTTGTTCTCCGGTACTTGATTATGTCTGTAAAGCTTGGATGGCAATTAGATATTGATATCCTGTATCTTAGTGTTTGTGGACTGCTTCTCACTACTATGCCTCCAAAGTGCTGCTCTAGTTTTAATACGCAAAGGTCCAGAATCTCATCAGTACAAGCATCGGTTAACATTAAAACTTCTAACACCCTTTTACAGTTATGGAATAGGATTCCTCAGGTGAGATGACTGCGCTACTTGTTTTACCAGACATTGTTCTTCAACTTAGTTATCCGCATAGGCTATTATATTTCTTTAGTCTTATTGACTATCATTCTAGTAGTCTCTTTGGTCATGAAGTGATCAGTTTCATGCCAGGCCACCTAGTACCAATCGCAAGTCCAAGCCTGATATGTTTATCCTTTAAGTGTTTTCGACTTATCTAGGTCTTCCTGTCTGAGCATGCTTTACCTTGGTCTGCTAGCCTCTGTAGAGGGGTCCAATTTACTAGGACCAATCAATTTACAGCTGATCTCAGAAGGGTATGGGTGGATTCAGTATGTCCTTAATAGTCTCCACTACTAGAACAACTCCATGGATTATTTCACAGAAAGTATCTTGTCACTCAAGACCCATAATGGAGGAAGCCTAACCTTGCGGCCTATTATCTCAATGTGCCTGTGACAGAAGTCTTCCATTCTACTTCCCAGATGTCGTGAATAGTGCTCTCTCATATATTTTGCAAGCAGCCTGCATTCAGCCAGACGGTGACGACATAAACAGTGTGGTGAAGTGGGTTTCATTGATCTGACCTTTTAGTTAAGGGAGGCAATTCTCGAAATCTTGCTAAAAATGTGCGGGCCCTATACAGGTCTGCAGGGGGATGTTGGCTTCTGTAAATCGCAGGTCTGTATACAGTTACTCTACTGTGAGATCTGTGCACTTTGTCTCTTGTTTCCATATACCTAACATGAGCTTTCTCCTATCTGGCTTCACTATGAATACCTTATCACTTTTATAATAATTTTTCTAAATACATTTCAAGACTTAGTGTGGTTAGGGTGAAAAGGTTGCCACATTTACTTGGCCATGGTAGGAAAACCTTTTGCTCACGAATATGCTTCTATTTTTTCTAGCCTGTCCGGATTTTTATTATAAATATTTTCCACAACTCTCTCTGCATTTTCCATACCCGTGGCTGGCTTCCATGTGTTCTCATCTTCTGAACACCCTTGCCATTTGACCAAGTACCACATTCCATGCTTTCCTTGATAGCGGCCACATACCCTTTTCCTATAAGAATGTATCTCGCTTCTTACTACTTTTTCCAACTACCCATTGTAGATCACTATCAATGTCCTCCAGTTCTCTAGGGTGTTGTGGATGATTGTGATGAACTACTTGGTAATACGATTCCAGTAAGGTAAGGTGGAATCCGTGAGAAATGTTCTGTTAATCGAATATGTTGCACTGAACGGCTTGTCATTCTCATCTTTCCAAGATTTGGAACAGACTGTAAAGCTACGGGTTTAGCCTTTTTGATTTTCGTCATGTATGAATGTTGTTTGCATTTCACATTACTTTGTCCACGATCTTGTAGTCCATCTATGGTCTAGCTTTTCGGTCCTAGTATTTTGACATTCTTTTCATTTTCTTTTCTAGTGACCCTCTTGCTTGTCCATATATCATCTTAATCCAGTTTGCCTAGACTGTTGCTTCCAGATTTTGAGCTTCTCATACCTTCATCTACTCTGTCTTTGGGTGGAATCTGTAGTTCGCATAAAATGGCAACATCTAAGTATATTGGTAGAAGAATTAGTATAAGCATACTCTGCTAATAGTAATAGCTAGTACCAGTCATTCTGATCAGAGTTGACAAAACTTCAAAATTATCCTTCTAGTACTTGGTTGATAAGTTCTGTTTGTCTATCAGTTTGAGGATAGTCTGCTCTTGATATTTTTCACTTAATTTCCTGTGCCTTACAAAGGGATTCTCCAAATTCTCCGCTGAACTTTGAGTCCATATCCTGGAGAATTTTGGTGGGTAGGCCTCATAGCCTCCACACTTCTTTCTAGCAGGTGTTCGCAACATTTTTAGCAGTAGCTGATATCTGTAGTCTGATGAAGTGTGCCATATTTGTAAGTTGATCAACTACTACCATTATCTCCTCATATCCTTGTGATTCTTGTAGTTGTGTGACAATGTCCACAGAGATGGACGCCCATACTGCATATGGAATTTGCAGTGGTTGGAATAATCCATATTTGGTATGTCCAGACCATTTGTTATGTTGATATTCATCGCAGGATTGTACATAGTTATTGACCAACTCTGCAAGTCCTTTTTAGTAGAAGTCTCATATAATGATTTTGCAGATTTTTTCTTGTCCAAAACGTCTTGTAATTTTTGCATCATGACATCCTTCCATGATCTTGGTATATAGTACCTGACTATCCGATACAAATACTCTTTGCTTATAATATAGTAGATCATCGGTTAAGGTATAATGCTTGGAGAAATCTTCTCCTTTATGTTATAACTCAATGAGGTCTTCCCTCCTTTGCCTTCAACCTGTGTCTGTCTTGATAGCTGCTTCTATCTCGCTCAAGAATTCAGGGTTAAACAGCTTCACACATTTTTGTAGAATGATGGCATTTGACATTAGAACCCTTTCCGGCACTTCTGAAATTTTGTAATAGTATTCGTTGTCTTTACCTCATTCCTGTAGGTAACTGCTACTATGTTCCTGTTCTTTGATGATCCAGGATCTTGTCCCTATATTGGAGCTTACAAATCCTGCGGTCCCACATTCTGTTTCTTCCAGGTCATCTATTTCTATCATGTCTGAGATATTAATTTTTTCTATTACCACTCTAGCTATATGATCATCTATTCTTATCTGGCAGTTAATATCTTTATAGTTACAGAGTATGACCTTGATTTCACTAGTGTACTTGGCATCGATTACCCCAGCTGCAGTGGAGATTCTGCTCACAACCGCTAATCCACTCCTTAGAGCAATCCTTTAGTATGTTCTTTCCAGTAGCCCCATAGCTATCCCTATGCGGATTAATACCAGCTGATATTTTGAGACAATATTATCCTCTAGTGCATCCGGATTATACCCTGCCACCATTCTTACAACATTTGTTGTCAAGTATGCCATTTTGTTCAATCCCTTAAACCTAATTGAGGGTTCCTTTCCACCTTTTCGACCTGCTTAATCCAAATCCTTTTCCCCTTCCCAGTCTTCTTCTTCATCACCTACTCTCGTTACTAGCAATACCAATCAACACTTCGCTTTCAAAAGTTTTTGTGTTAACGATGAGTAGCTCTCTCTTCAGGAGCATACTTTGGCCATCGGCTTAATCCATCACACTTTCCACCCTTCATGACTGGTTTGTATACAGTATTCAAATTTATATTCCACTAAGTTCTGAGTCCATTGAATTTGACAGCCACTCCACAGGTTTCAGGGGAGCAAGTATTGTAGATTTGGATAGTTGGTAAGGACAGTAATCGGTTTTTCCATTCCAATCAAGTAGTATCTCCATTCCCAGAATACTACGAGGCTGGCGAGAAGTTTCTTATAGTTAATTTCATAATTGCACTCCGCCAAGTTGCACTTTCGTGAATGGAATGCTACTGGATGTAGCTTTTTCTCAAAGTATTGAGATAGGGCAGAACCGAGTGCAAAATGGCTAGTATCGGTTTCTACCACTGTTTCTCTTTCTGGGAAAGTCTGGTGGAGTATCTGGGCTGTTGTGAAGCCGTGTTTCAGGTCTTCAAATGCTGTGTTTTGTTCTTCTCCCCATTTGAAGTTGTTGGGATTTCCTTGTAGCGTTTCTATTCTCAGTTTGCAGATAGCCAAAAGGTTTTGTATAAATCATCTGTAGAAGTTAGTGAATCCAATAAAAACTTTGATAGCTCTGACCGACTTAGCTGGTTTGCGAACTATTCTTGATTGCCCCTTTCACGAACTTATAGATATCCAGTCAGCTGCCACAATATAGCCTTGGAAATCTACATCTTTGGTATGAAAGGTCAACCTTTTTAGTGATACCTCTAATTGAAAGTCTAATGGACTTTGTAAAACCCTTTTAACAGCTTCAATGTGTTCCTTTTTGTCCTTTGAATATATAAGGATGTCATCTAGGTAACATACCGCTCACACATCCAAGTATTTCTTAACTACTTGGTTCATCACATCTTGGAATATTGCCAGAGTATTAATCAATCTAAATCCCCTAACCTTATATTCATAGTGCCCATATCTAGTCCGAAAGGGTGTTTTCCATTGATCTTGTGCCTTAATCCTAATCTAGTTGTAGCTGTCTTTAAGGTCTAACTTGGTGAAGATCTTGATGCCGGCTACTCAGTCTTGAAGTTCGGACATCAATGGAACGGGATGTTTGTTGAGGATGGTATTCTTATTTAGATTGCAGTAATCCACAACTAGACGTAATCTTCTATCAGGTTTGTGTACCAATAATATGGGTGCTCCTACTAGGGATTGACTTTGGGTAATCTTTCCCAGCTTGATTATGGTTTCCAAATATTCTCTCAAAGCCTTAAGTGGTTTTTCAGATAGTGGATATATCAGCCTCCAATGGGGTGTCGATCCTGGAATCAATTTGATGTTGTGATTAAAAGTTCATCTTGGGACTAGTATTTCTACTATTTGGGGATCAAACAGAGGTTCATAATGCCAGTATTGCTGCGGTAATGTTTCGAGTTCTATCATGCTATCGATGGTTCCAATTCGTGCAATACGATAAGCATTCGGGTCCCAAGTGACTAATCCATCGTATTTGCACATATCTGCTATTACTTCATCTCCTTCAATACTGTTTTCGTAACCTTTGGTGGTGAGAGTCTAATCTTCTGTATCCTCTATATGGGATACATGTTTGATCTTTCCTATTTCTATTTTTATAGGTAGAGTATATCACTTCCCTCCTGAGGGGGCTGATGATGCATCTAAGCCTGAAATATCAACAGCATTATTGTGTGCAACTATTGGAATGCGAAGGTCTTCAACTAGGTCCCTATTAATGAGGAACATATTGGATCCTGAATCTAACAAGACTTCAACTTTGTATTGTGTGTCATATATATGTAGGTAAGTGACCCCCTATGGACAGTTGTATCGTTTTGGTTTCGGAGCATCTAATTTCACGCTCTTAGCATGGTTTGGTTTTTCATAGTTCTTGCGTTTAGGTATCATTGATGTTGGGTGTAGGTAATAAAATCTTTGTTACTATGCCTGCATAATTTCAACCATTGAAGTCTCCACAGACAAACTAGTAATTATTAGCTCTAACAATTTAGGACTATATACTAAGCGGTATTTCACCAATACGGAATTGTGCAGGCCCAGTTTTCAGGCTAGATTCCTTTTTCTGATACGACAGATTTAGGCTCATTGCAGATTTTAAGGCTGTTATTAGCCATTTTACTCTTCTAGTGTGGGGTTCTCATTTTCACCGATCCTTTCTTTTAGGGTTTTGGTAATCCATCCTGCTACCTCAGAGGAGCCTTACATACTAAAGCAGTACATCCCTGCCCCACACTCTGGCCAGAAGGCAAGACAGTACATACATATGATATGACTCAGACTCGTGTAGTAGGTGGAAGAGCGCGCATAGGTTGTCCTCCGGTTATTATTGTTATCTGGTCGATCTTGGATGGCTATGTGCCACCTTTTTTCCAGTATAGTAACATGCTTACACATACGTAGCGAGCAGCCACCAGTTGACTTGCGGAACTTCGTACTGTTGGCTCTGGGATAATGTAGGTATGTTAACTATCATCTCTTTCCATCAAGACTCTCCATATATTGATTCTTTCTGTTCGAGCTTACAAGTCCCTTGTGGGGTCCATTCACTTGGAGCCAACTTGCTTGGATCTTGAAAGGAGAGACTTGCTTCACCCTGATTTTATCATTTTGAATTTCAACTCCCGTAGTTGTACATGGACTACTAGATCCCCATGGTGATTAGTACCCCATAGACCCCAGCGACAGGAGGCACCTCCTTCGATTCCAATTCCATATGGACACTGACTGCCCAAAAACTGTAGCTGGTAGTGCATATGAACTCACCTTGCTCAGTTCTATATCATCTACCAGTTCCCAGATTCTATTCGTTCGGGCTGGTTGCTAGATGGTAGGAACTCTACAAGCTAATTTAGGCTTTACAATAACTGCTCTTGTGTGACGAATTCCCATTGTTATCAGTCTTGAACTGACTGTCTCCGCCGATATATGGATATCTCTCCAACATGTTTGATAGGTCTGGTTTTTACTTGCACAATTTGTTCAATTCCTTTCCTACCTGCGGGTGTTAATAATACTTTGTGGGATGTCAGAATGAGCCAAGTCAAAGTTTGTGTAGGCTTTCTTTGCCAGCCTGCTAATGTTGTCTTTGGCTATTCTGGCTCATCCTTTTGTTTCAGTTTCCATGGTTGGGCTCTCCCTCACTTGATATAAGATTCATTAGTCCTTTGTCCATTCATCTTACAGTCCCCTCAGTCTTCTCTTCTGGCTTTGTGGACTTCTTGTGCTTGGAGTGGTCGGTCTCTTGCCAGCTTCTTTCTTACTAGTAATGCGTCTTGGGAGCGACCAACCAGCCTCGTAGCTGCTTCCTATTCTTGATCTGTATCCGATTGTAATGCTGACATCCAGGAGACTATTTGTTCCAGATGTTCATTTTCAACTTCCTCCCGCCAGGACTCCCCCATCATGCCCGCTCTAATATTGAGGTTATCCATGAATGTTAAGAACAGCTCAATATGGCCTGCGTACTTTACTTTGTTTATGTCCCGAAGCACTTGACTTTTGGATTCTACTGGGGAGAAACGCAGCATCATATCTTGTTCAAACCAGGTCCTTGTAGCCAACTCTGACTGCTGGGTTTCCCCCTAAAGTCCATTCCTAGCTATCCGGTACCAGATGGTGCAAGGAATGATTATATCTCTGCAGGTACTAGTACCCTAGAGCTCCTAGATAACTTGCTCTCCAGCATTGTCCCAGATCTGCAGTTTTCTTGTGAGATAGTCATTACACTGTATAATCCAAACATATATATCTTGCGTGGATCTGGATTTAAAGAATGGGAGGGATTCCGATAGTTTCTTAATATTTAGCGCTATCACATTGGCAAGTGTTTCTGCCATACAAGACTGTTCCTGTATTTCTCCTCACCAACCACAGCTTGGACTTCCACTCCAGCTTCCTCTCTCCTTATCATCATCATCATCATCGTCTGGGCCATCGGGGTCTCATCTTAGTGCCCCTGCAGGGGATGCTTCAGCAGCTTGTGTGGCTTTCCCCCTTTCCCTTCACATGGGCAGATAATCATCCTCGTCCCTAGTCTCTTCCATGATCTTAAGTGAGGGTATATGTTTTGAAGTGCCTCTCCCTGGTACCGCCACCAGCTCCTTGTTCAATGCAGCTGTTAATGCCCTGGTATCATTGTTTCCTTCTTACCGGGGCCAATATTTTTAGGTTGTGAGTTCCCAAATCTCCTGTCAATGAACGATTTGATCCTACCTCCAAGAATCAAATGCCCGGTTGACATCCTTGTCATGGACGGATACTTTGAGTACAGAATTCTAAGAATTCAGTTCGTATGGTAGTGACTATTTATTCCAGCATTTGGTCATGGGCTAGTGCCTCCTGGCTTTGTTCCCCCAGTGATACATGTAACCTGGTAGTTACTTCCCCATATTCTTGTTGATGGCGATCTTGGGCATCAATCTTTTCCGCTACTTTTCGTAGCATTTCCTATTGGATGTCTTGCATCTCTTATTCCACTCCTGTCATCAGCATTAATAATAGCCTGATATCATTATCATATAATTGTTGTTGATCTGCAATTTGTTCTTGTACTTTCATCAATCAGAGGTAATTGACAGGGGTGACTCCTTGCAAATCTTTGAAGGCGATGTTGGCTTGGTCAAGAAAGATATCAATATATTGTCTGATTGGACTCTAGGTTATCCACAGATCACTAGCTAACTTAGCTAGATTTGCTGTGTGGTCTCCTTGTTTCAGTGTTGATGCTGGTGATATCCAATGGGTACTAGCCACATTCGAGAATCGTGGAGAAGAGGATACAATTCCTCTCCAAAATTGAGGATCAACCAGTACTGCTGGAGATTGACTCCAGTGTGCCAAATCAACCATCACCATTTGATCTGGCCAGGTATCTATAGGTTTCCGCCCTGTTATTCTCCTCGTAAAATACTGCTGTACCTCTGCCATCTCGTTAACATGTTTATCTGATAACTTGAAACCTAATGCTGTGTCATTAGGTTCTGGATCGGGTACTTCATGCTAATACTCTCTTTCTCCTCTAGAAGGTTTGCGGAATTTGATAAATGGTAGGTGGCACTTGAGGTATTCATTTGGAGATGGTATGGAAAGATTGGAGCAATCCGATTCTGGATTTAGAACCTGGATTTCCTTTTTTTGAAGGTTTAGAATGCACTTGTAGTACATATATGGGCTTTGTAGGCCTAGACTGAAGGACCGTTTTGTTTTACGCCAAATGTGTCTATTTGTCGCTTGATAAAGTACGGGGTACTCTACACAATGATGTCTGCTCACTTGGTTGAACTCTACTCTTAGTTTAAACCAAGCCACCTCAAATATATGCTGTTAAAGTGATCACTGGTTGGGATCCGGCAAGTTATTGTAAACCACAATGGTTCTGGACTTTCACTAAATTAGTTTTTAAGCAGCTCTGTGTCGAATATTTCTTTGAATGTTTACATGTAAATGGGACAGTGAGGTGCTTCAAAAATGTAATCCAAGTGTGAGCTGTGGGTGGAGTTTAAAGTGAACTCATAGTTCATATAGCAAGTGTTGGTAACAGGAAAACTATGGATATACTTTCAAGCCGACAGTAAATTCTTGTATAACTGAATCACGTAGGCCAAATGTTGGATCAGATAATCTGTCGAGGAAGGCTTGTCTCGATAAAATAGGTAAGGTAAAGATTTATCGCGTGAACAAAGTTTACACTGATAGGATCCATCAGCAAAATTAAATGCACGCATCCTGTGCATTCTGTGCATCAGATGCACAAAACGCGGGAATGTGAATCACGATCCATAATGCAAGTGGCATGGCAACTCGTTTCAGGACGCAGCCACCTAAGCACTAGATGTATAGGATGCAACCAGATGCAGCAACCAAACACACAGGATGCAACCAGACATAGCAATCAAACATACAGGATGCAACCAGATGTAGCAACCAAACACACAAGACGCAACCAGATGTGACCCGCAAAGCTGCAGGATATCTCCTGATGTTATACTGGCATCTGAAGACATCTACCAAACTACCTGATTTATCGGACTCAGATACAAGAGCGGAACTCACACTACTACTGACCTGGGTCACCAATACTGCATATACTAAAATTGTTTTTATTATTAAAGCTAATATACAGAAGCAGTAAGTACAACTACACTAGGAAATACCACATCTATAATAGCCTCTAACTCCATGGATATTAGCGTCAAGTAGACGTCCCTTGCACCATTGGAACGCTGGCGTTGGGTAGGTCTAGGTAGGAAAGCATTGAATACTGCATTCAAAGGGCTCTGAAGGAATCTGGCGTCAAAATCAGTACTTAGTCAAAGCCTCGCTAGAGAATACCACTTCGATAACAGCCTATAACTCCATGGATATTAGCGTTGGGTAGACGTTCATTGCACCGTCAGAAGTCTGGCGTCGAGTAGGTCTAGGTGCCAAAGCACTGAATGCTGCGTCCAAAGTACCCTGAAGGAATCTGGCATCAAAGTCAGCACCTAGCTATGGCCTTGCCATGAAATACCACTTTCATAACAGCTTGTAACTCCATGGATATTGGCGCCAAGTAGACATTCTTTGTACCGTTGGAATGCTGGCATCAGGTAGGCCTAGGTGCCAAAGCATTGAATACTGCGTCCAAAGGGCTCTGAAGGAATCTCTTGTCAAAGTCAGTACTTAGTCAAAGGCTCGTCAGGCTGTAACTTCATAGATATTGGTATCAAGTAGACATCCTTTGCACCGTTGGAAAGCCGACATCGAGTAGGTCTAAGTGCCAAATCATTGCATACTCTGGCCAATGGGCTCTGAAGGAATCTGGCATCAAAGTTAGCCCTTAGCTGTTAGTGAAGAGAAGGAGGACTCGGATATTGTATGGTTGCCTGACCTGTGACACTGGCAGGAACTTGAAAATGATCTACACCTGGCCCACTGGGGTCAGGCTCAGGCATAACTAGTAGAACTCTATCATGCAGTTTTCCAGTCAGACCTTGGAGCATTTTCGCTCTACAATTCTTGTGGAACCTAAAATAGATTTCCTACTGTGTCTCCTATTTTTGCTGCTACATAAAGGTTAGCTCTGTTGCTAAGAGGCTGGTTCTAGTACTTACAAGGGCTAGCATACTAGTAGTATCTGATCCTTGTTTTTCTAGCTGTGCAAGTATCACTCCTCGGTGAGAGTAACCAGATCCAGAAATGGGGCTTATCAAGTTGGGCTTCTTACTTAGGATGTCTTCCTGATGCCCCAGACATTCCAGGTTACCACTAGATGCTCCTGACATCTCATGTTACCACCAGATGTAGGTAGCATCACCGGTACTCACAGTACACACCTCATGTACTGGGAATGCACATTGAATCTCCTGACGTACAGGATGCACAGGACGTAATTGATGTCTACCAGCTGTCTGGATGTCACACCTGCGCATTAGACACTACTTTCGTTTTTGCTGATGTCTCTTCTCTGTTGCCTGATGATGTCTGTAAAGCTCGGGAGGCACTTTGATATTTATATCGCATGTCTGAGGGTGCGCAGACTACTTCTAACCACTATGTGTCTGTAGTACTACCCTGGTTTTAATACGCAAAAGTCTAAAATATTATAAGTGCGAGCACTGTTTGATAGCGAAACTTCTCACACCCTTTTATGGTTACGCAATAGTATTCCTCCATTGAGATGACTGCTCTACTTGTTTTACCAAATACTGGTCTTCAACTTAGTTGTCTGTGTAGACTATTATATTACTTTAGTCTTGTTGAGTAGCGTTCTTGTAGTATCTTCAGTTAAGAAGTACTCAGTTTCATGTCAGGCTACCTAGTGCCAATCCCAAGTCCAAGCCCGACATGTCAACATCTTAATAGTTTTCGGCTCAGCTAGGTATTCCTGTCTGAGTGTGCTTCCCCTTAGTCTGCTGTCCTCTGCAGAGGCATACAATTTGCTAGGACATACCAACCTACAGCTGATCTCAGAAGGGTATAGGAGGATTCGGTATGTCCTTAATAGCCTCCACTACTGGAACAACCACTTGGAGTATTTTGCTGAAAATGTCCCATCACCTTGGGCTCATAATTTAGGAAGCCTAGGTTTGAAGCCTAGTATCTCAATGTGCCTCTTATGGAAATCTTCCGTTCCACTTCCAAGATGTCACCAACGGTCCCCTTTTATATAACCTGCAAACAGCATGCGGTTTGACCAATGGCAGTGATGTATATGGTGTTATGAAGTCGGCTTCCCCGATGTGACATTTTAGTTATAAGATGCCACTCTTGTAATCTCGCCAATCACATGCCGGCCACATAAGCGGGCCAGAGAGTGGTATTGCCTTCGTTAAGTCAAGAGTCTCTGTGCAGTTACCCTACTGCGAGGTCTGTGCACTTTCTCTCCAGTTTCCATATACCTAACATGAACATCTATCTGACACCAGTATCCTTTGAGATTCAGGCTATAATCACAGTATTTTCTCATGAGGCTTTGAGTAAGGACTGACTTCAACACTAGATAGCTGCACAATGCCTAGCATCCAACATGTGACCCTTTAGTACCTAGACATAGATGGTACCTACTATTCAACAGGCTATAGAATGTCTACTCAAGAACATTACCCATGGAGGTACAGGCTGTTATTAACATATTATTTCTTGGTAAGGCTTTGATAAAGTGCTGAGCTTTATGTGAGATTAATTTGAGACCCTTAGGATGCAGCATCCCATGGTTTAACATTCAGATGTACTTAATGCCAGCTATCGAATAAGCTATAGAATATTTACTCAACACTAATACCCATGGAGCTACAGGCTATTACAAAAGATTGTATTAATTGGCATAGCTTTGACCAAGTGTTTGGTAGACTCCAAATTCAAGTATATAACTGCGAAATGTAGGCCCAAATCTTCACTTGGGGAATCTGTCGAGGAAGGCCCATCTCGATAAAATAAATAAGGTAAAGATTTAAAGCGTAAAACAAGATTATATTAATAAGATCTTGTCTCCGTTGATTGAAGATGTCTATAAAGCTCAGGGCGGGCTTGGATATTTATATCCTACGTCTGAGTGTTCGCGGACTATTTCTAACTCCTATGCCTTCCAAGTACCACCCTGGTTTTAATAGGCAAACGTCCAGAATCTTATAAGTTCGAACAATGTTTGACTCTGAAACTCATCACACCCTTTTCATGCTTACGGAATAGTATTCCTCTATTGAGATAACTGTGCTATTTGTTATACCAAATAGCAGCCTTCAACTTAGTTGTCTGCATAGACTATTATATTACTCTAGTCTTGTTGACTATCATTCCAGTAGTCTCTTCGGTCATGAAATAATCAAGTTTATGCCCGGCCACCTAGTGCCAATCGCAAGTCTGAGTTCAATGCGTCAACGTCTTAAGGGGCTCCGACTTATTTAAGTCTTCCATTCTCAGAGTGCTTCCTCTTGGTCTGCCAGCCTCTGCAGAGGAGTCCTATTACTAGGACCAACCAACCTACAGCTGGTCTCAGAAAGATATGGGTGGATTTGGTATACACCTAATAGCCTCCGCCACTTGGGTATCCTCGGGGAGTATTTTGCCGAAAATGTCCTGTCACCTTTGGTCCATAGTTTAGGAAGCCTAACCTTGAAGCCTACTATCTCAATGCGCCTCAAACAGACTTCCTCCATTCTACTTCCCAGATGTCGCCAAAGGTCTCCTCTTGTATATCCTGCGAACCGTATGTGGCCGGGTGGACAGTGGGGCCGTATATGGTATTATGAAGTGGACTTCATCGATGTGACATTTTAGTTATAGGACGCCTCTCTTGGAATCTCGCTAATAACGTGTGGGCCCCATAAGGGAGCTGGGGGGGGTTGTTGGCCCCCCGGTAAATCGAGGGTCTGTGCGCAGTTACCCCACCATGAGGTCTGTGCACTTCTTGTCTCAGATTTCCATATGCCTAATATCAAGTACTGAACTTGATGCCTGATTCCTTTCAAACAACTTTGAGAAAGCATGCGATACTTTGGCACCAAGTCATACTAGATGCCAGTTATCTATTGGACTACTGAACATCTACCTCATTTCCATATTCATCTAGTTACTGGCTGTTAACACAATGGTATTTCCAGGCAAGGCTTTACCTAAGTACTGACCTTGACACCAGAGTTATTCAGAACAACTTGGATGCAGCATGCAATACCTTGGCATCCTGATGTATGTGATACCAGCTATCCAACAAGCCAATAGGCATCTACCTAATGCCAATACCTGTGGAGTCATAAGCTGGTGGGGCTTTAACTAAGTATTAACTTTGATGCCAGATTCCTTCGAAATGCTGTAGCCGTAGCTTGCAGTACTTTAGCACCTAGATGTACGTGATGCCAGCTATCCACCAAGTAATTGACCCTCTACTTGATGCCAATACCTATAGAGCTATAGCCTATTATGAATGTTGAGTTTTACCAGTATTTTCTTTGCTGTTTTTGTATATTAGCCTTTCATACAATACTTGTACTTAATAGACACTGTTTTTGTGGCTAGATTTTATAAATTCTCAAGTGTAACCTAGGTCACTCTCATGAGTTACTCTCTTGCAGCCTTGTAATTATGTAGATGCCTTGGACTCCAGATACCAGTCTCACATCAGGAGACGTCCTTGACATTTGATTGCTACATCTGGATACATCACTAACATTTGGTTGCCATGTCTGGTTGTATCCTGTATCTCCAATAGATTTGGTTGCTGTGTCTGGTTGCATCTTGTATATTCTGTCCTTGGGTTGCTTCATCCTGTAACCAGTTGCTATGCCGCTTTGCGTACTGAAATGAAATTCACATTCTGGTATTCTATGCATCTGATGTACTGAATGCACAGAATGTAAAGATTTATTTGTGCTGACACACTTTGGCTCAGTTGTTATAGCTTACTTCCTATATGGGACGAAGTAGGAGGATCTGGAAAAGCTTTTTGATTAGTTGAAAATAGCCCAAAAATAGACATTTCTGCATATGACGGTCAGTCTAAGTTGAGTAAGAATACTACATGTTCAGGCTAGCTGAACTCTATCCTTGATCTAAATCCTAGTGATGCCTAGTAGACTCTAAAATGGTGACTTGAAATTCAATTTTGAATCCCTCAGTGATGGCATAAGGGTATTGTTGGACTAGTTCAAGCAGCTCAATGAGGTAGAATTTAGTATGAATGACTTAGTAGGTTTATTTATTCTGTGCCAATCAGAGTGCTTTCTGTGATTCATTGGCATGAAGGCAATTCTGGGTAGTAATCTGTTGTTCAATCTTCCTTATTTCATATCTGTTACTTTTGGTCTGAGTAGTCTATTAGTTTTTGTGTAAAGATATGTTTTCATAATGGTAGTGGTTATTTTTTGGGAGTGCCAAGGCTCGTTTCCACCCGCCTTTTTGGGTGCAATTGTACTTGAGCCCACCAACGGTGACCTTTGACCAAGAACTATACCTACCATTTTACAGTGCACAGTTAACCTGTAAAAACATGTTAAGCGGAGTATGTTTGCACCAGTGGAGTTCACGTCAAACAATGTGGCAGGTAAAAAATCGTTGTGCCCGGAGTTCATCCCCATTCGGGAATCAAAATATTACGGGTGCCACTCAAGCATCTAGGCTTGCCCGTGATAAAAGCTGTGACGATCTCTTACGGGTGTATTGTACCCGCGAAAATGTTACTGCCTATTACTCCTCCTCGTAGAACACTTACAACGTGATCTTTGGAGAGTAAAAGAGTATTTGTATCTAGGATTTCCGCTAATCACCCCTAGGTGCGCAGATGTGGGTCGAAGGCTCTAGCAGAAATTCAAGAAAAGAGGAAATTAGTAGCCCAGGCTCACTGCATGCACTCTTGCTTGGCTAAATTTGAGTTATTATACTTGGGCGCGGCACAACTTGATTAAGGATCCAGTATTGATAACACAACGAGGTCATTTTCTTGCGTGTTGAGCGCTGTGTTGATATCTACCGGTATGCTTGCAGCCGGGGATGGAAATTGATTCCTGACGGTTAGGAGCCTAAGGCTTTTACCGTGCCCATTTTATCAGCAGGGCTTCGCTAATGGCGTCTGGGCGCGGGCGTAGTGGTTGCTGACTGTAGCGGCTGCGGTACAGTGCCGAAACACCAACCGTCATGCTACCCGCACGGGTTGCTCTCCGACTTAGCTACATCGTTTTGAGCTAGCATTCCCATAACGCACTCTCGATAGTGGATGTGGGGCCTGTGTTGTGCAATATCGAAGGTATCCACTCACCGCAGCCTGTTGTAGCTATTATAGGTTCAAGGATTTTGCCTTTTTCTACTTGTATATCCCCGGTCGCCTCTGGCGCCAAGATACCATAAAGTAAGTCCATGAACCCCCTCACCCACCGTCGCCGACCAGCGAAGTTCATGACCACGAAATCACCAACACGCCAATGTTAACAGATTATACTGTAGGGAGATCTGGATAAGCTAATACCAAGCGTGTCTTGGGGTGACATCCTTGCTCTTGCTCTTTACAACTGGTGAGGGTGGAGGCTAGAGTTTTTTCTGAGCTCTCGAGCACCTCGCGGATTCGGTCCAACTCATCGGAAAGCAGGTTACCGTAATGTATGATATCATACTCGGGTGAAAGGGTATTCAGGGCCCAGTAACACAAATTCTCTCCCAGCGGGTTGCTCGAGTCAGGTGCAGAGCGTCTAAGGCGTGAACAACGGTGGGTGCACGCATATGGTGTCTATATTTATAAAGGGTAAAGGATTCTAGATACTTTAAATAAATTTAAGAAGTCTAATGTTTAGCCCTAGCCCATATCCAGTTATTTCCGGTTATTTTTCCTTTACTCGAGTACACTACTGGAATTAATCCAACTACATTGAGCGATTATGCTGTATCTAAGGTCAGTCAAACAGGATTTGTTACTAAGTTACATTGTGTTTGGAAATTATAAACAAAACTGAATCTAGACCGAGATGAACACCGGACCTCGGAAGCTTATTCGCCGCATTTAGAACCCTTTGCCCTTACAAATCCAGGCATTGCTTGTCCCAAAGATGTGTTCAAAAGTAGGAGTCGTATGTTTGTGATAAGCATGGATTTCCAACCATAAATGTTGAGAATCCCTGTTTTCTGGATACTTCTTGCCCAGGACAAGTACATGGTTGCATCCGCTGCGGTCCACCTTTTAGATGCTTTTCGTCACACCAAGAATCGCCACTTATCCTCCCGGGAATGGTCCCGACCTGTTTTTCTTCTATCGCCCTCACCCAAAATGCTCACCAGTTATCACTCGAACTTCCTAATCTGGTTTAGTCCATGCAAATGCAACTGCTCGTGGTGGAGGTGGGCCCGACTTTACTACCGGGTGACCAGCTATTATGGACCACCGTATTGTTATATACCCATTCCATCCACCAAGCCAAACATTGAGCCGCAAGGTTTAATGAACACATTCCCATTACCTATTGAAGGAACAACTTTTATTGTCTGGGTGACGAGACGGGGACCAGCAGGGAACCTCTGTTGGTGGCAAATATCAGGTTTAGGCATAAGCTTCGTAGAGTGCTGCTCCAAGGTCATAAGAGATAGTAGCAGGAAGCAGATCGATTGTCCATTTACTAAGAAATAACCTGCACACGGATACCGCTTGTGAAGACTGAAAGGAATCTTCCCCTTCAATAATTCGTGTGCTAATTGTATTAAGGCAAGTTCAGTCTATGGGTGTGATGTGGCCGTGGCTGGCCCCACTGCTCAACTACCGGTATCATAGGAACCTGCTTATGGCCCAAAAGGCCAACCACCCCGCCTCACACCAGCTAACTGTCCTCGCAATATCCCTACAGAAAATATTGTGTACAAGAACTAGCCTTCAGAAATATAGAGGTTATTGAGCATCTTGCCGGTATTCGGTTAGAAATAAGCCGAGCCGCACGTGGCACACTAGTGCCTGTTTGAGTCCGAATTCGTATTAATCAACAATGATTCTAAGGAGATCTTCCACCTCTTACGAGGATTAGAGGCCGGTATATATTTGCCTGTGTAGCTCAGGCTCTGGAGACTCCCCATCACTGAATCTGTTGGCACCTGTATCCGTCTATTATTCTCTAATATCCTCCGAAAATGTTGGGACGATTGGTTCTACTTTCCTCAGTGGCAAGCAGCGCTGCCATAGCGGCACAGATGCCGGGAAGACCCATTGGGAGACAGGAAGAGCCGTTTGACTCCTATACATATGTCATAGTAGGCGGGGGAACCGCTGTAAGTTGAATTAGTGTCCTAGTTTCCATAATATTATTGAGAATAACTAAGCAATACTCCTAGGGCCTCACTGTAGCCAATAGATTGTCAGAAGATCCTGAAAGTAAGATTTTTGATTCTGGAACATGATCCTCCTTCGTTCAAATACACTAAAACTCTCGGCTAGCAACTGTCCTCGTTCTAGAGGCAGGAATACCGGATCACAAAGAATGTGCGGCCATTCTCCAAAGATGCCTTGGGGACACTATGCGGTCAGTGTACGATTGGAATATCACGACCGAGCCACAGATATATCTGAGCGGCAGACGCCAGAATCTCCCTATCGGAAAAGCCCTCGGTGGAAGCTCTATGCTTAACGGCATGATGTTTGATCGAGGTTCCCCTAGTGATTACGATATGTGGGAGGATCTCGGGAATCCGGGCTGGGGTTGGGCCGGTCTCTTGCCTTATTTCAGAAAAGTTAGTTCTCCCGCACTTTTAGCAATACTGTGAAACGCTTCCTAATTCCGGGAAGAGCGAAACCTTTACGCCACCTAAACCAGAGCATGTCGCCCAGGTTGGAATCACTTACGATCCCTCAGTTCACGGATTTGATGGATACGTTCAGTCTGGCTATCCGAACTTCATATACCCACAGACTAGTAGGTCCATGTTTATTGGGCCATGTTGATATGCTAACAAGTGCAGAAAATTTCCAGGATGCAATGAAATCACTAGGTGTTGCTCAATCACTAGATCAGGCAGGAAGAGCGTTAGGAGTCTTCTGGTCGCCCAACACAATCGACCCAAATAACATGACACGCTCGTATGCCCGCAGTGCATATTTCGACAACTTTGTTACCAGACAAAATCTGCATGTTTACACCTCTAGGCACGTCACGAAACTGATCACTGAGGACAGTAACGAAGAAGGCGGAAAAGGAATCAAAATCTGTGGAGTTGAAGTGAGTTTCCGTGACTGGGTTGAATTGTCAATTCTAACGACTGTGAAACGAAGTATGTTCAACCTGGAGATGCTACCAAATATATAGCAAAAGCGAAGAAAGAGGTTATTATTTCTGCTGGGGCTATTCACACTCCCCAGATATTACAACTCTCAGGTATAGTTCTCTTCCATTCCTGAATAAGCCTCTCCCACCTAATCCCTATTTTTAGGAATCGGACAAAGGAGCCTCCTAGAGAAACTAGGTATCCCATTATTAATCGATTTACCTGGCGTGTAAGCGGCTTTGCACTTTTGTGCTGGGTTCAGAGTATGCTAATAGCAGACCGAGTACCCAGCGGACAGAACTTCCAGGATCACCCATGTGAGTCCAATTTCTTATTAGTGCAACGGAAGATCCCTAGAGTTCTATCCTGTGCTGCGCTCTGGCGCACTTGATGTGCACATGGCTCCTGGAACCCCAGTGCGGTGCCTCGAGACTGCTCCAAAACATGACTACTAGCTCTATGGCTGACATAGGATGGACTAGAGCAGTTGTTACTATGTCTCTAAAGTGTAAGCATCAGTGTCCTTCTCCACAATTAAGCGTAATGCCAATCAAAAGTAAGCAGTGGACAACGTTGAACACTCAGTTATTGATCTCGAGAGGAACGCAACTTGGGATGCGGAGTCTAAAGATCTCTTCTATAGTGCCCGTGAAGGTTGGTCTCCCCCCGACCACAATACTCCAATCAAATTTAACAAAACAATCCAGGCCCCTGGACAGCCGGAAGCCCCAACTCAGTAGCTTTCCTCCCCCTGTCCACCTACACCAATCAATCCGAGACCCTATTAGGCGCCTACACAACCCAAAAGCCGGGCCAGTACCTCCGCAACGATAGCGATCCCGTCATAATAGCCGGTTTCCAAAAACACCGCAAAATTCTCCTAAACCGGCTGGCGGGCACGCACACCGCTGCAATGGAGTATATATGGCTCAGTGGTGCCAACCGGCGCTTGCAAATGCCCTTCTCCATCTCCATCGCCCACCCCTTCAGCCGTGGCTTCATAGAAATCAACTCTACAGATCCCCTCGCCGCTCCGATCGTGGACCTGCGCACGGGGAGCAACCCAGTCGATCTCAACCTCTTCACCGAAGCATTCCGCTTCTGCCGCCGTGTTGTGCAGACTCCGGCGATTCAGGAACTCGTTCCCACCGAGTTGACACCCGGCCCATCACTGCAGACGGACGAGGAGCTGCGCAGATTTACGAGGGATAGCCTGTCCACGATGTTCCATCCGAGCGGGACCTCCGCCATGCAGCCGAGGGAGATTGGAGGCGTTGTGGACCACAATTTGATTGTTTATGGAACCAGGAATTTGAGGGTTGTAGACGCGAGTATTATTCCATTGATCCCTGGAACGCACCTTGTATCTACGGTTTATGCGATTGGTGAGAAGGTAAACTACTCTCTTCTTCGCGTTTTTGTTTGCTGGGAATGAAGCACGCTAATGGATGAAATCCAATGGTATATAGGCAGCAGATATTATTAAGGCTGCCAGGAAGGAATAAGTGACTGATACCAGTATCATGTATGTATAATATGATCGGTTATCGAGAGTAAAAGAGAGCAATATGTTGTGTCAATCTTTCTTATTACAGTACCTTTATTCAAAAAGACCTAAGTTTGTAAGTCGCCTATTGCCGGAGAGGATACTTCCTCAACCCAAAGGACGATCGGTAGTAATTCCGTGAAGCGATCGACCGCAAGAGGTAACGTAAGGAACCATGAAGCGAGACATCACCGAGAAGCGGGACAGAACAAGCTAATTACAAAAGCAGCCATAACTCCACCATTTCTCAACCAAATTGAATAAAATAAAGGGAATAAATGTACTAAGAATACGTGGGGGTTTCTGTGGATGAAAATTAACAAAAAAAAGCCCGTAAAAAGGTGAATAAATTGAATTGAAGACAAAGTAGGAAAGACTAAAAGCAATAGCACTGGATCACATAAAACCATATAGAATAGGCTACTAGAGTGTTATATTGGTAAAAATAGTATCGGAAATGACACTCGGAGTCAGTAAGGGCGGCAAGACAATAGAGTAGGCCCGGGTAGGATAAAGGAGTGTTTTGTAGTATACATATAACTCATAATAGTCATACTTTAAGGAAAGAATCAGTATGATATAAGACAGGTAGTAGATCAGGTGAAGTTGGCATAAGGCTAGTATACTTCTATGACTCAAATTAGTATTATTTAAAGTATTTTTCTGCTAAAGTGGAACATTCTACTAGCCTTTATATATTGGTTTAAGTTATTCTATAATAGATCATCTATTTGAAAATGGTTTATTGCACCTATAATACTGTCTCCAAACCTGCTATAATATTATTTATATAAACAACAAGCTGATTTTAGTAGCAATTTTCTCCTATTATATAGTTACGTTTCCTTGATGTCAGCCTTCTAGTAACAGGTAATAATACTACTCGTTTCTCATCATGACCATAGTTTCAAGAGCTATATTTAATGCAGATCAAATAAAGCCTATGTCTTACTCTGGGAGCCTAGAGTACTCTTAATTCAACTATACTGATATCATAGAGTTTTGGTTGTTGCATACTCTTTCTTCAATCCAGCTCATAGGAGTAGAAAGTAGTAAAGAGCATAGTAGGTTTTAAATTTGTAAAAGTATAAAGTAATAAGTAAGGAATAAAGTTAGAACAAAGTATGAAGAACTCATCTTCCAGGCCATTTTTTTCTTCTTCTTATATCTTCATATATTTCAGTGTTATTTAGAGTACAAGAATCTGCATGCAATACTAGCTATAGCATAAAATAATTAGCATTCCTTCTTCTACCTGGGCTGACTGTATATCTAAGACCCTCTGGTATTTGCCTAACAGCACATCTTGCGTAAAGAAAAACTCATCTCTACCTTTGCAAGCGAACTCAGAGAATGTTAGTCAGATGCCAAACTCTAGTATAACTGAGCGACGTAGGCCAAAATCTTTGTTGGGAGAATCTGTCGAGGAAGGCTCATCACGATAAAAGGGGTAAATTAAAGATTTATATTGTAAACAATTTTGTATTGATAAGATCTCTTCTCCATTGCTTGATGATGTCTGTAAAGCTTGGGAGGCACTTTGATATTGATATCTTGCATCTGAGTGTTCATAGACTACTTCTAACTACTATGCTTCCAAAGTACCACTGTGGTTTTAATACGCAAACATCCAGAATCTTATGAGTGCAAGCACCGTTTGACTCTTAAACTTATCACAACCTTTTTACACTTACGGAATAGTATTCCTCCGTTGAGATGACTGCGCTATTTGTTATACTAAATAGTGGCCTTCAACGTAGTTGTCCATACAGAGAATTATATTACCTCAATCTTGTTGACTATCATTCCAGTAGTCTCTTCAATCATGAGGTGATCAGGTTCGTACCGGATCACATAGTGCGAATTGCAAGTCTGAGCTCAAAGTGTCAACGTCTTAAAGGTCACCGACTTATATAAGTCTTCCTTTCTGGGTATGCTTCTCCTTGTTGTGCTGGCCTCAATAGAGGGGTCCTATTACTAGGACCAACCAACATACAGCTGATCTTAGAAGGGTATGGGTGGATTCATTATGTCCCCAATAGTCTTCACTGCTGGGACATCCTCTTAGAGTATTTTGCCAAAAACGTCCTATCATATATAGTCCATAGTTTAGGAAGCCTAACTTTAGAGCCAACTATCTCAATGTGCCTTCATGGAATTCTTCTGTTCAACTTCCCAGACACTCCCAAGGGTCCCCTACCATAATCCCTGCAACCAGCATGAAGTTGGGTGGCCAGCGGTGGCGTATATATTGTTATGAAATGGGCTTTATAGATGTGACATTTTAGTTATAGGGCACAACTCTTGAAATCTCGCTGATGACGTGTGGGGCATGTAAGGGAGCCAGAGGGGGGTGTTGGCTTCTTCAGTAAATCCTGGGTCTGTGCGCAGTTATCCTACCATGACGTCTGTGCACTTTTTTGTTTCAAATTTCCACATGCTTAACACACCTATAGGAATGGTAGATGGCTGACGGTAATATGAATGATTGAACGATATATTGCATATAGGCAAACAACGGGCAAATGATAATGCAGTAGATCTGAGAATAGGTGCGGATTATGGGATGTAAGTAGGTCGAGCATATTCTCTGCATGCCAGACAGGTTCTTTGAATGTTGGGTTAGTTCTGAGTATGCTGAGCAGCATCTCCATCTTTCCCATATGTTCCAACAGGAAACCTGACATCGAGTATGTCCAGGTACCAAAGTGCTGCATCCTGCATCTGAAGGACACTGTAGAAACCAGGTGTCAAAGCCATTACTTAGGCAAAACCTTGTCAGAGAATACCACCTTCATAATTGCCGGACACTCTGCGGATATCATTGTCAAGTAGGGGTTCTTTACATGGTTGCATGGCTAGCGTCGAGTATATCTGGGTGCCAAAGTGTCATATGCTGCATCTCCAGAGTCGTATAGGAATCCAGTGTCAAAGTCAGGATATAGTCAAAACTTTACCTAAGACCCACCAGGCTGTAACTCTATCAATACTCATATTGGACAACATTCTTTGTACCATTAGAAGACTGGTGTCAGGTATGTTTAGGTACTAAAGCATTGGAAGCTGAGACCTAGGGCCTCTGTAGGAATCTGGTATCAAAGTTAGCACTTAGTCAAAACCTTTCACAAGGCTAGCCAGACTGGAACTCTATGAATATTCCCATCTGGTAGATTTCCTACAGACTGTTGGAAAGCTAGTACTGAGTACATCTAGGCGCCAAAGCATTAGAAGCTAAGACCTGGGGTCTCTGGAGGAATCCGGTATCAAAATCAGCCTTTAGTCATAACCTTACTCAAGTCCCATAAGGTTGTAACCCCATGGGTATTCGCGTTGAGTAGACATTCTATAGACCATTGGAAGGCAAGCAACGAGTACCTCTAGGAGCCCAAGTGTCCCTTGCTGCGTCCCCCGGGTCCTGTAGGAATCTGGTGTCAAAGTCAGCATATAGTCAATCCTTTACCTAAATCTTGCTAGGCCATAACTCCACGACTATTGCTCTCGGGTAGATGCTCTGTTAACCAGTAGAAAGCTGGCACTGGGTACGCCTAGGTACCAAGGTATTGGAAGCTGTGTCCTATTTTTCCTCTCGGATTCTTGCTTCAAGTTCAGCACATGGTCAAAACCTAACGTAAGACCTGCCAGGTTGTAGCTCCATCGGTATCCACCTTGAGTAGACATTCCTCACGCTGGTGGAAAGCTGATGTCGAGTACTCTGAAGTGCCAAAGTATCAGAAGCTGGGTCCTTGTGACCCTGTAGGTATCTGGCTTCAAAGTCAGCCCTTAGTCAAAACCTCACCTGTGGGAAGACTCGCCAACCGGTAACTCTGTAGATATTAGCACTGAGTAGACATTCTTTGCACCTTAGGAAAGCTGGCATCGAGGCCATCTAGGTGCCAAAGTATCGCATGGTGAACTGAAAGAGATCTGAAGGAAACTGGTGTTAATGTCAGCACTTAGTCAATGACGGAGATAAGCAAGCATCTTGTGTAGTTGTAAGAACTAAAGAATATGTCAGGAAAAGAACCACACCCAGCCTGGGTCAAGTTCCCACCAGCAGAACTTAACTATCACTCACTTCTACAGTGAGAACAGGGAGCATTTTCGCACAACCATGCTTTGAGCATGTAAAATAGATTTCCAACTAGTATCATGTCTCCTATTTTCCTGCTACATAAAGGCTAGTCTAGTATCAGATCTGTATTCTTCTAGACATGCTAGTATAACCTCCCAGCCACGGTAACCAGATCCAGAAATGGGGCTTGCCAAGTGTTCACCTGTTAGGCGGACGCCAAACTCAAGTCTATAACTAGGAGATGTAGGCCAAAAAATCTTCGATTTGAGAATCTGTCGAGGAAGGCTCATCTCAATAAAATAGGTAAAGTAAAGATTTAAAGTGTCAAATAATATTATGTTGATAAGATCTCTTCTCCATTGCTTGATGATGTCTGTAAAGCGTGGGAGGCACTTTGATATTTATATTCCACATCTGAGTGTTCATGGACTACTTCTAACTACTATACCCACGAAGTACCATCCTGGTTTTAGTAAGCAAACGTCCACAATGTTATAAGTGCGAACACTGTTGGACCATGAAACTTATCACATCCTTTTACGGTTGCGGAATAGTATTCCTCAATTGAAATGACTACGCTATTTGTTATTTCAAACAGCAGCCTCCAACTTAGTTGACTGCATAGACTATTGTATTACTCCAGCGTAGTTGACTATCTTCCAGTAGTCTCTTCAGTCATGAAGTGATCAAGTTCATGCTAGGCCACCTAGTGCCAATCGCAAGTCCGAGCCCAGTGTGTCAACGTCTTAAGTGGCTCCCACTTATCTAGGTCTTCCATTCTGAGCTTGCTTCTACTTGGTCCGCTAGTGTTAGGCGGACGCCAAACTCAAGTATATAACTGAAGGATGTAGGCCCGAAATCTTTGATTGGAGAATCTGTTGATGAAGGCTCATCTCGATAAAGTAAGGTAAGGTAAAGATTTAAAGTGTGAAACAATATTTTATTGATAAGATCTCTTCTCCATTGCTTGATGATATCTGTAAAGCTCGGGGGGCACTACGATATTTATATCCGGTGTCTGAGTGTTCGCGGACTACTTCTAACTACTATGCCTCCGAAGTACCACTCTGGTTTTTAATACGCAAACGTTTAGAATCTTATAAGTGCGAACATCGTTTGACCCTGTAACTTATCACACCCTTTCGCAGACACAGAATAGTATTCCTTCGTTAAGATGACTATGCTATTTGTAATACCAAACCGCGGCCTCTAACTTAGATGTCCGCATAGACTATTATATTACTCTAGTCTTGTTAACTATCGTTCCAGTAGTCTCTTCAGTCATGAAGTGATCAAGTTCATACCGGTTCACCTAGTGCCAATCGCAAGTGCGAGCCCAACGTGTCAATGTCTTAAAGGTCTCCGACTTATTTAGGTCTTCCTTTCTGAGCGTGCTTTCCCTTGGTCCACCGGCCTCCATAGAGGGGTCCTATCACTAGGACCAACCAACCTACAGCTAATGTCAAAAGGGTATGGGTGGGTTCGGTATACCCTTAATGGCTTTCACTACTAGGATATCCTCTTAGAGTATTTCGCCGAAAACGTCCTGTCACCTGTGGCACATAGTTTAGGAAGCCTAACTCTGAAGCCCACTATCTCAATGCGCCTCTGACGGATATCCTCCGTTCCACGTCCCAGACGTCGCCAAAGGTCCCCTCCCATATACCCTTCGAACAGCATGCGGTCGGATGGACAGCGGCGACGTATATGGTGTTATGAAGTGGGCTTCACTGATGTGATATTTTAGTTATGGGACGCAACTCTTGAAATCTCACTAATGACGCTCGGGCCCCATAAGGGGGCTGGAGGGGGGTGTTGGCTCCGGTAAATCGAGGGTCTGTGTGCAGTTACCCTACCATGGGTCTGTGCACATGTCTCGGATTTCCATATGCCTAACAGCCGGCCTCCTTAGAGGAGTCCTACTACTAAGGCCAACCAACATACAGATGATCTCAGAAGGGTATGGGTGGATTTGGTATACCCCTAATAGCCTCGGCTACTAGGACATCCTCCTAGAGTATTTTGCTAAAAACGTCCTGTCACCTTCGGCCATAGTTTAAGAAGCCTAACTTTGAAGTCCACTAACTCAATGCACCTTCTCCAGACTTCTTCCGTTCCACTTCTCAGATGCTGCCAAAGGTTCCCTCTCTTTTATCCTACAAACAGTATGTGGTCAGATGGGCGGCGGCGATGTATATGGTGTTATGAAGTGGGCTTCATTGATATGACTTTTTAGTTATGGGATGCAACTCTCGAAATCTCGCTAATGACATGCTGGCCCATAAGGTGGCTGGAAGGTGGTGTTGGCACTCTGGAAAATCGAGGGTCTGTGCGCAGTTACCCTACCGTGGGTCTGTGTACATGTTTTAGATTTCCATATGCCTAACATGAGTTCCCTCCTACTAGGCTTCACCTCGAATACCTTTTAGAAATTTTTATAATCTTTTCCTAAATACATTTTAAGACACAGTGTGGTCCGGGTGTAAAACCTTCCGTGTTAACTTGGCCACAGTATGAAAACATTTTCCTCACTATCTTACTTCTGCCCTGCCTGGCATGTCCAGATTTTCATTATGAAAATTATCCACAACTTCCTCCTCATTTTCCTTACTGGTAGCTGGCTCCCATGTGTTCTCATCTTCTGAACACCCATGCCATTTGATAAAGTACCACAGTTCCCACTTCTCTTGATAGCAGCTGTGTACCTGTTTTCTGTAACAGTGAATTTGGCTTCTTACTATTTTTTCAACCACCCATTGTAGATCACTGTCAATGTCCTCCGGTTCTCTAGGTGGTTTCTGGTAATTGTCATGATCTAATTCGCAATATGGTTCCAATGGTGTGACATAGAATACTGGGTGAATGTTCTACCGATCAGATATGTTGAGCTTGCATGCTCATGATTCCCGCTTCTCCATGATTTGAAACAGAACGTATAGCTTCGGGATTAGCTTCTTTGATTTCCACCAAGTGCGAATGATTTTTCCATTTAGCATTACTTTGTTCCCGATCTTGAAGTCTGGCTATTGTCAAGCTTTCCGGTCGTAAAATTTTGACATTCCTTCCTGTATCTTTCCTAGTGACCCTCCCGCTTGTTCATGAATTGTCTTAATCCAGTTTGCGTAAAGTATTGTGCCTTGATTTTGAGCTTCTCACTCTTTCATTTACTCTGTCCACAGGTGGAATCCATAGTTCGCATTGAATGATGACATCGCATGAGCATTGGTTGCGGAGTTATTATAGGCATGTTCAGCTAGAGGTAGTGGTTGATACCAGTCATCCTGATCATAGTTGATAAGACTTCGAAGCTATCCTTCCAGCACTTAGTTGGTACGTTCGGTTTGTCGGTCAGTTTGAGGGTGGTATGCCTTTAACATTCTTTGCTTAATTACCAGCACTTTGCAAAGGGATTCCTCGAATTCCCAAGAACTTTGAGTCCATATCCGAGATGATTTCGGTTGGTAGGCCGTGCAGCCTCCATACTGCTTTCAGGAATGCATTTGCAATATCGTTTGCTGTAGCTGAGATTTGAAGTCTGATGAAATGTGCTATTTTTGTAAATTGATTGACTACTACTATTATCTGAGTCCACCCTTGTGACTCTAGCAGTTGTGTGATAAAGTCTAATGAGATGGATGCCCATGCTGCGTAGTGTATTTGCAGCCATTGCAATAATCTATACTTAGCTTATCTAGGTGATTTATTATGTTGGCATTCATCACAGGATCGAATATAGTCATTGATCTATTCCGCAAGTCCTTTCTAGTAGAAGTCCCGGATAATGATTTCCAAGGTGTTTTCTATTCCAAAATGTCCTCCAACTTTTGCATCATGAGATCTTTATACGATCTTAGTATATAGCACCAGACCAGCTGGTACAAACAGTCTTTGCTTATAATATAGAGGATCGCCGGTTAACGTCCAGTCCTTGGGGAAATCTTTTCCTTTGTCTCATACCCTAATGAGTTCTTCCCTTCATTTTCTCCAAGCTGCATCCATCCCAATAGCTGCCATTATCTCACTTAAGAATTCCAGATTAAACTGCTTCATACCTTTCTGTAGGATAATTGCATTTAACATTAGAACTTGTTCGGGTACTTCTGAAATATCATACCAATGTTCATTATCTTTAGCCGATGCCTGTAGGTAGCTGATGCTAGGTTCCTGTTCCTTCACAATCAAGGATCTTGTTGCTATATCGGTGCTTCCGAATCCTGCAGTTCCTCTTTCTCTGTCTCCCAAGTCATCTACTTCCATCATGTTTGAGGTATTGACTTTTTCTATCACCAGATGAGCTATGAGATCGCCCATTCTTATCTGGCAGTCCTCATTTTTATGGTTGAATAGTACGACCTCGAGTTCTCCGGTGTAGGCGACATTGATTACTCATGTACCAGTGGAGAGTCCGCTGCGAACGGCTAATCTGCTTCTTGGAGCCACTCTTCCATAGCTTCCTTCGGCTACCCCCACGGCTATGCCCATCCTTATTAATGCTTGTTCATATTTTTGGACAATGTCATCTTCTATGGCATACAGGTCATCCCCTGCTGCCATTCTTGAGCCCTTTGTTAGCAAGTATGCCTTTTTGCTCAATCTCTTAACTCTAACAATAGGTTCCTTGCTACTTCTTCGAGGTTCTAAATCCAAATCCTTCTCTCCATTCTAGTCTTCTCCTTCATCACCTACCCACACTACCAGTGATACCAGGAAATTTTCTAGTTTCAAAGTTTTCTGTTCACGATGCATAGCTCCCTCCTCAGGATAGTACTCCGGCAGTTTGCGTAATACGTCAGGCTTTCCACCCTTTGTGCCTAATTGGTAAACAATGTCAAAATTGTATCCTACCAATTTCTGAGCCTACCAAATTTGACGGCCACTGCAGACTTTTGAGGTGAGGAAGTATTGAAGGTTCTGATAGTCGGTAAAGACTGTAATCAGTTTTTCCGTTCCGATCAAGTAGTGTCTCCACTCTGTAAATGCTTCAAGGATCGCGAGAAGTTATTTATCGTAAATCACTTAATTGCACTCCGCAGAGTTTATTTTTCTAGAATGGAAAGCTACTAGATCTAATCTATTCTCAAAGTATTGAGAAAAAACGCAACCGAGTGTGAAATCGCTAGTGTCAGTTTCGACCACCATTTCCTTTTCTGGAAAAAAGTGGTGGAGGATAGGAGCTGTGGTGAATTGGTATTTTAATTCTTTGAAGGCTGTATCCTGCTCAACTCCCTATTTGAAATTGTTAGGATTTCCTTATAATGTCTCAGTTATGGGTTTGCAAATAGCTGAGAAGTTTTTTATAAATTGTCACTAGAAGTTAGTGAATCCAATGAAAACTTGTACTTCTCTAATCCACTTAGGTGCTTTCCAAACCATTATGGATTCCACCTTGTGGGTACTCATATACACTCCATTGACGGCTACTATATAGTCAAGGAATTCTACCTCAGTGGCATGGAAGGTCGACCTTTATAGTGATACCGCTAGCTGAAAGTCTGACAGACTTTGTAAAACCTTTTTAACAACTACGGTGTGTTCCTTTTCATTCTTAGAGTCGCTGAGAATATCGTCCAGATAACACACTACTGCGACATCCGAGTATTGTTTGAGTACTTGGTTCATCATATCTTCAAAGGTTGCTGGAGCATTAACCAATTCAAAAAGCATTACCTTATATTCGTAGTATCCGTATCTTGTACGGAATGCCATTTTCCATTCATCGCTTTCCTTTACCCTAATCAAGTGGTAACTGTCTTTAAGGTGAAACTTGGTAAAGATCTTTGTGCCAGCTACTCTATCTCTGAGTTCGGATATCAGTGGAAAGGGATGTTTGTTGAGGATCGTAATCTTATTTAGATTTTAATAATCCACAACTAAGGGTAATCTGCCATCTGGCTTAGGCATGAATAATATGAGTGCTCCTGCAGGTAACAGACTCCATGTGATCATTCTTTGTTTGATCATGGTTTCCAAGTATTCCCGTAAAGCTTTGACCTGTTTTTCAGAGAGTGGATATATCGGTCCCCAGGGGGGAGTTCATCATAGAACCAACTTGATTTCATAATCGAATGTTCATCTTGGGGCAAATCATTCTGCTGTCTGAACTTCAAACAAATGTTTGTAATGCGAGTATTCCTTCAATAATGATTTGAGTTCTACTGTATTTTCAATGGCTCTGATTCTTCCGTTGCTGTATATATTAGAGTCCCAAGCGATGGATTCGTCATATTCAAACATATCCGCTATTCCTTCCTCTTCTTCCACCCAGTTTTCACAAGTTTTGGCAGAGAAAGTCCAACTCCCCGTATCCTCTATGTGAGACACTTGCTGTTCATGATGCCACCAACCAAAAGGAATTATCATTCAATAATGACCTGCTTTAGCCAATTTACATGACACTTCTGAGATGTGCGGGTTTTACCGTATTTCTAATTTAATAGGGAGAGTATAATACTTCCCTCCTGAGGGAGCCGATGACCCATCAAAGCCTAAGATATCAACTGCATTGTTGCGTTCAATCAAATGTATGCGAAGGTCTTCAACTAGGTCCTTATTGATAAGGAACACATTGGATCCCGAGTCTAATAAGACTTTAACCTGTTATCGCTTATCATGTATACGGAGGTAAGCGATCCCCTCCTGACAGTTGTATCGTTTTGGTTTTGGAGTGCCTAATTCTGCACGCTTAGAGTGGATAAGACTTTCTTAGTTTTTTCATTTAGGCATTTTGGATGTTGGATGTATGTAACAAGATGTTTGTTACTATGCCCATGTAGTTTCTACCATTGTGGTCTTTTCAGACTAACTAGTAACTCTTTAGCTCTAACAATCTGAGTCTACATACAAGGCGGTGTTTGACAGATATGCAATTGTGCACGACCAGTTTTCAGGCTAGATGCCTTCTCCCGACATGCCAAACCTAGGCTCATAGCTGTTTTTTGGGTGGTTATTAGCCATTTTACTTCCCTGGTATGGGGTTCCTGCTTTGACCGATCCTTTTCCTTAGGATGTCAGTTTTCTGTCCAGCTCTCTCTAAGGGGCCTTACGTACCAAAGCAGTACATCCCTATCCCACACTCTAGCCAGAAGGCAAGATAGTACATACGTATAATATGACTCAGACTCTTTTTGGTAGGCAGAACGGTTTGCATTGGTTGTCCTCCTGTCATGTATTGGTATCAGGGAGATCTTGCATAGCTATGTCCGAACTTCTTCGGTATAGTAACTTACTTGTACACCAGTAGTAGGCAGCCACAACGTGACTCGAGGAACTTCGTACTATTGGCTCCCGGGCCATGTAGGCAGCTTGACTATCCTCTCTTTCGATCAACACTCTCCATATATTGATTCTTGTATTCGAGCTCGTAAGTCCCTCATGGGGTCCCTTCACCTAGAGCCTACTTGCTTTGATCTTGAAAGGAGAGACTTGCTTCGCGCTGCATTGATCATTTTGAGTTTCGACTACTATAGTTGTACACAGAATACCTGATCCCCATCGTGGTCAGTACCTAACACATAACAGTCAAAGGGGGTTCTCATTTCAATTATAGCTCCCTCAGGACACTAAATTCTCCAACGCTGTCACCGTTACTGCCAATGAACTGAGCCAGGTCAGTTCCTCATCGTTTGCCAGTTCTCAGATCTTATTCACTCCTGCTGGATGCTGGACAGTTGCGACTCTGCTAGTGAATTTAGGTTTTACGATAGCTGATCTTGCTCACCTGATTTTCATTTTTATCGGTCTTGAGCTGACTGTTGCCGCCGATATGTGGGCGTCTTCTCAACAGATCTGGTAGGTGTAGTTCATCTTTCCACAACATGTACAATTACCATCTTGTCTTCAAGTGTCTACCACACTCTACGGGATACTGGGATAGACTTGGTCAAAGTTTGTGTGGGTGGTCTGCGTCGCACTCCCCAACCTCTTCCTAGCCTTTTCCAGTTTATTATCCTGTTTCTGATTTCGTGGCATGGCTCCACATCCCTTGACATAAGGTTTGTTGTCCTTTTGTCTCTTGGGTTTAAAGTCCTATCAGTCTTCTCTTTTGACCTCTTTGACCATTTTAAGCTTTGTCGGTTTGCCTCTCGCAATCTTTTCTCAGGCAAGAATTGCTTCTTCCGATTGACTGTATAGCCTAAGTACATCTTTCCATTCTTGATCTGTGGTATAGTGGAAAGCCGACAACATGTGGACAATTTATTTTTGAAGTTTATTTTCAACTTCCTGCCTACAGGACTCTCTGGTCATGCATGCGCGAATATTATAGTTTTGTATGACCATAAGGTAATATTCAATACTGCCTTCGTACTCGACCAGCTTCATAGCTCGAAGTGCTAGTCTTTCAGCTTCAGCAGGGCAACTTGCTGGATCATATCAAGTTCAAAGCGAGTTCGCGTAGCCAGTTTTGACTGCTGGGTTTCCCCTTGAAGTCCGTCCATAACTTTCCGATACCAAATAGTGTAAGGAAGTACTATGTCTCCCTTCAAACAGTTGAGCGTGAATATAACTCATTCCCGGGCATCGTCCCAAATTCCCGGGTTTCTTCTGAAATAGTCTGCGCATTGTAAAATCCACACGTATATATCTTGTGCGGGCTTATCCTCAAAGAATGGGGGTGGTTGCGATGGTCGCTTAATGTTTAGCGCTATCGCGTTGGCAAGTGTTTCTGCCATATTAGGCTGATCTGGTGTTTGTCCTTGCCTGCCTCACCTCAGACTTCCTCTCCTTCTTCCTCTCTCATCATCATCATCATCATCATCACTAGGATCTCCAGGGTTGCCTCCTGGAGCACCTGAGCGGAATGCATCAACAGCTTCCTTGCCTTTCCCCTTCTCCCTGCACGTAGGTGGGGTGTAGTAGTCTTTGTCATCTCCTTCTTCTGGGACTGAATATAGCGGTGCTCAGTCCGGATTCGCGGGTTCCTTAGTTGTCTCCACTAAATCATTTATGGCTTTTATCAGAGACTTGACCGCTTCCACGGTATCTTCAGCTATTTTCTTTTGCTCCCTTTGTAAAGTGCATAAGCTCGTACATTGTTCTTTCGAGCTATCGTCTATGTCTATTAACCATGCTGTTAAGTCCTTATCCCGAGCTACAGTCTGGATGCGGAAGAGGTTGAATTTGCCACGGAGCTCAGACACCCATTTTTCCTGAGTTTCATCTCGTGCAAGGCCCTCTTGTCCTTGCTGACCTAGACTACCATGTAACTGGGTAGTTATATTTTCATGGGCCTGCTGTAGCTGGTCATGTTCAGCTATCTTCCTTGCTACTTCCCGTAGCAGTTCTTCTTGGATACTCTTGACCTCCTGTTTTACACCTGCCAGCTACATCAAGAGTAATACAATATGGTTGTCATGGACATCCTGTCCATCGGCGATTTGCTGTTGAACCTTAACCAACTTTAAGGTATTGTCCGGAGTGGCTCCCTTCAAATGTTGGAAGGCAACATTGGCTTGGTCAAGTGAGGTGTCCATATCTTGCCTTATTTGACCCAAGGTTATCCCCAGAAGGGCAGCTAGCTTGGCTAGGTTTCCAGCATAGTCTCCTCCTTGCTTTGGTGTGGAGGATCGTGATATCTGATGTGTACTTTTCACACTAGAGGATCAGGGAGAGTGTAATGCTCCTCTCCTGAATGCCGGTTCTTGAGGTATTACCAGGTAAAGACTGTGCATAGCCGAATTATCGGTTCCTGTTGTATCTGGACAGGTGTCTATATGTTCTCCTGCTGTTATCCTCTTTCTCGAGTCTTGGGGTATTTCGGCCATTCCGCGGAAAGGTTTTCCTGATAGCTTTAATCCCAATACTGTGTTGTCAGGTTTGGGGGTTGGTACCTCACGCCAATATTCTCGATTTCCTCTCCAGGGTTGGAGGAATTTAATAAATCGTAAGTGACACAAGAGGGATTCTTTTGAAGAAGATATGGAAAGATTTGGGCGATCCGATTCGCGGTTTAGAACCTGGATTTCCCTTTCCTGAAGATTTAAAATGTACTTATAGTACATACAAAGGTTTATTAGGCCCCAGTGAAGGGTATATCTGGCCCTCAAATAGCTGTGCCTGATTTCTTGATTTCAGAGTACTGGGTACTTTAATCAATGAGGTCTTCCGACTTGGTTGAACTCTACTCAAAGTTCAGACCATGCCAGATGCAATATATGAGGTTGAATTGATCCCTCGTTGGGATCCCAAAAGGTATATTGAACCACGACGGTCATTGAGTAAACTCTAGTTCAATTTCGAAAAGCTCAGTGTCGAAGATTTCTTCGAAGGTATGAATGTCAATGGAACAGTGAAGTACTTTGAAAATGTAAGTGAAGTCTGAGCTCAGGGTGGAATTTGAGGTGAACTCGTAGTTCATATAGTGAGCCTTGGTAACAGGAGAACTATCAATGTACTGTTAGGTGGACGCCAAACTCAAGTATATAACTGAGGGACTTGGGGCCAAAAAATCTTCGTTTGGAAAATCTGTTGAAGAAGGCATGTCTTGATAAAATACGTAGAGTAAAGATTTAAAGTGTCAAACAATATTATATTGATAAGATCTCTTCTCCATTGCTTGAAGATGTCTGTAAAGCTTGGGAGGCAATACGATATTTATATCCCGAGTCTGAGTGTTCATGCACTACTTCCAACTACTGTGCCCCCGAAGTACTATCCTGGTTTTAGTAAGCAAACGTTCAGAATCTTATAAGTACAAACACTGTTTGACCCTGAAACTTATCACACCCTTTTACAGTTACGGAATAGTATTCCTCCATTGAAATGACTGCACTATTTGTTATACCAAACAGCGTCCTCCAACTTAGTTGACCGCATAGACTATTGTATTACTCTAGTCTAGTTGACTATCATCCAGTAGTCTCTTCAGTCATGAAGTGATCAAGTTCGTGCCAGGCCACCTAGTGCCAATCGCAAGTACGAGCCCAATATGTCAACGCCTTAAGGGGCTCCAACTTATCTAGGTCTTCCATTCCGAGCATGCTTCCCCTTGGTCCACCGGCCTCCGTAGAGGGGTCTTATTACAAGGACCAACCAACCTACAGCTGATCTCAGAAGGGTATTGGTGGATTTGGTATACCCCTAATAGCCCCCACTACTGGGATATCCTCATGAAGTATTTTGCCAAAAACGTCCCGTCACCTTTGGCCCATAGTTTAGGAAGCCTAACATTGAAGCCTACTAACTCAATGTGCCTCCTCCAGATATCTTCCATTCTACTTCCCAGATGTTGTCAAAGGTCCCCTCTCATATACCCTGTGAACAGCAGGCGGTCGGACGGGCAGCGGCGATGTAGATGGTGTTATGAAGTGGGCTTCATTGATATGACTTTTTAGTTATGGGATACAACTCTCCAAATCTCGCTACTGACATGCGAGCCCCATAAGGGGGCCGGAGGGGGGTGTTGGTACTGCGGAAAATCGAGGGTCTGTGCGCAGTTACACTACCGTGGGTCTGTGCACATGTTTCAGATTTCCATATGTCTAACATCACCAATGATGTCTTCCAGACGCCCCAGACATTCCCTATTACCACCAGACACTCCTGACATTCCCTGTTACCACAGAACATACCTGACATACTAGCAATGCCCATGTTGCCTCTAGATTCACAGGACGCACCTGGGAGGTCCATGGTGCCTCCTGATTTACAGGACGTACCAGACGCAATTGACACCTACCGGTTGTCTTGACATTACCCCTACACATCTAACGCTGCTATCTTTTTTGCTAAGGTATCTCCAATTGCTATGCCTACTATTAGAATGCTACTTAATGCTCCTTTCTGCGTGGTCTTATCTTATCTAAAGCCTTTTTGCTTCTCTTTTCTTACTTTGTTTTTAATTATCTTTTTTGCCTCTTTATGAGTTTATTTTAGCCTTGTTTTTTATTATTATTATTAATTTTCATTCACAAACACCTTCCCATGCTCTTTGTGCATTTATATCTTCTTATTTTACCGAACTTGGTTGAGAACTGGTGGAGTTATAACAACTTTTGTAATTGGCTTATACCTGTCTCTTATACACATCTAGATGTGTATAAGAGACAGGTCTTATCTTATCTAAAGCCTTTTTGCTTCTCTTTTCTTACTTTGTTTTTAATTATCTTTTTTGCCTCTTTATGAGTTTATTTTAGCCTTGTTTTTTATTATTATTATTAATTTTCATTCACAAACACCTTCCCATGCTCTTTGTGCATTTATATCTTCTTATTTTACCGAACTTGGTTGAGAACTGGTGGAGTTATAACAACTTTTGTAATTGGCTTATACTGTCCCACCTCCCGGTGATGTCCCGCTTCACCGTTCCCTACGTTAATTAGCAATGACGGCAGAGGCCAGTGAGAGCATACCCTTCATGAAGAGCAGAGCAGGCCATATAGCCATCTCTTGAATATCGCCTGCGCACTACCGTAAGAACTCGAATAATCGGACCATGTGCTAGGACGTTGGAGTTTCCTCTCTTAGTAAGGTCTGGTATTTTTTACTTTTTTATTTGTCTCGGAGAGCAGGTCTTTCGGTGTGTTTTTCGCCCCTTTTCCAGAGGAGGAAATTTTGGACGACATAGCACATGGTCCGATTATTCGAGTTCTTACGGTAGAATACACCGGAGCCGAGACAAGTCTATACCAATAGAAAAACCGAGTAAGATATCCTCTAAAAGAATCATAGTGAGGAAATTACATAAGTTCTGTGGACTAATCGTTAGTAAGCTAGTGAGTTAGTATCTGTAAAGGTTGGCTTAGTTGTTAGTGCCGCATGGCTAGCGGGGCACTACTCCAGACCCCGGCCATCCATGTTTACTCCCATAGGCGTTTGCCTACCGAGTCCTTTGCTCAATTAGGCCTTTTGCGCGGAAAGTCACCCCCCCCAGTCGGGCCGCGCCCGCCGTTCCACGGTTGCCCCAGTGTGGGCGGACAGCTGGGGTATGGGTAAGGTTGACACCGTCACTAAACTCCGCAGCGTCTCAAGTATGATACCGGTGATTACTTGTAAACCGCGAGCTAGGTATTTCTTCTCCCGAGAAGGGGCGAAAGACATCGCAGAAAGTGAGTTGCTTGGCCTCTCTAGAAGGAAAGACAGAAGGAAGGAAAGAAAGAAAGAAACACCAGATCCTATGGTTCGAGTAGCACAAAAGGTGCACAAGGCTGAAGGAAAATTCTTCGCGATACATATAGCCGTAGAAATTCGGCTGCCTAGATAGGGTTTTGAGGGCAAGAAAGGAGATGAAAAAAAAGTTTTGCTATGATAGTAAAGTTGTGTTGATAATAGATTATGAGGAATGTTAAAAAAACAAGTGATAAGTTCCATTAATACAGACATTAACTTCTAAGTTGGCAAGCAGTAGGTCTCCTGCCACATATTTAGTATGATAATATTATCATAGGAAATTAGTTTATAATTACCCAAATGCCTACTTCTAAAGCACAAGATACATCACTAATAACCTGACCAGGTTTAGCGAATGTAATATTCGCAACCCCCCACCAAAATACAACCTTTCAATCCTATTATTATGCCTTTTCTGGAAACTTTAATTACAAAAAACCCAGCAGCTATTCTCCTTCTCTTGAATGACAGTTGTTTTTTTTCTGCAATTATCCCGCTCGTTGAGGACCCCTACCGAATTCAAAAATCATGAAATTTCTAGCCCACCTTTTGGGCTACTCTAACCATACCAGAGGAGGCAACCCGAATAATATATCACATAGCTCAATTGTTTAAGAGTATGGTACTGGAATATCTCACCTCAAGAACCACCCCCGATCACTCGACAAAACCGGTCACGTGCCACCCACCATGTCTCAATATCCAACTTGAACATACATATCATACCCAGTTCCCAAACTCAAAAAAGCATGTTACAAAACCTCAATGGCAACCTTGAAAACTAGTATCATGACATCTTTGAATAAATACTAACTCCATCCTGTCTCGCCAGCAAAGCCAACCTGACCCCCCACAACTCATAACCCTCCACAAACCTCACAACCACATACACAACCAACCAAGCAACCGAAAATGTCCCACCAAGCAACTCGTGAGCTCCTCGCTGAAATATGCACCACAGCCGGCTTTGCAAATTTCATTAGCACCCTCTGCGATATCTATTTACGCCTCCCGACAAACGCGCCAGAAGTAGAACTTATCAGGTTCACACTGTCTGAATTGCAGGTATGCCAAGCACGAATTATTTACTCTAGGCCGACTGAGCACTCGGCCTACGTTTCCGAGAGAAGGGTTTTAGGGGCGCTACGTGAGGGATTGCTTACTTTGGCAAGGGAGGTCGATGCAGCGGTCGCCCTGGAGGAGGAGACTTTATCTAGGAGGGTCGGGGCAATTAAGGGGCCCCCCGGGTGGGGAGGCTCCAGCAGATGGTTTGAGGGAGGGGGGGTGTGAGGTTGTCGAGGACGCCCTGTAGGAGTTTTTAACTTATGACAGGTCTGTAGCGGTAGCTTTTAGGTAAGCATGGGACTGGAAAAAAAAAAGTCCGGTAATCATAGAACTCTTTTAGCCCTGTTAAAATCACCTTTAAGACCCTAAATTATCCCAAAATACAATATCTATATCTAATTCTTCCCATTAGATAAAACAGAGAAATGTGTATGTGACTGGAGATTCATTGTCTACGGAAGAGTTCGCCACTAGAAATAAGGGTAAAAAAGTCTCGGGAACACCACCATGCTTCTACCATCTAGTAATCCTTCCCTAATTCGGGGCAGGGGTTAGATTCGTATCTTCCTGGACAAAATCTGTAATTCTTATGATACCTTGCAAGTTTTCGATGTTGATGGTAAGGCGATAACTCAATTCATAACCAACACCTCTACTCTACTCGGCCTAGGGCTTCTTCGAATGTATACTATACAAAGGGTGAGAAATAACCCGATGCCGATGTACAAAAGAGGAAGAAATATTACAATGGATAAACGAGCTACTTGCGCATCAGAGACCATCCAGAGAGATCCTTTGCCTTTGCTTCCCCGTATTACCTGCTTCGGTAGTAATTCCACTATATTACGTTGAAAACTCGAAAGAGTGAAGTCGACGCAGCGTGAATATTTCTTACTAGTGAGGTAGTAACAGTTCACACATCTTGCTCCACAAGCTTGCTCCTCCAGGCCGTGGCTCGGGACAACTAGTTGGAGTGCACCCGGGTGATGAGTACTTTTTGACAGGGGAAGGGAATTGCCAAATACGGTAATCCCTCGTGCCGATCGGTAAGGGCCTGTTTGGCCTGTTTGGCTTGCTGTGGTTTGAGATATGGTTCCGGAAGATTAGAGCCTATACCAATTTTGCCTGTAACACTGGCTGTAACACTTCAGAAATTTGTTACCCTACCTCTTAATGACAAAATCTAGACTTCAAGATCTTCCCACAATAGAGACTTTGCGATTTTGCATCCAGAGTCAAATCCAAGCAATCTCATTGGCCCAGAACCTTGTTTAACCCACATCTAGAGCCTTTTCGCAAAGTCTCTAATAATGTTATCCAACCTTAGTAAATATATTTATCAGATATCAAAATTAATGTTAATGCATTTATATTCTATCCTGTATTCAACTACAAAATGAACTTTATTGAATACTTTTGAGGTTGCATAAAGGTTCACACCAATTCCTATTGCAAATACTTATTTCATTTGTGCATGCAGACTGTGCCCATGAATTTAGTATCAATTCTAAATATTTTCATATGGTAAAATTATCAGAAGATACTGTATATATTAGATGTATATTGTAATAACATAATTTATGGATTACGTAATTTCAAGAAACATGTATATACAGAATACTCATCTTTCTAGAAAATTGCTAAGTCTTAGATTAAAGTATAATAATATACTATTTTAGTAATGTCTCTTCTTAGTGTTTTCACAATTATTCTATATTGAGGCTATATAAAAGATAGCGATTCCACATCCATTTTACATTTGAGCATGTGCTAAATAAAAACCTACTCTCAAGCCACAATATGAAATGATTTATTTGAGTTTAAGTACATTCTTAGAGAGGTTCAGTATATGCTCAGTAGCTCAGAATATATTTCTGATCATCTAAATACCACATTTTTTTAATTAACTCATATCATTATTGTTTCATCAGAAGTGCTAGATATCAAAACTCACATGCAGTAATCAAACTATGTTGTAAACAAAACTTTAAAATCAAACAACTCAAACAAAATAAAATACTTATCCTCCACTATGCCCTCATTCCTCTTCTTTTTACAAGAAAACATTTCTGAACTGTGTATCCTAATATGACTAAACATGTAAAGAAAACTAAATCTTAAACTAAGGAGCCCATCCTAGACCCAGAACCTGTACTACATGAGAAAACTCAAAACAATATCTGCATACTTTTAACAAAACCTTATAATAATTTAAATAAAAGTATTGAATGTGACTGATAAAGAAAGGCTAGTTATACTAGTAGGAAATAACATAAGAACTCTGTCAACATCAGCAAAAATAAACTCATACATCCACCATGTTCTGTCTATCAGATGCACAGAACTCTGGAATGTGAATTGCAATTCAGAAAATGAGGTGGCAGAGCAACCATATTCAAGGTGCAACTATTCAAATAAAGGATGCACAGGATGCAACCCGGTATAGGAACCAAATCCACTGGAGATATGGGATCCAACCAGGTATAGCAACTAAATCAACTGTAGATGCAAGACATAACCAGATATAGTAACCAAACATCAGAAACATATCCTGATGTCCCACTGACATCTGTCATATTACTGCATTCACACAAAATAAGAGTATAACTCACACCACTGTCCTAGGTGATACTTGGCAATTTACAATCTCTATTTACACAAATTGTGTTTATTATAGTACTAGTATCATATAAAAGCTAATATACAAAAACAGTGAGTCCAGACACCAATACAAAGTAATAGTGACTGTGAGATGAGTAAAAAACATAGCAGCCAGTAGCTCTATGGATATTAGTAGTGGGTAGATGTCCTTTCCACCATTGTTAAGCCAGTGTCGATTACATCTGGGTACCCAAGCGCTGGATGCTGGGTCATAAGGGCTCTGTAGGAATCTGACTTCAAGTTCTGCACTAAGTCATATCCTCTCTAGCCACTCTCCTAACTGTATCTCTATGGGTGTTCATGCTGAGTAGGCATTGTTTACACCATTGGGAAGCTGGCATCAGCTACATCTATGTGGCAAAGCGTGACATGCTTTGTTCTAAGGGTTCTGTAGGAATCTGGTGTCAAATTCAGTACTAAGTCAAAGCTTTGCCAGAAAATACAACGTCCCTAACAGCCTACACCTCTGTGGATATTGGTGTTGAGTAGACATTCCTTATACTGTTGAAAGACTGGCATTGGGCATGTCTAGATGCCAGAGTATTGCATGCTCTACCCTAAGCGCTCTGTAGGAATCTGATGTCAAAATCAGCACTCAGTCAAAACCTCAGCAGAGAATACAACCTCTATAACAACCTGTACCCTCATGGATATTGGCATCGAGTAGACATTCTTTGCACCATTGGGAAGGGGGCACCAGGTATGCCTGGATGCCAAAGTGTCGCATACTGCACCCCAAGGACTTTGTAGAAATCTGCTATCAAATTAATACTAAGTCAAAATCTTGTCATGGAATACCACCTCCATAACAGCCGGTACCTCAATGGATATTGGTGTCAAAGAAATGTATCCTATACCCTTCGAAAGTGGACACCGAGTGCATCTAGATGCCAAAGCACCAGATGGTTCATCCCAAGGGCTGTGTAAGATTCTGCCATCAAAATGAGTACTAAGTCAAACGCTTACCAAATAGTTACCAGGCAGTATTGTTAGGCATATGGAAATCTGAAACAAGGGTACCGACCTCATGGTAGGGAATCCGGGCACAGACCCTCAGTTTACCAAAGGCCCAACACCCCCCTTTGGTCCCCGTATAGGTCCCACACGTCATTAGTTAGATTTTGAGAGTTGCATCCTCTAACTAAAATGTCCCATCAATCAAGCACACTTGATAATACCATATAGGTCTCCCCCTTTGGTCTGGCCATGTGTTATTCAGAGGATCTATACGAGGGAACCTTTAGCGATATCTGGGAAGTAGAACAGAACAAATCAGTGGAAGGTACATTGAGATAGTAGGCTTCAAGGTTAGGCTTCCTAAACTATTGGCCAAAGGTGATGGGACGATTTGGACGAAATACTCTAACAGGATGTCCAAGTAGCAGAGGATACTGAGGATACACCAAATCTGCCCACACCCTTCTGATATCAGCTGTATGTTGGTTGGTCCTAGTAATAGGATCCCTCTATGTAGGCCGGTGGACCAAGAGGAAGCACGCTCAGAAAGGAAGACCTAGATAAGTCGGAGATGCTTATGACATTGACATGTCGTGCTCAGACTTGCAATTGGCACTAGGTAGCCCAGCATGAACCTGCTCACTTTGTGACCGAAGAGACTACTGAAACACTAGTCCACATGACTAAAGTGATATAATAGTCTATGTGGACAACTAAGTTGAAGGCTATTGTTTAGTATAATAAATCACACAGTCATCTCTACTGAGGAATACTATTCCATTACTGTGAAAGGGTATGATTAGTCTCACTGTCAAACTGTATTCACACTTATAAGACTCTGGATGTTTGCTTATTAAAACCAGAGTTCTACTTTAGAGGTAAACTAGTTAGAAGTAGTCCACGAACACTCAGACGTGGGATATAAATATTGTAATGCCTCGTGAGCTTTACAGATATCATCAAGCAATGGAGATGAAATCTTGTCAATATAAAATTGTTTACAATACAAATCTTTACTTTACATATTTTATCGAGGCAAGCCTTCCTGGACAGATTCTCTGACCAAAGATTTTGGCCTATATCTCTCAGTTATACTAGAGTTTGGCGTCCACCTAACAGGTATATGCATAGGTATTTGTGATGAGTGGACATATCTTGCAGTATTGGAAGGCTGGCATCAAGTATATCTAGTTGCCAAAATGTCGACTACTCTATGCCAAAGACTCTATAGGGATCAAGTATCAAAGTTATTACCAAGTCAAAACCACACCGGAGAATACCACTTCCATAATGGCCTGCAACTCCATGGGTATTGGCAGTGAGTAGACATTCTTTGCAGTATAGAAAGGCTAGCCTCAGGTTCGACTGTGTACTAGATCACCGGATGCTATATCCCAAGGACTCTATAGGAATCTGGCCTTAAAGTCAACCCGAAGTCAAAACCTAACCAAAGATTGGCCGGGCTATAATATAACAGGTATTTAAGCCAAGTAGATTTTCTTTCCACTGTTAGAAGGCTAGCCTCACCTAGGTCTAGGGGCCCAAGTACCGGATACTGCATCTAAAGGGCTGTGTAGGAGTCTGGTATCAAAATTAGTACTAAGTCAAAACCTGACTAAAGACTTGGTAGGCTGTACCTCAATGGGTATTCGTGCGGAGTAGACATTCTTTATACGATTGGAATGCTGGCGTCGTATAGATTCAGCTGTCCAGGTGCGAAATTCTGTGTCTCCAAGGCTCTGTAGGAATCTAGCATCAATGTCAATGCTAAGTCAAAGCCTCACTAAAGACTCACCAGGCTGTAACTCTATGGGTATTCATGCTAAGTGGACACTATTTGGACCATTGGAAGGCTGGCGTTGAGTATGCCTAGGTGCTGAATTATCACATGGTATAGTAAAAGTATTCTGTAAGAACCTGTTATCGAAGTCAGTACTTAGCCAATCATTGAGCCAAGGGAGGATGTTGTGTCTATTGCAAGAAGTATAGAATATGCTATGCAATGAACCACTCCTGGTGTGGGTTAAGCACCAGCAGAACTCAACTCACACTCGCTTTTGTAGCATAAACTGTGAGCATTTTCGCTCAACAATTCTTTCAGAATTCAAAATAGATTTCCTACTGTGTCTCATATTTTGCTACTCCATAAAGGTTTTCTTTCTTGCAGAGAAGCTGGTTCTAGTCCTTACCAAAGCTAGTATAGTATCAGCTCTTGGTTGTTCTCACCATACTAGTATGACCTCTCTGTAATCATAGCCAGATCTAGACATGGGGCTTCCCAAGTTTCCTCTTAGGATGTCTTCCTGATGCCCCAGACATTATCTGTTAGCACCGGACATCTCCTGTTACTACTAGACAGCCATGGTATCCACTGTTACTACCAGGTACCCCTGTTATCCCCTGTTACTACTGGAAATACCTGACATACTAGTGACATCTATAGTTTCTCCAGATTTGCAGGATGTAGCAGGGAGGTCTTTTCCTCCTGTTGATTTACATGACACTGAAGACGCAATGGACACCTACCAGTTGTTCTGATATCGCACCTGCAGATGTGACGCAGCTATATTTTCTGCTGATAAAGAGAAGATGCTAGTAGCAAAAGCAGTAATAGGTAGTTTGTAGATGTTGCATATATGTATCAAGTAAGGAAAAGTAGGAGGTCAAGGTCTGACTAGTGAGGTAATGTTGCATCTCATGATGTGCCTAATAGGATGTATGTGTTAGCCATATGGAAATCTGAGACAAAGTGCACAAAGCTTATAGTAGGGTAACTAGGTACAAACCCTCAAATTCTGGAGAGCCAACATGCTCCTCCAACCCCCTTATGGGGCCGCCAGATTGTTAGTGAGATTTCGATAGCTGTATCCTATAACTAAAATTTTACATCAATGAAGTCAAGTTCATAATACTATATCTGTCGCCACTTCCACTCTGGCTGCATACTGTGGGCATGATATAAGAGAGGAGACCCTTCACGATATTTGGGAAGTAGGATAGAAGAAATCTGGCAGAGGCGCATTGAAATAGTAGACTTGAAAGTTACGCCTATTTGTTTTAGGCTGAATATGATGAGACACTTTCGGTAAAATGCTCCGTGAAGATACTATGGTGGCAGAAACTATTGAGGACATACCAAATCTACCTATAACCTTTTGAGATCAGCTGTAGGTTAGTTGGTCTTGCTAATAAGACCCCTCGATAGAGGCAAGTAGACCAAGGGGAAGCAAACTCTGAAAGAAATACCTGGATAAGTCAAAGACCTCTAGGATGTTAGCTCATTGGATTTGGCCTTGTGATTGGCAGTAGGTAGCCTGGCATGAAATTGATCATTTCATGACTGAAGAGATTACTAGAATGATAGTCAATAAGATTGAAGTAATATAATAGTCTCTGTGGTCAACTAAGGTGAGGACATCTGCTGGGTAAAACAAATAGCGCAGTTATCAGAGTGAAGGAATACAATTCCATAACTGTGAAAGTGTGTGAGACATTTCAGGGTCAAACAGTATTCGCACTTGTAAAATTCAAGATATTTGTGTACTAAAACCAGAGTGGTACTTGGTTGGCATAATAGTTAGAAGTAGTTTGCGAAAACTCAGATATTAGATATAACTATCATCATGCCTCCCAAGCTTTACAGGTATTATCAAGCAACAGAGCTGAAATCTTATCAATATAAAATTGTTTTAGACTTAAAATCTTTACCTTACCTACTTGTTAAGATGAGCTTTATTTCACAGATTGTGTGATCAAAGATTTTGCCCTACATTTCTTTGTCATACTAGAGCTTAATATCTACCTAATAGTATGGCAGCCAGAGTTGTAGGTATGGTAGGTATGAGCAGATAGTGTGCTTTATATCTTCTGATTTAATCTTATATTGTAGACATCTTGGAAAGCCTAGAGGGTTCTACGAGTATTGTACAGAGAGGTAGTATTTACCTGGGAGTGTTGCTTTTGGATTTTGAGCTTCTTGCTCTTTCATCCACTCTGTCTGTAGATGGAATCTGTAGTTTGCATGGAAGGAGGACATCCCGTGAGCATTAGTAGCAGAGTTGTTATAGGCATGCTCAGCTAATGGTGATAGCTGATACCAATCATCCTGATTATAGTTGACAAAACTTGGAAGGTATCCATACAGTACTTGGTTGGTATGTTCCGTTAGTCTATCAGTTTGAAGGTGGCAGGCCACTGACATTCTTCGCTTAATTTTCAATGCATTGTACAGGGAGTCCCGTAATTCTCCCGCAAGCTTTGAGTCGATATCCGAGAAGATTTTGGTTGGCAGGCCACGCAGCTTCCAGAATTCTTTTAGGAATCCATTTGCAACAGCTTTAGCGGTACCCGATGTTTGTAATAAAATGAAGTACAGTATTTTTGTAAATCAATCTACTACTACCATTATTTAAGTAGATCCTTGCGACTCTGGTAATTGTGTGATAATGTTCACTGAAATGAATGACCATGCTGGGTAGGATATTTGGGGTAGTTGTAATAATTCATACTTAGCGTGTCTAGGTGATATGTCACATTAGCATTCATCGCAAGATCGTATGTAGTCATTGACCCATTCCGCTAGTTCTTTTCAATAGAAGTCTCACATAATGATTTCCAAGGTTTTCTCTTGTCTGAAATATCCTGCAACTTTGGCATTGTAATATTCTTGGGCGTTCTGAGTGCGTAGGGCCTGGCTGTTTGGTACAAACAGTCTTTGCTTATAATATAGTAGGTTATCGGTTAAGGTCCAATCCTTGGGGAAATCCTTTTTTTCATCTGATAGCCTAATGAGTTTTTCTCTCCTTTGCCTCCGAGCTGTATCTGTCTCGACAGTTGCCTATATCTCACTCAAGAATTCAGGATTAAACTACTTCATTCCTTTTTGTAGGATGATGGCGTTTGATATTAGAACCTTTTCCAGTACTTCTAAAATATCATACCAATGCTCGTTGTCTTTAGCCGATGCCTGTAGGTAATTGATGCTCGGTTCCTGTTCTTGGACCGTCAAGGATCTTGTTGCTATATCAGAGCTTCCAAATCCTGCTGTCCAGCATTTTATTTCTTCCAAGTCATCTATTTCTACCATACCTGAGGTATTGATTTTTCTACTACCAGTTGGGCTATGTCATTGCCGATTCTTATCTGACAGTCCATATCCTTGTAGTTGAATAGTACGACTTTAAGTTTACTGGTATAATCAGCATCAATTGCTCCTGCTCTGGTGGAGATTCCGCAGTGAAGTGCTAGTCCACTTCCTGGAGCAAATCTTCCATAAGTTCTTTCAGGTAGCCCTATAGCTATTCCTATCCTTATTAATACTTGTCCATATTTTGAGACAATTTTATCTTCTATACTATACAGATCATGTCCTGCTGCCATACTTGAGCCCTTTGTTTACCTGTATACCATTTTGCTCAATCTGTTAATCCTAATTACAGGTTCCTTTTTACTGGTTCATGGTTCCAAATCCAAGTCAGTTTTTATGTCCCAGTCTTTGCCTTCATCACCTATCCTCACTACTAGCAATACCAAGAAACCTTCTGGTACTAAAGTTTTCTGTTTGCAATGCCTAGCTCCCTCTGCAGGACAGTACTACAGCTGTCTACTTAATGCATCAGGCTTTTCGCCCTTTGTGCCTGGTCAGTATACATTATGGAAAGTGTATTCCACGAATGTGGGAGCCCATCAAACTTGAGGGCCACCCTCGACTTTCATCAAGAAGAAGAAGTGTAGGTTTTGATGGTCAGTAAAAACTGTAATCAGTTTTTCCGTTCTGACCGAGTAGTGTCTCTATTTCCCCAATTCACTTAAGATCTGGAGAAGTTTCTTGTCATGAATTTCATAATTACACTCCGCTGCGTTTAATTTTCTTGAATGGAACGCGACTGGATATAGCTTTGTCTCAAAGTATTGAGAAAGGATGCAACGAAGTGCCAAATTGCTAGCGTCGGTTTCTACCCCTGTCTCTCTTTTTGGGAAAAAGTGGGAGACTATGAGGGCTGTAGTAAAGCAGTACTTTACTTCCTCAAAAGCTGTATTCTGCTCCACTACCTATTTAAAATCCTTTATATTTTCTTGTAATATTGCAATTATGGGTTTGCAAATAGCCAAGAGGTTTTTTATAAATTGTCGGTAGAAGTTGCCAAATTCAAGGAAGACTTTCACATCTCTGATGCACTTAGATGGTTTCGAAACCATTATGGATTCCACCATGCTGGTGCTCATGGACACTCTATCGACCACTATTATATAGACTAAGAATTCCACTCTTTTGGCAGGAATTGGCGACCTTTTTAGTGAAACTAGTAGGTGAAAGTAAGACCAGCTTTTTAAGACTATTTTGACTGCTACTATACGGCATATGGAAATCTGAGACAAGAAATGTGCACAGACCCACGGTAGGGTAAATGCACGCAGTCCCTCGATTTTGTGGAGTGAGAACACCCTCCAGTGGCCCCCTTATGGGTGCGCACGTCATTAGCGAGATTTCGCGAGTTGCGTCCAATAACTAAAAGGTCACATCAATGAAGCTCACTTTATAACACCATATACATCACCACTGTCTATCCGACCGCATGCAGTTCACAGGATATATGAGGGTGGACCTTAGGCGACAGCTGGGAAGTGGAACGGAAGATATCCATTGGAGGCGCATTGAGATAGTAGGCTTCAAGGTCAGCATTCCTAACTATGGGCCGAAAGTGACGGAACGTTGGAGTGAAATACTCCAAGAGGATATCCCAGTAGCAGAGGCTATTAGGGGAGTAACGAATCCACCTATACCATGCTAAGATGAGCTGTAGGTTGGTTGATACTAGTAATAGGACCTCTCTACGGAGGCCGGCAGACCAAGGGGAAGCACGCTCAGAAAGAAAGACCTAGATAAGTCGGAGAACCTTCAGACGTTGACACGTTGGACTCAGACTTGCCATTAGCACTAGGTGGTGCAGCTTGAACTTGATCACTTCATGACCAAAGTGACTACTGGAACGATAGTCAACAAAACTGGAGTAATATAATAGTCTATGCGGACAACTAAGTTGGAGGCTGCTGCTTGTTATAACAAATAGCGTGGTCATCTCAACGGATGAATACTATTCCCTAACCGTAAAAGGGTGAGATAAGTTTCAGGGTCAAACGGTTCTCGCACTTATAAGATTTCGGACATTCGCATATTAAAACTAGAGTGGTACTTCCGAGGCATAGCAATTATAAAGTCCGAGAACACTCAGACATGGGATAAAAATATCGCAGTATCTCGTGCACTTTACAGACATCGCCAAGTAACGGAGAAGAGATCTTATAAATATTAAATTGTTTGCCTCATAAATCTTTACTTTACTTTACTTATTTTTCAAGACAAGCCTTTCTCACCAGATTTTCCAAAACAAAGATATAGCCTATGTCCCGCAGTTATACTAGAGAGAGGCGTCCACCTAACAGTATATTGATAGTTCTCCTGTTACCAAGGTTCACTATATAAACTACAAGTTCACTTCAAACTCCACCCTCAGCTCTGACTTCGATTACACTTTTGAAGCACCTCACTGTCCCATTTACATTCACACATTCGAAGAAATCTGCTGCACTGAGCTCTTTGAAATCGTAGAGGAATTTGCTCAAGAACCCTCGTGGTTCACAATACCTGTCGGAATTTCAACAAGACATCAATACAATCTCCTATACCGCACCTGACATGGTTCGAACTTCTAGTGGAGTTCCACCAAGCCAGAAGATCTCGTCGTGTGGAGTACCCAGTACTACGAAAACCAGAACTTACGTGCAGCTATCCGGGGGCCAGACATCCCCTCAGCTTAGGCCCGACAACCTATACATGTACTATAAGTACATTTTGCATATCAAGAAAAGGGAAATCCAGGTCCTGAGTGCAGAATCAGATCGCCAGAGCTTTCACTTACCTACACCTCTAGAGTACCTCCGACATTGAATACTCTACATACGATTCCTTATACCCCTTAAAGGATGTCGAGAGCTCTGGTATGAAGTACTTGTAATCACTCATCCAGGGCTATTAGAACAACTAGCATATCTGGAAAGTATCACAATGGCTGAAGTACTTCAAATCCGGTAAAAGGAATAACGGTGTGAGAACCTATAGACACCCACCTGGATACGACAGGAACTGATGATTCAGCTATAAATAGTCCCTTCTCGGTCACACCTCAAGAACTAGCATTCCGGAGAGGGGCTTTACCCTCTCATCGATCTTCTAGTATCGTAAGTACCCAATGGATATCACGATCCACCATGCTAAAGCCAGGAGAAGACCATCCTGCAAACCTAGCCAAGCGAGCTACCCATCTGGCGATAACCTTGGGTCGAATTAGGCAAGATATAGACACCTCGCTAGACCAAGCTAATATCTCCTCCAAACATTTGAAGGGAGTAACCTAGGACAATACCTTAAAGTTACTTAAGGTTCAACAGCAAATTGCGGAAGGACAAGATGTCCATGATAACTATATTACACTGTTGTTGTTGCAGCTGGCAGCTGTAGAACAAGAAGTCAAGGGCATCCAAGAGGACATGCTACAGGAAGTATCAAAGAAGATAGCAGAACAGAATCAATAGCAGCAACCCTATGAAAATATAACTATCCTGTTATATAGTAGTCCTGGTCAACAAGGGCAGGAGGCCCTTGCGCAAGATGAAACTCTGTGAAAATTAGTATCGGAACACTACAGCGAGTTCAACCTCTTCCGCAACCGGACCATGGCACGGGATAAAGACTTTACAGCATCGCTGTTAGACATACATGAAGGCTTTAAAGAACAATGGAGAGGCTTACGCACATTGTAAAAGGAGTAAAGGAAGATGGCTGAAGATACCACGGAAGCGGTCAAGTCCTTGATAAAAGCCTTAAATGATAGAGCAGAGATGACAAATAAACCAACTAGACTAGACCTAGCACTACTACATTCAGTCCTAGAAGAGGAAAATGACGAGGACTACTACTCCCCGCCTACACGTAGGGAGAAGGGGAAAGGCAAGAAAGCTGCTGATGCATCCCCATCAGGTGCACAATGAGGTGACCCAAGAGATCCTAGTGACGACGATGACGATGATGACTAGAGAGGAAGAAGGAGAGGAAGTCCTAGCTGTGGCAGGTGAGGACAAACACCAGATCAGTTTGGTATGGCAGAAACACTTGCCAATGCAATGGCACTAAACATTAAGCGACCATCGGAACTACCCCCATTCTTTGAGGATGAACCTATACAAGATATATACGAGTGGATCATACAATGGATAGACTATTTCAAAAGAAATTTGGGGTTCTGAAACGATGTCCAGGAAGCAGTTATATACGTGCTCAACCGTACTAAGAGAGACATAGTACTTCCATACACCATTTGGTATCGGAAAGCTATAGAAGGACTTCAAAAGGAAACCCAGCAGCCAGAACTGGCTACATGGACTCGCTTTGAACATGATACGATCTAGGGATTTGCTGCAGTAGAAGCCGAAAGACTAACGCTTTGAACTTTGAAGCTTGTGGAGTACAAAGGCAGTATTAAATGTGACCTTATGGTCATGCATAACCATAACGTACAAGCATGCATGACTGGAGAGTCCTGGAGGCAGGAAGTGGAAAATGAACTTCCAAAACAAATTGCCTGCAGGTTGTCGGCCATGTGGTATACAACAGATCAAGAATGGGAAGAGGCATTAAGGCTATGCAGTCGGTCAAAAGAAGGACTTCTTGCCAGAGAAAACATCGCAAGAGACAACCCGTCAAAGCCTGAAATAGTCCAAGAGGCTAAAAGAGAAGACTGGCGAGACTCTAAGTCACAGCGATGAAGGGATACTAAACCTTATGTCCAGGGAGGTAGAGCCCCACCACGAAAATGAAAAAGGGACAACGAGCCAGAGAAGACTAGAAAGAGGTTGGGAGGTGCAGCAAAGACCACCCAAACAAGCTTTTCCCAGGCCCATACAGGTATTCCACATGTGTGAAAGACACATGGAGACAAGAGGGTGATTGTACAAGTTGTGGAAAGAAAAACCACACCTATCAGAGGTATTGGGAAGACGCTCATATATCCGCAGCAACAGTAAACTTAAGACCAATAAAAAGGGGAATTCGTGGTGCATGTTCAGCTATGATAAAGCCTAAACTGAGATGCTGAGTAACTTCTGTCCCGCAACAAGCCCAAAAGAATAAGATCTAAGACCTGGTGGATGATGTGGAACTGACTAAGGTTAGTTCATTGGCACCAGCGGTAACGGAGTTTGAGTATTCAGTGTCCAGATGGAGCTAGAGTCTAAATGGGAACCCCCTTTGGCTGGCGTGTATTGGGTACCGACTACGATGGGGATCGGATATTCCATGTGCAACTATGCGAGTCGAAACTCAAAATGATCCAGGTGGAGTGAAGGAAGTCTCTCAATTCAAGATCAAAGTAAGCAGGCTCTAAGTGAAGAGACCCCACAAAAGACTTGCGAGCTCGCACACAGGAGTCAATATATGGAGAGTCTTGATCAAAAGAGAGGATAGTCAACATGCCCACATGGCCCGGGAGCCAACATGTTAGGCATATGGAAATCTGAGACATGTGCACAGACCAACGGTAGGGTAACTGCGCATAGACCCTCGATTGACCGGAGCCAACACCCCCCATCGGCCGCCTTATGGGGCCCGCACGTCATTAGCGAGATTTCGAGAGTTGCGTCCCATAACTAAAATGTCACATCAATGAAGCCCACTTCATAACACCAGATACATCGCCGCCGTCCGTCCCACCGCATGCTGTTCGCAGGATATATGAGAGGGGACCTTGGGCGATATCTGGGAAGTGGAACGGAGGAGGTCCGCGAGAGGCGCATGGAGATAGTAGGCTTGAAGGTTAGGTTTCCTAAACTATGGGCCAAAGGTGACGGGACATTTGCGGCGAAATACTCTAAAAGGATATCGCTGTAGTGGAAGCTATGAGGGGTATACCGAATCCACCCATACCCTTCTGAGATCAGCTGTAGGTTGGTTGGTCCTAGTAATAGGACCTATCTATGGAGGCCGGCGGACTAAGGGGAAGCATGCTCAGAATAGAAGACCTAGATAGGTCGGAGCCCCTTATGATGTTGACACATCGGGCTCAGACTTGCGATTGGCACTAAGTGATCCGGCATGAAACTGATCACTTCAAGACAGAAGAGACTACTGGAACGATAGTCAACAAGACTAAAGTAATATAATAGTCTATGCGAACATTTAAGTTGGAGGGCGCTGTTTGGTACAACAAATACCGCAGTCATCTCAATTGAGGAATACTATTCCGTGTCTGCAAGAGGGTGTGATAAGTTTCAGGGTCAAAGACTGTTCGCACTTATAAGATTCTGGATATTTGCGTATTAAAACCAGAGTGGTACTTCGCAGGCATTGTAGTTAGAAGTAGTCCGCGAACACGCAGACGCGGGATATAAATATCAAAGTGCCTCCCGTGCTTTACAGACCTCATCAAGTAACGGAGAAGCGATCTTATCAATATAATATTGTTTTACGCTTTAAATCTTTAACTTACCTATTTAATCGAGACGAGCCTTCCTCGATAGATTCTCCATTCGCAGATTTTGGGCCTACGTCCCTCAGTCATATACTTGAGTTTGGCGTCTGCCCAACAGTATATTGATAGTTCTCCTGTTACCAAGGCTCACTATATGAACTACGAGTTCACTTCAAACTCCACCCTCATCTCAGACTGCGATTATATTTTCGAAGCAACTCACAGGCCCATCTATATTCAGACATTCGAAGAAGTCTTCGATAGTGAGCTGTTCGAAATCGAAGAAGAGTTTATCAAAGTACCCTCCTGGTTCACAATACCTTTCGGAATCCCAACCAGGGATCAATTCAAGCGCATATATCGTCCCTGGTATGGACCGGCCTTCGAGTAGAGTTCCACCAAGTCAGAAAACTTCGTCGAGTGGCGTACCCAGTACTCCGATAAACAAAAACCAGGCACAGCTATCCGTGGGCCAGACATCCCCTCGGCCTGGGCCTAACACATTCCAATATGTACTACAAGTACATTCTAAACCTCGAAAAAAGGAGATCCAGGTTTTTAGTCTGGAATCGGACCAACCAAACCCTTTCATACCTACACCTCTAGAGTATCTCATGCGTTCGATACCTTACATACGATTCCTTAAACCTTTTAAAGCATATCAAGAACTCTGGTACGAAGTACCAGAAATCACTCATCCAGGGCTATTAGAACAGTTAGCATACCTGGAAAGCATCACAATGGCTGAGATACCTCAAGACCCGAGAAAATGGATAACGGCGGGAGAACCCATAGAAACCTGTCCAGATATGACGGACAAAACTGATGATTCGGCAATATGGTGTCCATCCCCGTCAATACTTCACAAACCTACATTCTGGAGAGGACATGTCCCAACTCACCGATCCTCTAGTGTTGTAAGTGCTCATCGGATATCAAGGGCCTCCACACCTAAACCAGGAAGTGACCACACTGCAAACTTAGCCAAATTGGCTGCCCGTCTTGGGATAACCTTGGGTTGAATAAGGCAGGACATAGATACCTCACTCGACCAAGCTAATATTACTTTCAAACATTTGAAGGGAGCTACCCAAGATAATACCTTAAAATTAATTAAGGTCCAACAGCTAATTGCCGAAGAGACAAGATGTCCACAACAATGATATTGCGATCTTGTTGATGCAGCTGGCAGGCGTGGAACAGGAGGTCAAGGGTATCCAAGAAGAAATGATGCGGGAAGTGGCAAAGAAGATAAACGCTCAAGAAAAGCGGGAACTGGAACATGAAGCGGTAACCATGAGGTTACATGGGACACTCGGGCAAGAGACCCAGGCGGCATTAGCCCGAGATCAGATGTTGGAACAAATGGTTGTCAACCTAAGAGCGGAATTCTTAGAATTCCAAAACTAAAGCATCACGCGGGAAAGAGAAGTCAACCATACCATAGGGCAAATGCGTCTAGACCAGACTACTTGCCAAGCGGAGATTCGCAGGTCACAAGACCAGTAACAGCAGCAGAATAATGAGGGGAACAATACCCTAAAGGTATCAACGGTGTCAATAAACAGGATGCTGGCCGCCACACCAAGTGCTGAAGGGGCAGGACCTGCACCTCTACCCACGGTCCAGGAAACTGATGACGGAGAATACTACACTCCACCAACATGTAGGGAAAACGGGAAAGGCAAGGAAGCCGCTGATGCATCCCCCTCAGGTGCCCAGGGAGGCGACCCCGGAGATCCTAGTGACAATGACGATGATGATGATAAGAGAGGAAGAAGAGGGGGAAGTCCTAACCAACGCAGGCGAGGGCAGACCACAGAACAGTCAGGAATGGCAGAGACGCTTGCCAATGCGATGGCACTAAATATTAAGTGACCATCAGAGCCACCCCCATTCTTTGAAGATAAGCCCGCACAAGACATATATGTCTGGATTGTGCAATGCACTGACTATTTCGAGCTGAATCCTCAAATCTGGGACGATACCCGAGAACGGGTCATATATGCACTCAGTCGTATAAGAGGGGAAATCGTGCTTCCTTCCACCGTCTGGTATAGGAAGGCTATGGATGGACTTCAAGAGGAAACCCAGCAACCAGAACTAGCAACATGGACTCGTTTTGAACACGATATGATCAAACGAGTCGCTCCGGTAGAAGCTGAACGACTAGTACTTGGTGCTATAAAGCCAGTCGCGTACGATAGTAGCATTGAATATTACCTAACGATTATGCATAACAATAACATTCGTGCACACATGACCGGAGAGTTCTGGAGACAAGGAGTGGAAGATAAACTTTCCAATCAAATTGTCCGCAGATTGTCGGCCCTGCGATATACAATGGATCAGGAATGGGAAGAGGCGCTAAGACTGTGTGGTCCGTCGGAAGAAGGACTTCGGGCCAGAGAAAAGATTGCCCGAGACAAACCGTCCAAAAGCAAGGTAGTCCAGGAGGTCAAAAGAGAAGACCGATGGGACTCTAAACCAAAGCGACAAAGGGAAACTAAACCTTACGTCAAGGGAGAAGGAGCCCCACCACAAAAGCGGAAAAGAGACAACGAGCCAGAGAAGCTTAGGAAATGGTTAGGAGGTGCGACAAAAACCACACATACAAACTTTGACCAGGCCCATACCGGTATCCCGCAGAGTGTGATAGACACGCAGAGGCGTGAGGGAGATTGTACACGTTTTGGAAAGAAAAACCACACCTACCAAATGTGTTGGGGAGATGCCTACATATCAGTGGCAATGGTCAGCTCAAGACCAATAAAAATGGTAATTCGGCGAGCAAGATCGGCTATTGTAAAGTCTAAATTAGCGCGGAGAGTTGCAGCCGTCCAGAACGCAGCACGAGTCAATAAGATCTGGGAACTGGCGGACGATATTGAACTGACTTAGGTCAGTTCAATGGCACCAACGGCGATGGCGTTTGGGTATTCAGTGTCCAGATGGAGCTGGAATCGAAATGGGAACGGCCTTTAGCTGGGGTTTAGTGGGTACCGACCACGACGGGGATCGGGTAGTCCGCGTGCAACTACGGGAGTCGAAACTCAACACGTTCAATGTGGTGCGAAGCAAGTCTCTCCTTTCAGGATCGATGCATGTAGGCTCTAAGTACAGGGACCCTACGAGGGACGTATAGGCGCGAAAACAAGAATCAATATATGGAGAGTCTTGATCGAAACAGAGGATAGTTAACATGCCGACATGGCCCAGGAGCCAACAGTACGAAGTTCCTGGAGTCACCTGGTAGTTGCCTGCTACCCGTATGCAAGCAAGTTACTATACCGAAGAAGTTGGGACATAGCAATGCAAGATCTACCTGAAAATAATACAGGACAGGAGGACAACCAACGCGGGCCATTCCGCCGACTACGCGAGTCTGAGTCGTATTATACGTATGTACTATCTTGCCTTCTGGCCTGAGTGTGGGATAGTGATGTACTGCTTTTGTGCTCAAGGCCCCTCTGAGGGAGCTGGATGGATAACCGAAATCCTAAGGGAAAGGATCAGTGAAAACGGGAACCCCACACGAGGGGAGTAAAATGGCTAATAACCACCCGAAAATCTGCTATGAGCTTAGGTTTGGCGTGTCAGGAGATGGCATCCAGCCTGAACACTGGTCGCGTGCAATTGTGTATCGGTGAAACGCCGCTTAGTATGTAGACCCAAATTGTTAGAGCTAAAGAGTTTCTAGTTTGTCTGAGGAGACCTCAATGGTCGAAACTACACGGGCATAGTAACAAACAAATTGTTACCTACACCTAACATCAACAATGCCTAAACGAAAGAACCAAGAAAATCTTGTCCGCGCTAAGCACCTGGAGTTAGAAGCTCCAAAACTAAAACAATACAACTGTCCGCAGGGGATCGCTTACCTCCACATATACGATAAGCGTTACAAAGTTAAAGTCTTGTTAGACTCGGGATCCAACGTATTCCTTATAAATAAGGACCTAGTTGAAGATCTTCGCGTTCCTACAGTGGAACGCCATAATGCAGTTGATATCTTAGGCTTTGACGTATCGTCAGCCGCCTCAGGAGGGAAGTGTTACACTGTCCCTATTAAATTGGAAATAGGAAAAAACTGACACATCTCTGAAGTGTCGTGTAAAGTGGCTAAGGCAGGCCACTATAGAATGATAATTCCATTTGGTAGGTGGCATCGTGAACACCTAGTGTCTCACATAGAAGATGCAGGAAATTTGACTTTTTGCGGAAAAAGTTGTGAAAACTGTGTGGAGGAAGATGAGGGAATCGCGGATATGTCTGAATATGATGAATCCATCGCTTGGGACCCTAATGCTTGCCACATCGGAAGAATCAGAGTCATAGAAGATATTGTGGAACTCGAATCATTACCGAAAGAATACTGGCGTTATAAACACTTGTTTGAAGCCCAGATGGCCGAAAAACTAGCCTCGAGACGGACATTCGACCATGAAATTAAGTTGATCCCAGGATCATGTCCCCCTTGGGGACTGATATATCCACTATCTGAGAAGCCGCTTAAGGCTTTGCGAGAATACTTGAAAACAATGATCAAATAAGGAAAGATCATGCGGAGCCAATCCCCCGCAGGAGCACCCTTATTATTCGTACCTAAGGGAGATGGCAGGCTACGTCTAGTTGTGGATTACTGAAATCTAAATAAGATTACTATCCTCAACAAACATCCGCTTCCGCTTATGTCCGCACTCCGAGATAGGTTAGCCGGTACAAAGATCTTCACCAAGCTAGACCTTAAGGACGGTTACCACTTGATTAGGATAAAAGAAGGAGATGAATGGAAAACAGCATTCCGTACATGGTACGGACATTACGAATATAAGGTTAGGCCTTTTGAATTGGTGGATGCTTCGGCAACTTTGCAAGATATGATGAACCAAGTACTGCAAGAATACCTGGATGTCGGAGTCGTGTGTTATCTGGACGATATTCTCATCTACTCAAAGGATGAAAAGGAATACATCGAAGCTGTCAAAAGGGTTTTACAAAGTCTGTGGGACTTTCAGTTAGCGGAATCGCTAAAAAGGTCGCCCTTCCATGCCACGGAGGTAGAATTCCTCGGCTATATGGTAGCGGTCGATGGAGTGTCTATGAGCACTCGCAAGATGGAATCCATAATGGTTTGGAAAGGACCTAAGTCCTTTAGAGAAGTACAAGTCATCATAGGATTCTCTAACTTCTACCGACGATTTATGAAAAGCTTCTCAGCTATTTGCAAACCCATAACCAAAACATTACAAGGAAATGGGAAGATTTTCAAATGGGGAGTTGAGCAGGACACTGCTTTTGAGGAGCTAAAACACGGGTTTACAACAGCCCCCATACTATATCACTTCTTCCCAGAAAGAGAAACAGTAGTGGAAACCGACGTTAGCGATTTCGCACTCGGTGGCGTCCTTTCTCAATACTTTGAGAAAAGGTTAAATCCAGTGGCTTTCCATTCCAGAAAATTAAATTCGGCGGAGTGCAATTATCAGATTCATGATAGAGAACTCCTCGCAATCCTCGAAGCATTTAAAGAATGGAGACACTACTTGATCGCAATGGAAAAACCGATTACAGTCTTGCCTGATCATCAAAACCTTCAATACTTCCTCACCTTGAAAGTCTGGAGCGGCCGTCAAATTCGATGGGCTCAGAAGCTAGGGGAATATAATTTTTGTATTGTATACCGACCAGGCACCAAAGGAGGAAAGCCTGATGCATTAAGCAGATGCCCAGAGTACTGTGCTGAGGAGGGAGCTGAGCATCGCGAACAGAAAACTTTGAAAGAAGAAGATTTCCTGGTATCACTCGTAGCGAGGGTAGGCGATGAATGAGAAGACTAGGATGGAGATCAGGATTTGGATTTGAAACCTCGAAGAGGTGGTACAGAACCCGTTATTAGGGTTAAAAGAGGGAGTAAAAAGGCATACTTGCCAACAAAGGGCTCAAGAATGGCGGCAGGACATGACCTGTATGCCATTGAGGATGACATTGACCCGAAATATGGGCAAGCACTAATCAGGATGGGTATAGCTGTAGGGCTACCCAAAGGAACTTACGGAAGAGTTGCTCCAAGAAGCAGATTGGCAGTCCGAAGTGGAATCTCCACCGGCGCAGGAGTAATAGATGCGGATTACACCGGCGAACTCAAAGTCGTACTTTTGAACCATAAGGACGTGCACTGCCAAATAAGAATGGGTGCTCGCATATCTCAACTAGTGGTAGAAAAAGTGAACATTTGGGACATGAAGAAAGAAGATGGCTGGGAAGATACAGAACGAGGAACCGCGGGATTTGGAAGCACCAATATAGCAACAAGGTCCTTTATCGTTAAGGAACAGGAACCCAGCATAAGCTACCTAGAGGCATCGGCTAAAGACAATGAATATTGGTATGATATTTCAGAAGTACCTGAAAAGGTTCTAATGTCAAACGCCATTATCCTGCAAAAAGGTATGTAGCAGTTCAATGATGAATTCCTAAGCAAGATACAGGCAGCTATCGGAGCAGATACAGTTTGGAGGCAACAGAGGGAAGAACTCGTTTGGTTACGAGACGAAGGAAAGGATTTTCCTAAAGACTGGACCTTAACCGACGATCTACTATATTATAAGCAAAGACTATTTGTACCAGATAGGCAGGCATTATATACCAAGATCGCAGAAGGATGTCACGATGCAAAGGTTGCAGGACATTTCGGACAAGAAAAAACTTTGGAAATAATCAAGAGAGACTTCTATTGAAAAAGACTTGCGGCATGGGTGAACAACTACGTACGATCCTACGATGAATGCCAACATAACAAATCGCCTAGACACGCTAAGTATGGATTATTGCAACCACTGCAAATACCCTATGCAGCATAGGCATCCATCTCGGTGGACTTCATTACCCAACTACCAGAATCGCAAGGATGCACTCAGATAATGGTAGTTGTCGATCGATTCATGAAGATAGCACATTTCATCGGACTACAGATATCGGCAACAGCGAAAGATGTCACAAACGCATTCCTGAAAGAGGTATGGAGGCTGCACTGCCTACCAACCGAAATCTTCTCCGACATGGACTCAAAGTTTCCCAGAGAATTCTGGGAATCACTCTGCAAAGCGCTGGAAATCGAGGGAAGAATGTCCGCGGCATACCATCCTCAAACTGGCGGACAAAGCGAGCGAACCAATCAAGTGCTGGAAGGTTACCTGCGAAGTTTCGTCAACTATCATCAAAATGATTGGTTTCAGTCATTACCTATAGCTGAGCATGCCTATAACAACTCCGCTACCAACGCTCATGGGATGTCACCATTCTATGCGAACTACGGATTCCATCCACAGACAGAGTGGATGAAGGTGTGCGAAGGTCAAAATCCAGGAGCGACACTTTATGCAAACTGGATTAAGACGATACATGAATAAGCAAGAGGGTCATTAGTAAAGAAACGGGAAGGAATGGCGAAATATTATGACCAGAAAGCTCAACAACAGCCGGATTTCAAGATCGGGGACAAAGCAAGGTTAAATGCAAAGAACCTACGTACCTGGTGGAAATCAAAGAAGCTAAGTCCCAAGCTATACGGTCCTTTCCAAATCATGGATAGACGCGGATCACGAGCCTTCAAACTCAACATATCCGATCGATAGAACATTCACCCCGTATTCCATGTCGCACTATTGGAACCCTACCATGAGTCAGTTCAGGACAATCGTCAACAACGCCCTAGAGAACCAGAGGACATTGACGGCGATCTACAATGGGAGGTTGAAAAAATAGTAAGAAGTGAAATTCGTTCTTACAGGAAATGAGTACGGGGCCGCTATCAGGAAAAGCAGGAACTGTGGTACTTCGTCAAATGGCAAGGGTGTTCAGAAGATGAGAACACCTGAGAGCTAGCTACCGGTATGGCAAATGCGGAGGAAGTTGTGGAAAATTTTCATAATGAAAATCCGGACATGCCAAGAAGGGCAGAAGTAAGATAGAGGGGAAAATGTTTTCCTAGCATGGCCAAGTAAATGTGGGAGGTATTTTACCCTGACCACACTGAGTCTTAAAATGTATTTAGAAGAAAAATTATAAAAGGCATTGCTCGCAAAGCCTGGTAGGAGGGAGCTCATGTTAGGCATATGGAAATCCGAGACATGTGCACTGACCCACAGTAGAGTAAATGCGCACAGAGCCTCGATTTACCAGAGCCAACATTCCCCTCCGGCCCTCTTATGGGGCCCGCAAGTCATTAGCGAGATTTCAAGAGTTGCGTCCCATAACTAAAATGTCACATCAATGAAGTCCACTTCATAACACCATATACATCGCTGCCATCCGTCCTACCACATGCTGTTCCCCGGATATATGAGATGCGGCATTTGGCGACATCTGGGAAATAGAATGGAGGAGATCCGTGGAAGACGCATTGAGATAGTAGGCTTCAATGTTAGGCTTCCTAAACTATGGGCCAAAGGTGACGGGACGTTTTCGGCGAAATACTCTCTGTGGATATCCCCATAGTGGAAGCTATGAGGGGTATACCGAATCCACCCATACCGTTCTGAGATCAGCTGTAGGTTGGTTGGTCCTCGTAATAGTACCCTTCTACGGAGGCCGGCGGACCAAGGGGAAGCACACTCAAAATGGAAGACCTAGATAAGTCGGAGCCCCCTATGACGTTGACAGGTCAGGCTCTGACTTGCGATTGGCACTAGGTGATCCGGCATGAACCTGATCACTTCATGACCGAAGAGACTACTGGAACAATAGTCAACAAGACTAAAGTAATATAATAGTCTATACGAACATTTAAGTTGGAGGCCGCTGTTTGGTATAACAAATACCACAGTCATCTCAACGGAGGAATACTATTCTGTGTCTGCAAGAGGGTGTGATAAGTTTCAGGGTCAAACAATGTTCGCACATATAAGATTCTGGACGTTTACGTATTAAAACCAGAGTGGTACTTCGGAGGCATAGTAGTTAGAAGTAGTCCGCAAACACTCAGACGCAGGATATAAATATCGAAGTGCCTCCCGAGCTTTACTGACATCATCAAGCAATGGAGAAGAGATCTTATCACTATAATGTTGTTTTATGTGTTAAATCTTTACCTTACCTATTGAATCGAGACGAGCCTTCCTCTACACATTCTCCAATTCAAGATTTTGGGCCTACGTCCCTCAGTTATATACTTGAGTTTGGCGTCCGCCTAACACAACAGTATGACGTTCTTTGTGTCACCTGGTGGCCACCTGCTACTCATATACAAGCAAGTCACTATGCTGAAGAGGTTGGGACAAAGCAATGCAAGATCTACCTGATAACAATACATGCCAGGAAGACAACCAACGCTGGCCGTTCGACCTACCACACGAGTCTGTGTCATATTATACATATGTGCCATCTTGCCTTCTAGCCAGAGTGTCGGATATGGATGTACCGCTTTGGTGTACAAGGCCCCTCTGGAGGAGCTGGACGGATAACTGAAACCCTAAGGGAAAGGATCCGCGAATGCAGGAACCCTATACCAGGGTAGTAAAATGGCCAATGACTACCCGAACATCTGCTATGAGCCTAGCTTTGGCATGTTGGGAGAAGGCATCCAGTATGAAAACTAGTGGTACACAATTGCATATTAGTAAAATTCCGCTTACTATGTAGACCCAGCTTGTTAGAGCTAAAGAGTTATTAGTTTGTCTGAGGAGACCACAATGGTCGAAACTAGATGGGTGTATTAACAAACATCTATTACCCACACCCAATACCAACGGTTCCTAAATGTAAGAACCAAGAATGTCTTATCCACGCTAAGCGCGTGGAGTTAGAAGCTCCAAAACCAAAACGATATAATAGTCCTTAGGGGATCACTTACCTGCATATATGCGATAAGCGATATAAAGTTAAAGTCTTGTTAGACTTGGGATCCAAGGTGTTCCTTATCAATAAGGACCTAGTTGAAGACCTTCGCGTTCCTATTATTAAACGCAATAATGCAGTTGATATCTTAGGCTTTGATAGATCATTGGCCGCCTTGGAAGTGAAGTATTATACCCTATCTATGAAATGAGCAATTGGAAAAAAACCAACACATCTCTGAAGTGTCGTGTGAAGTGCCTCAAGCATGTCACTATGGAATGATAATTCTATATGGTGGGTGGTATCGTGAACACCCAGTGTCTCACATAAAGAATGTCGAAAATTGAACTTTCTCTGCACAATGTTGTGAAAACTTTGTGGAAAAAGATGAAGAAATAGCGGAGATGTTCGAATATGACTAGTCCATCGCTTCAAATCCTCATGCATGCTGCAGCCGATGGATCAGAGCCATCAAAAATATGGTGGAACTTGTATCGCTCTCAAAGCAATACTGCCATTACAAACGTTTGTTTGAAGCCCACATGGCAGAAATATTTGCCCCCAGACATACTTGTGATCACGAAATCAAGTTGATTCTGGGATCGACCACTCCCTGGGGACTGATATATCCACTATCTGAAAAACAGCTTAAGGCTTTATGGGAATACTTGGAAACTATGATTAAATAAGGAAAGATCACATGGAGTCAGTCACCAGCAGGAGTACCCATATTATTTGCGCCTAAGCCGAATGGCACATTACACCTAGTTGTGGATAATCGAAATCTAAATAGAATTACCATTCTCAACAAACATCCCCTTCCGCTAATGACCGAACTCCGAGATAGAGTAGCCGGTACAAAGATTTTCACCAAGTTAGACCTTAAGGACGAATACCACTTGATTAGGATAAAGGAAGGAGATGAATGGAAATGGGATTCCATACAAGATATAGATACTACGAATATAAGGTCATGCCTTTTGGATTGGTTAACGCCCCAGCAACTTTTCAAGATATGATGAACAAAGTACTCAAAGAATACCTGGATATTGGAGTGGTGTGTTACCTGGACGATATTCTCATTTACTCAAAGTACAAAATAGAACATAGTGAGGCTGTTAAGCGGGTTTTACAACATCTATCAGACTTGCAATTAGCAGTATCACTAAAGAAATCAACCTTCTAAGCTACAGAGAGGGAACTCCCCGGCTATATGGTAGCAATTGATGGGATATCAAGGGGCACCCGCGAGGTGGAATCCATAATGGTTTGGAAAGCACCTAAGTCAGTCAGAAAAGTAGAAGTCTTTATTGGATTCGCTAACTTCTACCGATGATTCATAAAAAACTTCCCAGCTATTTGCAAACCCATAACCGAGACATTATACAGAAATCCTAAGAATGTCAAGTGGGAAGTTGAGTAGGATACGGTATTCAAAGAATTAAAATACCAATTCATCAAAGCTCTTATCCTGCACCACTTCTTCTCAGAAAGGGAAACAGTGGTGGAAACCAAGGCTACTGATTTCGCACTGGGTTGCATTCTTTCTCAATATTTTGAGAAAAGGTTACATCCAATAGCTTTCCATTCCCACAAACTAAACTCGGCGGAGCGTAATTATGAGATTTATGATAAAGAACTTCGCGCAATTCTCGTAGCATTTAAGGAATAGAGACACTACTTGATCGGAACCAAGAAACCGCTTACCGTCTTTACCAACCATCAGAACCTACAATACTTCCTCACCTTAAAAGTCCAGAGTGGCCATCAAATTCGATGAGCGCAGAAATTGGTAGAATACAATTTTCAGTTTGGATACTGACCGGGCACGAAGGGTGGAAAGCCAGATGCATTAGGCAGACGGCCAGAGTACCGCCCTGTAGAGAAAGTTACAAATCATAAACAGAAAACTTTAAAGCTAGAAAATTTCCTCATATCACTGGTAGCGAGGGTAGGCGATGAAATAGAAGACTCGGATGGAGATAAAGATTTGGATTTGGAACCTCGAAGAGGTAGAATAGAAGCTGTTATTAGGGTTAAGAGATTGAGCAAAAAGGTATACTTGCCAACAAAGGGCTCAAGAATAGTGGCAGGGCATGACCTTTATACCATAGACGATGACATTGTCCCGAAATATGGACAAGCATTAATATGGATGGGTATAGCTATAGCCCTACCAGAAGGAATTTACAGAAGTGTCACCCTAAGAAGTGGGCCAGCAGTTCGAAGAGGAATCTCTACCGGTGCAGGAGTAATCAATGCCGATTACACTAAAGAACTCAAGGTCATACTATTCAACCATAAAAATGAGGACTGCCAGATAAGAATAGGAGATCGCATAGCTCAGCTAGTGGTAGAAAAAATCAATACCTCAGATATGATAGAAGTAGATGACTTGGGAGAGACTGGATGAGGAACTGCAGGATTCGGAAGCACCAAGATAGCGACAAGATCCTTGATCGTGAAGGAACAGGAACCTAGCATCAGCTAACTACGGGCATCGGCTAAAGAAAATGAATATTGGTATGACATTTCAAAAGTACCCGAAAAAGTTCTAATGTCAAGCGCTATTATCCTACTGAAAGGGATGAAGCAGTTTAATCCTGAATTGTTAAACGAGATACAGGCAGCGATCAGGACAGATACAGCTCAGAGGAAATAGAGGGAGGAACTTATAAGGTTACAAGATATAGGAAAGGATTTCCCCAAGGACTGGACTTTAACCAATGATCTACTATATTATAAGCAAAGACTGTTTGTACCAGATAGTCAGGCACTATACACTAAGATTGCAGAAGGATGTAATGACGCAAAAGTTGCCGGACATTTCGGACAAGAGAAAACCTTGGAAATCATTATACAGGACTTCGATGGGAAAGGACTTGGAGAATGGGTCAATGACTATGTTCGATCTTGCGATGAATGCCAACATAATAAATCGCCTAGACACGCTATGTACAGATCATTACAACCACTGCAAATACCCTATACAGCATGGGTGTCCATCACAGTAGACTTCATCAAACAACTATCAGAGTTGCAAGAATGCACCCAGATAATTGTAGTAGTTGATCAATTTACAAAGATGGCACATTTCATCAGACTTCAAATATCGGCTATGGCCAAAAATGTCGCAAACGTATTCCAGAAAGAAGTATGGTGGTTGCACAGCCTACCAACAGAAATCATTGCGGATATGGACTCAAAGTTCATAGGAGAATTGCGTGAATCTCTCTGCTAGGCACTAGAAATTAATCAGATGATATCAATGGCATACTACCCTCCGACTGATGGACAGACCGAACATACCAACCAAGTGCTGAAAGGATACCTTCGAAGTTTTGTCAACTAAGATCAGGATGACTGGTATCAGTTACTGCCACTATCTGAACATGCTTATAACAACTCCCCTACCAATGCACATCGGATGTCACTATTCTATGCAAACTACGGATTCCATCCACAAACAGAATGCCTGGAGGAGCCTGAAGCTCAAAATCCAGGAGTAACACTCTACACGAACTGGATTAAGACAATTCATGAACTAGCAAGACGGTCACAAGAAAAGACGCTGGAAGGAGTGTCAAAATGTTATAAGCAGAAAGCTCGACAATAGTCAGACTTGAAGATGGGGGACAAAGTAATATTAAATGCAAAAAATATCCACACTAGAGGGAAATCAAAAAAGGTAAGTGCAAAAGTATACAGTCCTTTCCAAATCATGGAAAGATGCAGATCTCGCGCCTACAAGGTCAACATATCCAATCAACGGAATATTCACCCTATATTCCATGTCGTACTATTGGAACCCTGTCGTGAATTAGTTCACCACAATTCCCAGCAACCCCCTGGAGAAGCGGAGGACCTTGACAGCGATCTACAAGGGGAGTTTGAAAAAACAGTGAGAAGCAAAATTCATTCTTACAGAAAACAGGTACACAGCCGCTATCAAGAGAAGTGAGAACTGTGGTACTTCGTCAAATGGCAAGGGTGTTCAGAAGATGAGAACACAGAGGAGCCAGCTACCAGTATGGAAAATGGGAAGGAAGTTGTGGAAAATTTTGATAATGAAAATCCCGACATGCCAGGAAGGGCAGAAGTAAGATAGTGAGGAACAGGATTTCATACTATGGCCAAGTAAACATGGGAGGTTTTTTACCCTGACAACACTGAGTCTTAAAATGTGTCAAGAAGAAATTATAAAAAAGATATAAAGGCATTCAAGGCGAAGCCTGGTAGGAGAGAGCTCATGTTAGGTATATGGAAATCGGAGACAAGAAATGTGCACAGACCCATGTTAGGGTAACTACGCACAGACCCTCGAATTTCCGGAGTACCAACACTCTTATCTGGCCCCCTTATGGGGCCCGCATGTCATTAGCGAGATTTCGAGAGTTGTGTCCTATAACTAAAAGGTCACATCAATGAAGCTCACTTCATAACACCATATATGTCACCGCCGTCTGTCCGACCGCATGCTCTTCGCAGGGTATATGGGAGTGGACCTTTGACAACATTTAGGAAATGGAACGGAAGAGGTACAGGGCAAGCACATTGAGATAGTAGGCTTTAAAGTTAGGCTTCCTAACTATGGGCGTAAGGTGACAGGACGTTTCCAGCGAAATACTCCAGGAGATTGTCCCTGTAGCAGTGGCTATTAGGGGCATACCGAATCCACCCATACCCTTCTGAGATCAGCTGTATGTTGGTTGGTCCTAGTAATAGGACCCCTCTACAGAGGCCGGTGGACCAAGGAGAAGCACGGGCAGAAAAGAAGACCTAGATAAGTCGGAGACCCGTAAGACATTGACACATTGGGCTCAGACTTGTGATTGGCACTAGGTGGCCCATCATGAACTTGATCACTTTATGACTGAAGAGACAACTGGAATGATAGTCAACACGACTAGAGTAATATAATAGTCTATGCAGACAACTAAGTTGGAGGCTGCTGTTTGGTATAACAAATAGCACAGTCATCTCAACGGAGGAATACAATTCCGTAACTGTGAAAGGGTGTGATGAGTTTCAAGGTCAAACAGTCCTCGCACTTATAAGATTCTCAACATTCGCATATTAAAACCCGAGTGATACTTCGCAGGCATAGTAGTTACAAAGTCCGCGGACAATCAGACGCGGGATATAAATATCAAAGTACCTCATCACCTTTACAGACATCATCACCCAACGGAGAAGAGATCGTATCAATATTAAATTCTTTACCTCATAAATCTTTACTTTACTTTATTTATTTTACGAGACTAGTCTTCCTCGACAAATTCCCCCAAACAAAGATTTGGCCTATGTCTCTCCGTTATACTAGAGATAGGCATCCACCTAACTGCTACGCTGTGTTCCTTTTCATCCTTTGAATGTTTCATGATATCGGCAAGGTAATACATGACTCCCACATCTAAGCATTTCTCAAGGACTTAGTTCACCATATCTTAGAATATTGCCTGGACATTGACCAATCCAAATCGTATTACCTTATATTCGCAGTGCCCATATCTCATCTAGAAACATCTTTTCTATTCATTTGCCTCCTTCATCCTAATCAAGTGGCAGCCATCCTTTAGGTCTAACTTGGTGAAGATCTTAGCACCAGCTACTCAGTCTCCAAGTTCGGAGATCAATAGAAGGGGATGTTTGTTGAGGAGGGTAATCTTATTTAGATTTTGGTAATCCACAACTAGACACAGTCTTCCCACTAGTTTAGGTACGAATAATATAGGGGCTCCTGCTAGGGATTGACTTTTCACGTAATCTTTCCCTGCTTGATCATGCATTTCAAGTATTTACCTACAGCCTCTACTCATTTTTCAGATAGTGGATATATTGGTCCCCAGGAGAGAGTTGATCCTGTAATCAATGTAATCTCATGATCGAAGGTTCAATCTGGGCTAGTTTTTGTACTGTCTGGACTCCAAATAAATGTTTGAAATGCCAGTACTCCTTCAGTAATGATTTCAGTCTTACTGTATTTTCAATGGTTGTGATCTGTCCAATGTGAGAAGCGTGAGGATCCTAAGTGAGTAATTTGTGAAATTCAAACATATTCGTGATTCCTTCATCTTCATCCGGACAGTTTTCGCAACTTCTTGTTGTGTAAATCCAATGTTGTGCATCTTCTCTGTGTAACACTAGGTGTTCATGCTGCCACCAACCAAAAGCAATTATCATTCCATAATGGCCTCATTTAGCCACTTCACACGACACTTCAGAATTGTATCAGTTCTTGCCTATTTCTAATTTTGTAGGTATGGTATAACACTTTCCTCCTGAGTCTGCTGATGATTCGCCAAAGCTTAAGATATCAACTGCATTGCTGCATTCACCTACAGCAACTCGAAGGTCTTCAACTATATTCTTATTGATAAGGTATACACTAGATCCTAAGTCTACCAAGACTTTAACTTGGTAGTGCTTATCATGTATGTGGAGGTAAGCGATTCCCTCCACATAGCTGTATAGTTTTGGTTTAGAAGTATCTAATTTCACAAGCTTTGCACAGATTAGATTTCGCTGGTTCTTGCAATTAGGCATCATTGGTATTGAGTGTAGATAAGAGGATGTTTATTACTACACCTGCCTAGTTTTGACTATTAAGGTCTTCTCAGACAAACGAGTGATTTTTAACTCTAAATGTAAGCTCATCTAGAGAGATGCAGTAATCGTAGGATTAACGGGCTTTGTTCTTTAATGAAGATGGTAACTTATGAATCACATTCTAGGGGCTTTTAATCAAGTTGCTGAATATACCTATTCCTGTATCGCTATTACTGAAATCTTAGAAATGTGTGGTAGATCTCAAACTAAAGCTTCTCGAAGCGAATTGCAGAAGGAACTGTTCAAGTTCAATGAAGTATATTGAATAAAGTCTGTCTGTTGAAGTCTGCTTCTTCTAACGCGAAGAATAGCACTTCTTCCATACACTTCTTAGGCTACCCAGAGCCCTATTCTCATAACATATAAGACTCCCAAATGGTGGTCTTAAAACCAAACACAAAATATATAAAGTATCAAACCGATACTCAAAACCAAACATAAAACATATAGAGTATCAAACCGATACTCAAAACCAAACATAAAATATATAGAGTATCAAACTAATACTCAAAACCAAACATAACACATATAGAGTATCAAACCAATACTCAAAACCAAACATAAAATATATAGAGTATCAAACCCTATACCATCAGGCTTAGAGGCACACCTCGTTTCTTGAAACAAATTCAAAATACAAACAATATCAACTGATACCTGAAAATCCTAAACCAGTAACCAGTACAGGTTACACTAACAATCTGCAACTACATACTAAGCGGCGTTTCACTAATATGCAATTGCATACAACCAGCTTTCAGGCCAGATGCCTTCTCCCAATGTGCTATAACTAAGCTTATAGCCAAATTTTACATAGTTATAAGCCATTTTAGTCTTCTGGTTTGGAGTTACCGCTTTTACTAATCCTTTCCCTTAGGATTCCAGTTATCCCTCCAGCTACTTCAGTGGGGCCTTGCGCACCAATGCAATAGATACCTAGCCAATACTCTAGCCAGAAGGCAACATAATACATACATCTAATATGACTCCAGCTTGTATGGTAGGTAGAATGGCCCGCATTGGTTGTCCCTCAGTCGGTATTGTTATCAGGTAGATCTTGTATTGCTATATCTCAACTTCTTCGGTATAGTAACTCACTTGCACACGGGTGGCGAATGGCTACCAGGTGACTTATGAAACTTCATACTGTTGGCTCACGGGTCATATAGACATGTTCACCATTCTCTATTTTAGTCAAGACTCTCCATATATTGATTTCCTTTTATCCAAGCTCATACATTCCTCATAAGGTCCCCTCACTTAGATCCTTATTGTTTTCATCTTGAAAGGAGAGATTTGCTTCACACCACTTTGATCATTTTGAGTTTCAACTCCCGTAGTTATACACGAACTACTTGATACCCATCATGAATGGTACCCAATACACCTTAACCAAAGGAGGTTCTCATTTCAATTCCAGTGCCATATGGACACTCATTACCCAAACACCGTCGCCCTTAGTCTATCCGAGCTGACCTAGATCAGTTCTTCGTCATCCACCAGTTCCCAGATCCTATTCATCTAGGCTGGTTGCTAGCTGGTAGCCAGTCTGCCTGCTAATTTAGGCTTTACAATAGCCAATCTGGTGCGATGAATTCCTATGTTTATTGGTCTTGAACACACTATTGGTGCCAATATATGGGCATCTTCCTTGCATGTTTAATAGTTGTTGTATTTCTTTGTAAAATCTCTGTGCAATTCTTTTCCCACATGCAAGTGACTATAACAATTTGTGGGATGCCAGTACAAGCCTGGTCCAAGTTGGTGTGGGTTGTCCTAGCCATGCCTCCTAACTTCCTTTTTGTCCGTTCTGGTTCATTCTCCTGTTTTCAGTTCCATGGTGGGGCTCCACCTGCCTTGACATAAGGTTTGTTCATCCTTTATCCCTTTCCTTTAGAGTCCAGCCAGTCTTCTTTTTCGCCCTCTGAGACTATTTTTGGCGTGGGTGGCCTGTCTCTTGCAAGCTTCTCTCTGATGAGAAGTGCTTCCTCTAATCGACTACAAGCCCTTATCACCGCTTCCCATTCTTGATCCCTGTCATAGTTGAGTACCAACAACCTGCGAACGATTTGTTTAGGAAGTTTGTTTTTAACTTCCTCTCTCCAGGACTCCCCCATCATCCATGCTCTACGGTTTAGATTGTTCATGAATGTTATAAATAGTTCAATACTACATTCATACTTTACCAGCTTCATATCTTTAAGAGCTTGCCTCCCGGCTTCTACTGGGGTGAAATGTTTGATCATATCATGTTCAAAATATGTCCACGTAGCCAGTTCTGGCTGCTGGGTTTCGCCCTGCAGTCCATCCATAGCCTTCCTGTACCAGATAGTATACAGAAGGACTATATCTCTTTTAGTACAGTTGAGGGTATAAATAACTCGTCCCCGCGCACCGCATCAGATTCGCAGGCCCCTTTCGAAATAGTCAGTATACTGAGTAATCCAGACATATATGTCTAGTGTAGATTCGGCCTCTAATATTAGGGGTGGTTCCGTTGGTCACTTAATGTTTAGTGCTATTTTATTGGCAATAGTTTCTGCCATAGCAGACTGTTCTGGTGTTTGTTCTCACCGACGAAGGCTACGACTCCCTCTTCCCTCTTTTTCTTTCTTCATCATCGTCATCATCATCATCTAACTCCTCACGGATACCTCCTTGTACCCATGAGGAAGATTCATCAGCGGCTTTCTTGTCATTCTCCATTTCTCTTCGTGTTTGTGGAGAATAGTACTCTGCGTCATTGGCCTCTTCAGGGACTGAATGTAGTGGAATACAATTCGATCTCGGGTGTTACTTCATCCTATCCACTACCTCAGTCATGGCCTTTACCATGGTTTTAATAGAGTCCCCTGTATCTTTGGCCACTTTGGTTTACTCTTGTTTCAATGTGCGGATATTAATGCGTTACTCTTTCATAGTACCGTGTATGTCTGGTAATGATGCTGTGAAGCCTATATCTCGCTCCACTGTCTGATCACGCAAATGATTGAACTTGTTGCAGAGTGCTGAAACCAATATTTCTAGAGTTTGGTCCCGTGCAAGGGTTTCCTATCCCTGCGGACCTAGACCACCATGTAACTAGGTCATTATAATTTTATGGGCTTATTGCCACTGATGTTGTTCGGCCAGTTTGGTGGCCAAGTCGCAGATTATTGCCTTTTGTATATCTTTCACCTCTGACTCTACTACTGTAAACCTTATCAATAAGATCACTATCTCATTGTCGCAGAGGTCCTGCCCTTCTTCCTATTTCCATTGTACTTCTTTCAACTTTAGTGTATTTTCTTAAGTAATACCTTTAAGCCTATTGAAGGCAATGTTGGCAGAGTCGATGGAGGTATCATTATCTCACCGAATTTGCATAAGAGTTATCCCTAGGTGTTTTGCCAAATTTTGAAAGTTGGCCGCATGCTCCTTCGAGAGTTTGGGGGTCCCTGATCTTGATATATGGTGTATACTAGATTCACTAGATGATCGTAGAGAAGAGGGTACGAGTGCTCTCCAGAATCAAGGGTCGATGGGTATTGCTAGAGATTGGCTCTATTGTACAGAATCATTTGTAGCCATTTTATCTGGCTGGGTATCTATGGGTTCTCCACCAGTTATCCTCCTCATAGGTTGTTGCGGTACTTCAGCCATCGCATTGAAGAGTTTCTCCAACAAACATTAACCCTAACATTGTGTCATTGGGTACTGGGTCTGGTACCTGTTGCCAATGTTTTCTTTCTTCACTAAACTGTTTGAGGAATTTGTTGTATCGTAGGTGGTGTAACAGATATTCTTTTAGAGATAGTATGGGCAGGTTGGGGAAATCCGATTCTGGGCATAGAACCTGGATTTCCTTTTTCTGAAGGTTTGGAATGTATTTGTAGTACATATATGGGTTTTTAGGCCCAACCCAAAGCACAAGTCTGTCCTTGGTCAAAGGTATCAATTTGTGACTTGACAGACTACTGGCTACTCCATTCGATAAAGTCTTTTGACTCAGTTGAACTATATGGGAAGTTTGAACCCTGCTGACTGTGATACATGCAATAGAAGTAATTGCTCATTGGGATCCCGAAAGCTATTTTGAACCACAATGGTTCCTAAGTTTCAATAAATTTGATATCAAGCAACTCTGTCTTAAATATGTCTTTGCTTTTACGAATGTCAATTGGACAGTCAGATGCTATGAAATAGTAATCGAAGCAAGTACTAAGAGTAGAGTTTGAAATGAACTCGTAGTTCATATAGTAAGCCTCAGTAATAGGAGAACTATCAATATACTATTAGACGAATACAAAACTCTTGTATAACTAAGTAACGTAGGCCAAATCTTGGATCGGAGAATCTGTCGAGGAAGGCAGATTTCAATAAAAATAGATAAGATAAAGATTTGCACTGTAAACAATAGTATATTGATAAGATCTCTTCTCTATTGCTTGATGATGTCTGTAAAGCTGAAGAGGCACTTCGATATTTATATCCCACATCTGAGTGTTTGCGGACTGCTTCTAACTACTATGCCTTCATCGTACCATCCCAGTTTTATTACGCAAATGTCCAGAATCTTATAAGCGTGAACATCGTTTGTTCCTGAAACATATCTTTCCTTTTCACAGTTACGGAATTGTATTCCTCCATTGAGATAACTGCACTATTTGTTATACCAAACAGTAGTCTCTAACTTAGTTTTCTGCATAGACTATTATGTTACTTTAGTCTTGTTGTCTATCATTCCAGTAGTCTCTATGGTCATGAATTGATCAGTTTAATGCTGGGCCACCTAATGCCAATTGCAAGTTCTAGTCCGACGTGTCAATATCTTTATGGGTCTCCAACTTATCAAGGTCTTCCTATCTGAGCGTACTTCCTCTTGGTCTGCCTGTCTCCATCGAGGGGTCCTATTACTAGGACCAACTAACCTACAGCTGATCTCAGAAGTGTATGGGTGGATTCAATATGTCCTTAATCGCTTCCACTACTTGGACATCATCTTGGCATATTTCACTGAAAATGTCCTATCACCTGTGGCCTATAGTTTCAAAAGCCTAGCTTTGAAGCCCACTATCGCCATGCACCTTGCACAGAGCTTTTCCAATCCACTTCCTAAATATCCCCAAATGTCCTCTCTCGTATACGGGGTGAATAGTGTGTAGTTGGATGGACAGCACTGACATATATGGTGTTATAAAGTAGACTTCATTGATAGGACATTTGAGTTCTAGGACACAATCCTTGCAATCTTGCTATTAATATGCGGGCTTCATAAGGCGGCCAGATGAGGGTGTTAACTTCTGTAAATCGAGGGTCTATATACAGTTCCCCTACTGTGAAGTCTGTGCACTTTTTGTCTGAGATTTCCATATGCCTAACAACTCTCCATATATTGATTCCTTGTGTTCAAGCTCCCATGTTCCTCATGGGGTCCCTTCCCATAGACCCTACTTGCATTGATCTCGAAAGTAGAGACTTGCTTCACACTACTTTGATCATTTTGAGTTTTGGCTTCCGTAGTTCCACAAGGACTACTTGATCACCATCGTGGTTGGCTCCCAATATACTCCAGCCAAAGGGGGTTCTCATTTCGATTCCAATTGCACTGGGAGACTGACTACCCAAACGCCATCACTGCTGGTGCCTTTGAACTAATATAGGTAAGTTGTTCGTCATCTCCCAGTTCCGAGATCCTATTCGTTCGCCCTGGTTTCTAGATAGTAACAACTCTGCTTGCTAATTTAGGCTTTACAATAGCCGTTCTTGCATGACCAAACCCAACTTTATTGGTCTTGAACTGACTGTTACCGCCGATGTATGGGCATCTCCCCCACATGTCAGATAAGTATGGTTTTTCTTTCCACAACATGTACCATTCTTGTCCTGCATCCGAGTCCCTATCACACTTTACGAGATACCTGTATGAGCCAGTTTGAAGTTTGTGTGGATTGATTTCGCCACACTTCCCAACTTCTATTTAAGCATTTCCAGCTCATCTTTTCATTTCCTTTTTCATGGTGCCGCTCCACTTCCTTTGATATAAGCTTTGCTTGTCCTTTCTCCCTTTTGTTTGGAGTCCTGTCGGTCTTCCCTTTTGACTTCCAAGACTATATTCAGCTTGGGTGGTTGCTCTCTTGCAAGCTTTTCTCTAGCGACAAGCTTTTCCTTTAATAGATCAAATACCCTTCGTATTTCTTCCCATTCTTGATTCTTATCAAAGTTGATTACCAACAACCTACAAATAATTTATTTTGCAAGTTTGTTTTCAACTTCATCTCTCTAAAGCTCTCCTGTTATTGTTGCTCTAATATTTAAATTGTGCATGAATGTTAGGAATAACTCCATACTGCCCTCGTACTTTACCAGCTTTATATCTCCTAGCACTTGTCTTGTAGCTTCTACTGCAGTGAAACGTTTGATCATATCATATTCAAACTATGTCTAGGTAGCCAACTCTGGCTGCTGTATTTCCCCCTGCAGTCCATCCATAGCCTTCCTGTACGAAATGGTATAAGGAAGAAGTATGTCTTCCTTTATATGATTGAGCTTCTAAATAACTCATTCTCGCGCATTGTCCCAGATTTGTGGGTTTCTTTCGAAATAGTTATTATTTTGTATATTCTAGACATATCTTTCTTGCATGGAATTGGCCTCATAAAATGGGGCCGTTTCTGCTGGTCACTTTAATATTTAGCACTATCGTGTTAGCTAGTGCCTCTGCCATACCAGGCTGTTCTGGTATTTCTCCACACCTGCTACAGCTTGAACTTACTCACCTCCTTCCTCTTTCCTCATGATCATTGTTGTCGCTGTCACCTGGATCATCGCGGTCACTTCTTGGTGCCCATGAGGAGGTTGCATAAGCGGCTTCTTAGCCTTTCGCCTTGTCCCTTCGCACTGGTGGAGAATAGTAGTCCTCGTTATTTTCTTCTCAGACTTAATGTAGTGGTGTGGGATCTGGTCTCATTGGTTTCCTTGTTCTATCTACTAATTCATTTAAGGCCTTTACCAAGGTTTTGATAAATTCCATGATGTCTTCATCCACTTTAGTTTGATTTCTTTACAACATTTAGATATTCGTACGTTACTCTTTCATAGCATTGTGTATGTCTAGTAACGACCCTGTGAAGTGTTTATCTTGCTCCACTATCTGATCATAAAAGACATTGGACTCATTACAGAGTTCTGAAACCAATTTTTCCAGACTTTGATCTCATGCGAGGACTTCCTGTCTTTGCTGACCTGGACTACCATGTAAATAGGTAGTTACATTTTTATGGGCTTGCTGCCACTGATCTTATTTGTCCTGTTTAGCCACCATGTCGCAGATTATAGCCGCTTGTAGATCCTTCACTACTGACTCTACCGCCGTTAACTGTATTAATAAAATAGCTATCTCATTATTGCAGAGGTCCTGCCCTTCTTCCAATTTCCATTGTACTTCCATCAACTTTAGCTCATTCTCTTTCATTGCACCTGAATGCCTGTCAAAGACAATGTTGGCAGAGTCAATAGAGGTATCAATATCTCACCAAATTCGTGTGAGGGTTATCCAAAACCGCTTAGCCAAATGTTTTAAGTTAGTCTCATGTTCTTTCGAAGGTTTAGGAGAGTCTAGTCTTGATATACAGTGTATGCTAGATACACTAAATGATGATAGCCCTATGGGAATATCTGTTGCTGTAACCGCCTCTCGAGAGATGCAGTAATCGTAGGGGTGACAGGCTTTATTCTGTACCGAAGCGGTAGCTAGCGAATCAAAGTCTGGAGGCTTTAGCCAAGGTTGTTGAATTGACTTCTTACTGTATCACGACTACTGAAGTCTCCGAGATGTTTGGTGGGTCTCAAACTAAAGATTCTTGAAGCGAACTGAAGAGAGTAACTGTTCAACCAAGTATATTGAAAACTCTGTCTGCCGAAGTCTGCCCCTTCTAACGAGAAGAATGGCAGTTCTTAAATACACTTCCTAGGCTGCCGGGAGCCTTTGTTCTCATAACATAATCGACTCCTAAATGGTAGCCTTGAAACCAAACATAAAACATATAGAGTATCAAACCGATACTCGAAACCATACATAAAACATATAAAGTATCAAACCGATACTCGAAACCAAACATAAAACATATAGAGTATCAAACCAATACTCGAAACCAAACATTAAACATATAGAGTATCAAACCCTATACTATCAGGCTAGAGGCACACCTCGTTTCCTGAAACAAATTCAAAACTCAAACAGTATCAACTGATAGCTGAAAATCCAAAACCAGTAACCAGTACCGGTTACAGTTGCCCTGTGAAATCACCGGGTACGGGATAGAGATTGACTGAAATGATAGGCATCACTCTTGGAGGGGACATGGACAAACTGGACTGAACTCCTGTTATCAGAGACATCTAGCCTAGGATCTAACAGTTTTCCTTCCGTAATCTGTTTTGGTCCAATCGCAGGTTTTGGTATTTCTGCCATACGGTGGAAAGGTTTTTGAGATCACTTTAACCCTAACATGGTGTCATTGGATTCTGGGTCTGGTACCTCATGTCAGTACTCTCTTTCTCTCATAAAATGTTTGAGGATTTTGATAAGTCATAGGTAGCTCAATAGGTATTCTTTTGGAGATGGTATGAAAGGGTTGGGGTAATTTAATTCTAAGCTTAAAACCTGGATATCCTTTTTCTGAAGGTTTAAGATCAACTTGTAGTACATATATATATTTTTAGGCCAAAGCAGAAAGACTGGTCTGTTTTTCACCAAATGTATCTATTTGCCACTTTATAGCGTACTGGGTACTCCCAACGATGTAGTCTTCAGACTCGGTTGACCTTCACGCAAAGTAAGAACTATGCTGAATAGGATAAATGCAGTTGAATTGATCCCTTGTTGGAAACTCCGCAGGAATTGTGAACTACGAGGGTTCTGAGGTTTATATGAATTCCCTTCCGCACAGCTCACTGGTGAATATTTCTTTAAATATATGAATCTAAATAGTAGGGTGAGGTGCTTTGACAATATAATCGATGTGAGAGCTGAGGATAGAGTTTTGACTGAACTCATAATTCATATGGTGAGCCTTGTTAACTGGAATACTATCAATATACTGTTAGTCGGATACCAAACTCTAGTATAACCAAGGGATGCAGGCTAATTATTTGATCATAAAATCTGTGGAGGAAGGCTCCTCTCTGCAAAATAGGGAAGTTAAAGATTTATAACGTAAACAATATTATATCGATAAGATCTCTTCTGTGTTCCTTGATGATGTCTGTAAAGCGCGGGAGGCACTTCAATATTCACATCCCACATCTGAGCGTTCATCGACTACTACTAACTACTATGCCTCGGAAGTAACACTCTGATTTTAATACGCAAACATCTAGAATCTTATAAATGTGAGCACCGTTTGACCCTGAAACTTCTCACACCCTTCCACGGTTATGGAATATTATTCCTCTGTTGGGATGACTACACTATTTGTTTTACCAAATAGTGGCCTTCAACTTAGTTATCCATAGAGACTATTGTATTACTTTAGTCATATTAACTATCATTGTAGTAGTCTCTTCAGTCATGAAGTGATCAGGTTCATGCCAGGCCACGTAGTGCATATCGCAAGTCTAAGCTGGACCTGTCAGCGTCTTACCTGTCTTTGACTTATCAAGGTCTTCCTGGCTGCGCATACTTCTCCTTGGTTCACCTGTGTTAGGCACGTGGAAATCTGAGACAAAGTGCACAGACCTCATGGTAGGGTAACTGCACACAGACTGTTAATTTTCCGGAGAAGCTAACACCCTCTCTCCGGCCCCCTTATGGGGCCCGCACATCATTAGCAAGATTTCCTGAATTGCGTCCTATAACTAAAATGTCACATCAGTGAAGTCCACTTCATGAGACCATGTACGTCGCCGCCATCTGTCCGACTGCATGCTGTTCACAGGATATATGTAAGGAGACCTGCGGCGACATGTGGGAAGTGGAACAGAAGAAGTCCGTCACAGGTGTATTGAGATAGTAGGCTTCAAAGTCAGGCTTCCTAAACTACAGGCCACTGGTGATGGGATATTTTCAGCGAAATACTCGCACAGGATGTCCCAGTAGTAGAGACTATAGAGGACATAATGAATCTACCGATACCATTCTGAGATCAGCTGTATGTCAGTTGGTCCAAGTAATAGGACCCCTCTACGGAGGCCGGCAGACCAAGGGAAAGCATGGTCAGAAAGGAAGACCTAGATAAGTTGGAGACTCTTAAGACATTGACATATTGAACTTGGACTTGCAATTGGCACTAGGTTGCCCGGCATGAACCTGATCACTTAATAACCAAAGAGACCACTGGAATGATAGTCAACAAGACTAAAGTAATATAATAGTCTATGCCGATGTTAGGCGGACGACAAACTCAAGTATATCACTGAGGGACGTAGGCCCAAATCTTTGTTCAGAGAATCTGTCGTGGAAGGCTCATCTCGATAATATAGGTAAGATAAAGATTTATAGCTTAAACAATTTTGTATTGATAAGATGTCTTCTCTGTTGCTTTAATGATGTCTGTAAAGCTCGGGAGGCACTGCGATATTTATATCCCATGTCTGAGTGTTTGGGGACTACTTCTAACTACTATGGCTGCGAAGTGCTATCCTGTTTGAATACGCAAGCGTCCAGAATCTTATAAGTGCGAAAACCGTTTGACCCTGAAACTTATCACACCCTTTTGCAGTTACGGAGTGGGATTCCTCCATTAAGATGACTGCGCTATTTGTTATTCCCAACAGTGGCCTCTAACTTAGATATCCGCATAGACTATTATATTACTTTAGTCTTGTTGACTAGCATTCCAGTAGTCTCTTCAGTCATGAAGTGATCAAGTTCATGCCGGGCCACCTAGTGCCAATCGCATGTCCGAGCCCGACGTGTCAACGTCTCAACGGACTCTGACTTATCTAGATCTTCCATTCTGAGCATGCTTCCCCTTGGTCCACCGGCCTCCGTAGAGGGGTACTATTACTAGAACCAACCAACCTACAGCTGATCTCAGAAGGGTATGGGTAGATTCGGTATACCCCTAATAGCCTCTGCCACTGGGGTATCCTCCTGGAGTTTTTCGTTGAAAACGTCCTGTCACCTTCGGCCCAGAGTTTAGGGAGCCTAACCTTGAAGCCTACTATCTCAATATGCCTGTCACGGATCTTTTCCGTTCCACTTCCCAGATGTCGCCAAAGGTCATCTGGCATATATCCTGCGAACAGCATGCGGTCGGACAGATGGCAGTGACGTATATAGTGTTATGAAGTGGACTTTATTGATGTGACTTTTTAGTTATGGGACGCAACTCTCAAAATCTCGCTAATGACATGCAGGCCCCATAAGGGGGCCGGAGGAGGGTATTGCCACTCCGGTAAATCGTGGGTCTGTGTACAGTTACCCTACCGTGGGTCTGTGCACATCTCTCAGATTTCCATATATCTAGCAGTGGACAACTAAGTTGAAGGCCGCAGTTTGGTAAAACAAATAGTGCAGTGATCTCAACGGAGGAATACTATTCCGTAACCGTAAAAGGGTGTGATAAGTTTCAGTGTCAAATAGTGCTCGCACTTATAAGATTCTGGACGTTTGTATATTAAAACACGAGTGGTACTTCGGAGGGATAGTCATTAGAAGTAGTCCACGAACACTCAGACACTGGATATAAATATTGAAGTACCTCACGAGCTTTACTGACGTCATCATGCAACCGAGAAGAGATCTTATCAATATAAAATTGTTTACTTTATAAATCTTTACTTTACCTATTTTATCGAGACGAGCCTTTTTCGACAGATTCTCTGGGTGAAGATTTTGGCCTACGTCCCTCAATTATACTAGAGATCGGCATCTGCCTAACAGCCTGCCTCCGTAGAGGGGTCCTATTACTAGAACCAACCAACCTACAGCTGATCTCAGAAGGGTATGGATGGATTAGGTATATCCTTAATAGCCTCGACTACTGAGACCTCCTCTTGAAGTATTTCGCCGGAAATGTCCTATCACCTAAGGCCCTTGATTAGGAAGCCTAACTTTAAAGCCTATTATATCAATGCCCCTATAATGGAATTCTTCCATTCCACTTCCCAGATGTCACCAAAGGTCCCCTCTCATACACCCTATGAACGGCATGTGGTCAGACAGACGCTATCTATGTATATGGCATCATGATGTCTGCTTTATTGATGTGACATTTCCGTTATGACACACAACTTTCGAAATCTCACTAATGACGTGCAGGCCCCATAAGCAGGCCGCAGGAGCATGTTGGCTTCCTAGGAGAATTGAGTGTCTGTGCGCAGTTACTCTACCATGAGGTCTGTGCCCTTGTTGTCTTAGATTTCCATATGCCTAACCTGTGCCAAAATGGAACAAGGTGAGGATGCATAATTGCTATAACATATAGGGAAGAATCACCTTTTGCCTTGTCGAGAATGAAGACTAATTCAGACTTTATTGTATCACAGAACCCACCCCCAATCATCTTCGTTTCATGACCAGACCAATAGGTTTCATCGATGCCATCATCAAGCTATACTTCCTATTCCTTACAAGCCACTCATGGTTGATTCCTAAAGCCAGCTGTTAAAAACGAAGACTCATCAGTCTACAGAATAGAAAACCAATCCTCATATGACCAGTTTAGACGTTCCTGGTACCATGCAACATGTATAGGCCTGTTCGCTGCCCAAATTGCAAATTCCCACTGTGGAACTCGCTGGTGATACCCTATCGATTCCATAATATTTTTTACTGCTTGGGTCAGCCGGCGAACCCTAGTTCTAAGCAGATCTTATCCCCTCTTAGGCAGCGAGTTTGTGCATCACCTGATATAAAGGCCTCCCATTGCTGCCTTCCTGCCTCATCAAAGATGGGGAGCCAGCTGCTACGAAGACTATTGGATGGCGTGCTGTTTGATTTTGTTTGCTTGTATTTCTTCAAACCTTTATTAGTCTTCTGCTTCTGATCAAATAAAACATATACTTACCTTCTGGTAGGTCCTTCGATCCATGTTCAGGTACTGGCCAATTTTTCTCCAGTTCCATCGTGCCTCGTCACAGAGTGTAATAATTTTGATATGCTCACCTCAAGTAGTTTTACAATGTTGAATACCGACTGGGTTTCGCTCATGAGTCCCATCTTGTTTCATGGATTTTGTAGTTCACGATGCTCACGTGACAAATTTGAAGAGATAGGGATTGTTTGGAATTGTCATAGTTCTACTAACATGCAAAAAGGGGGCTGTATTGCCTGACAGATATTACAGTGATGGGAACTTATGCTACCGCGCCCGAAATACCCTTACACCCGAGTACTCGAGTACAAGCACCCGGTTGGGCTGGGTTGGGCCGCTGAGCCCGAGACTATCATCACACATAGGAGAAGTACCGGTAGTGGATCAATCAGGAAAGGGATGACCTCGGCGTACTCTACTCGTACAGGAAGGTAGTACCAGGACAACACGGTACGCTTCCCCAAGCCCACTAGGAAGACACAGTAAAATACCGGGAAACAGAACTTCCCCACCTTAAACTCCGACTCTAGGTACTGGTACCGTACTCCCATTTCCCATCCTACTCGTCCCCGGCAAGAGGCAGGGTGACTTACCATTCGAACCCTACAGCAAGGCGAGTGCTAGCGAATGATACCAGCCGTGGCTAATGCGTTGCGGTGTCTGTTTCTGACAGCGGTTGGAGTTGGAGCAGTGATGCTCACGGGGGGAGGACTTCGGCACTGGATCTCGGATGGGTAAGCGTTTGGATGGCATTATATCATAAGCTGTGTATAGTAAAGCCATAGGATTTATGTATTGTAGTGGTGGATGGGCTACTAGATTATGATACCAGCAGCACGCCATAGCAGCCCATCGAGCGAGACGCCTACAATTCACGGGAAAAGGAGAAACTAATTCCTCGATATCTACACGGTAAGTTAAATAACGTGCGCTAGTGCTGCCACCGTACTTGTTCGTTTCCACGTCTTACTCACCGGTACTGTACTCCACCGCGGTGCCCGAGGGGCCCGGAAACCAGAAAAAATATCACCTATCTGTCCAGGAATGAGCAGGGTTGTCGTCGGATGCTGTACTGTAGTGGCAAGGAGGCTTTCCGATTTCCCGTGTATCCGGCCCCCGTCGGCTCAGCACAAGTACCCCCAATATAAAGTTGGTGAAGAGTTAATTTAATTTAACTTGGCTAACCTGCAATACAACCCCCGTCCTCTGTGAAAGCATCTCCCCCGGCACTGTTTGTGATTGTCTGTATGCCCAGGCTAGGCTAAACCTATCTATGGAATATGTGATGGGAACTGCTTGGGGGCTTGCAGTATATCGTGCACTGTGCACGATATTACCAGCAGATTACTCGCTGAGTGAAAGGGCCCCCCTTTCACAGGCCAGAAGCGCAGTAGGAGTGGGAAATCTGAAGCCGTACCAGACAGGCCCGAGGTGTTACCGGAGAGAAAGAAAGGAACGCTGTACTGTCCACAGTGACCAGAATATCCTGCACTGTACCTTATTCCCCCAGCACTTGTAGGTGCTCAGGTATGAATGCGCAGCTGGCCACGTACGTACTCCTACCGGTAATATATAGGTTTGTTTCCGCGCGCTTTCTTTTACTGTGCCAGTGAACGAACGTCGTTTGTGAACACGACCGCTACTGCATGACCTTGAGGTTTAAACAGGCAGAATTCTGGCGACACGAGATACCAGCCGTGATCACAAACGTCGCTCAAGTACGAGTGCCAGTAGTCGTGATTCGCTCTTCCTGGTAGCTGGGCTTCCTATTTCCCCCTTATCCCTTCTTCCTCTCAGGATTCCCGTATCAATCCATCCAATGTCGTCCCCTCCTCTATCGATTCGGCCCCCGCAGAATCAACGGCAACGCTATCTATCATATATATGTTGAGATCACCAATCAACTATGATGCTATGCCCGCCAGCGTTGTCGCGATAGAGCATTTCCCCCATCCCATCCACCTAAAACTCGCAATAGCCACGTACCGGTAAACTTAACGGGGTGGATGGTGAGATAAGCCTTTTGGCCCCCTGCGCTTGTCCTGAATGGGCAGGTACTTTTGGATAAGTCGCAGTGCGTTGGTATCTACTTTTTTTTCTTTTTTTCTCCTCCCCCCTTCTTTTTTCTTTCTTCTCACCAGCCCCCTCCCGGCTTGTCCTGCCTGCCTACTGGTCTCTTCCGCTCACTGACATGCTCAACCATTTGCAGTAATTAATCCATGAACTACCTCTGCTGATCGGGAGTTCCTGCTCGATCACTCTATTCTCTCCCCAACCCTTAAAAGAGAGCTAATCCGAGTGATCTTCCATGTCCCTCGGCATACCGGCACTGAGCTCGATAATTGCTGCACTCCCCCTGCACCAGACCCCGGCCTTCGCCTGCCTATCACAGCGAGGGACAAACGAACCAACATACTCATGACATTTGCGTTTGGGCCTCGAGGCTGAAGCGTCTTGTTCGGGGGTGCCGAACTTCCAGAGGCCATTGATGTTAGGTTCGCACTCTGTCGCCCTGGCGCTATACTCGAGTAGTCGAGTCCTGCGTTCACATACCATCGAACAATACCGGTACCGGTATAAGAGGCGGTACCAGTATTGTGCTAGTACCGTACCCTACTTGTGCCCAGGTGCTCGAGCACTCGTAGAGCATCATGCATTTACAAGGGTCTGCCGACAAGCAGTCTTATTCCGTTCACCTCTCCCGCCGCTGTCCGTCGCCTGTGCCTTTTTCTCCCCGTTGTATGGGTTGGCTACCGCTGAGTTCATGGCAAGGGTGATACGGTGGTCCAGAGTACTCAAGTATTGTTCAGGAACTGGGCATCGGATCGGATCGAAAGTGACTCCCTGCCTACGACGCAAGACCGGGCTGATGGGGGGGGTACTGGTTTACGAGGACGCATGCATGCTAGTATGGAAAAAATTTCCCCAAGGTGTGGTTCACTTTGTTCAAATTGACGGGGAGCCAAGGCCCACAGAATAGTGTGCGTAATGACTCATCAAAGCTTGTTTCCCCTCACCAAGCAAGGAGGGAGTAAAAGAGAGAAAAAAAGAAAGCACGACCGGCAGAGGCTATCCGGTGATCATTCCTTTTTCCGCAAGTGTGCGCAAATGGTGGTTGCGGAAGGGGGGAAAAAGAAAGGAAAAAAAGTAGGAGAGCTCTCTAATTTTTCTTTTTCTCCAAAGAATAGGGAATGAAGGACCTTTTCCCCCTCCCCCACCTTGACGGAGGCGGTCCCGCTTCTCAAGCCCGAGCCCCAAAGCTTGACCGACCGGACAATAGGATGCACGATACCGGAATGATATAATACCGCTCTACCCGAGTACTGTACGAGTCGAGCGTCGGGTGAAGGTTAACCGCAACCGTTTCTTACAGAACGCCATGTGTCGGTGCATATCACGTGTGCCGGAATGCTCACACCTTTGTGGAAAGCTGTGTTATTCAAAGGTCTGGAAGGAGGGGAGAAAAATGGCGCGAAGGACGGATAAAGAGGAGAGGGGAGCGGAGGTGAGCGCCGAGTGTCCTTTTTCTATTTTTGTTTTTATTTTTATTCGTTATTTAGTGTGGGAGTGGGTATATGTGCGTTTGGTGTGGTGTGAGGTGTGGTGTGTGCTCTGTGTGTGGATGGTTGGGGTTTGGGGTGGGCAGGCTGGTAGGCTGGTGGTGAGAACAAGCATTTTTTCCAAGAGATCTCTATGCTTTCCCGGCACGAGTGCAGAATGCTTAGCTGTGAAATTGGTTGAGCTTTTGAAACTCTCTCTGTCTCTCTTTTTTCTTCTTTCTTTTTTCTTTTTCCCTTTTTGAGGAGGGGGGTAGGGGTGAAGGATTAGCATGGCATGCCATAGGGGGCTATTGTGTCTTAAGCGAATCGGTAATCGGTAAAGGCTTGTGTCTGTTGTATACAAGTACTATGTGTTTAGGTGGGATAGATTATGAGGAGAAGATGAAAAGACGGAGGGAGGGATATTCGAGTCGTCTACAGTACTGGTATGGTGGGAAAGTCGGTTGAGCGTCTTTTTCGTACCGGCATGTGAGATGTCAATTCTGGTTTGTCTATAGAGGGTGCTGCTTCGCATGTTGGCATGGGTGTGTGAGGGTGGTGGTGGTGGTGGGTGGTGTCGAGGAAAGTATGAGAACTCAGTATTCTCGTCCAACCACAACTTTTGGAAGACTCTTCCCTCATGGAGACGATCTCCACCCTCGAAGAGTCCCCTGCTGCTATCAGGACCCCACGGTCATTATTTCGTTCCCCTAAATTACCTGCCTTTCCCTCCCTTTCATCTTTTTCTTGGCTCTCCTCCTGTCTTTGCTTTCCCTCACCTCTCTCACTCCTTCACCGTGCAGCACGAGTACCGGCAACTGTACCAGTACGATACTGTGCGGTATCGACTTGCCTCACACCGTTCATCCTCTTCCTCTCACTCTCGATCACTCACACTCCGACCTCCTGGTCCTTACCACACACTCTGCCGAAGCATACCCGACCCTACTGTACTCCAGCACTCGAGTACCGGTGCACTTCTTTGCCCAGAGCTTCTACCGTGCTCCCTCCCCCTTCCCCCATCTTCCTCTTCTTCCCATCCATCCCTTTTCACCTTCTTGGTGTTGCAGCCAAGACCCTCATCCATTCCATCCACCCATCCCTTCCTCTCCCCATCCCGTCCAACTGCCTGCCATTGCTGCCACCACCACAATAATCAATAAACCCATCACCCACTATCGCTTGGCTCGTCCCATCCCAACCAACCCTCCTCCTCGGGTAGGTACTCTGCTCGGGTAAGCCTAGGCACCGTACATCACCTCAGGTCTCCTACAAGGGGGATAAGGGGAGAGTGTTTGCTGCTCGTCCCATACCGATAAGCTTTTTTTTCTTTCCCTTTTACACTCCTTACCATTTTGCTTCGTCCCTGGAGGCTCTCCCCACAGTCCTGTAATACGGGACCGACCCTGCTTATTGTTTGCCCAGCAAGACAATCTCTCAGCATCCTGACCACTCCCCCTCCCTTACCTTCTTCGCTCTTAATAAGCCTTTTGGGGAAGTGGAGTCGAGGGCTTTTAATTTTCCCGTTCCGTTTAACCCCAAGCTTCCTTTTGTTCGGTAAACCCCCCCCCACCCGGGGAAATCTTGACCGTGGACTGGGGAGGTGTCGTGAATCAGTTATATTGTGGGTGACATTGAGACAGCGTTTGTCTAACTTAATTGTTTGGTAAGGATATACCTTTTATTTTCCTGTCTCTTCTTTTTCATCATTTTTTATTTTATTTTTATTTTTATTTTTTATTTTCTTTCCCTTTTGTTTCCTGCCCAGGTCATTCCTGATACACTTGCACTTGCGTTGCTACCAGACGCGCGTTCCCTGTCTTTGATTTCCTCTCAATTATTAGTGATGCTCGGCGGTCCGCCCCGCCCCGTACCTGCTCCTATTGCTAAACCTCCGATGTGTTGAGTCTTGGCCGGTCGGGTTTGCCGCATAGATTTCAATTCCACTTTGAACAGCCCCCCCTTTCTCTCTCCGGCGAAAAGTGAACGTGGGCTCCTGGCACACTATCCTTTCTAACACCTCCCCCCCTCTCTTCGCCCCATTCATTCGCTCATTTTTTACGCGCCTCGAGAAGCTTTTCCTGCACGGGGTTCACGTGGAGGAATAGAAACGTGGTGGGAGAGAGAGAGATAGAGAGAGTAAGAGGGTTAAAGCTTTTTCCTTCCTTTGTTTGACTTTGGACGCGATTTTTCCTATTGTTCCATCATGGTCACCGACTCACCTCCCCCGAGAAACGGGCTTCTCACACGACTTCGATCAAAGACATCTTCGTTATCGCTTCCTGGTTTACGGGCGCCCCGGAGGAGGATATTAGCCGACTTTCATATTCAGCTGGATGACCCGCATAGGGTATACTTGGCAAGCGATGTCGTTAAAGGTTGTGTATGCGTTAAGGTCGAGCGGCCGTTGACACTTACGCACCTGGTCGTCAATCTTATTGGTAGGGTGGATTTACAGCCTTCACTGTATACGCGGGAAAGTGGGGGAAAGAAGGGTAAGGAATGGGAAGAGGAGTTTGATGGGTTATCCGGTGGTGCCACGTTATGCAGGGACGAGATAGTGTTGTGCGGAGAGGGGAGGCTTGAGCCTGGAGTTTACAAGTTTGGTTTTGAGTTGGAATTTGCACTAGTTGGAAAGTTGGCCGGTGGACTGCCGAGTTCTTTGGATGTTAGTCTTCTGTGCCGTGGATGCTCTTCTTCCCCGGAAGGCGAACTATGGTCTGGAACTGACGATGATACAGTTTGAGAAGGGCTCAATATCGTACAGAATATCGTCAACGCTGACCCGACCGACTACCATCTCGCCTACAACTACGTGCACTACGAAACTTTCATTCGTGGAAACGATCGATATCGCTCACTTGTCCGCTCCAAAGCCTCGAGTCATATCCCTTGAGCCGATAGTATCGAAAAAACCGCGAAGCAAGCAAAGGCCTTCTTCCCCGACACTCGGAACTGGGGGGGACCAGTCTACTACGTCATCGCCAAACAACTCCAGTGGAAATCTACCAAACGTCGAGACCCGAGCCCCATCACCGACGCCATCAACGAACCCATTACAAATGATCCGGTCAAAAACTATTACTGCATCGATAACATTGATGAAAGCTGGTGCCTTACGCGGGGACAATATTCCCGTGAAAATTTCGATACATCATAATAAGCCAATCAAATCGTTGAATGGTATAATACTAACCCTCCACCGACAAACGAGATTCGACACTCCTTCGCGCGGCCATCCGCCGCTAAAGAAGGCACTCTCATCAGCCGCTGGAGGGGGGGCTTGCGGCGGCACTTTCCGTAAGGACTTGGCACAGACAGTATTGCCATTGATGATTGACCCCAAGTCACTGACAACGGTCGTCAGGGCAAACTTGCGGGTTCCTGAGGATGTTTTCCCGACAATCGTCAATGTTCCGGGCGGCGGCGTCTCGTTTAGGTATTATGTGGAGGTGGTGGTGGATCTTGGTGGAAAGCTAAGTAGTAGGGATGACTTTTTCAAGGGTGGTGCATCCATACTGGGATTACCACGGCCGGGTACCGGCGGGGAGAAAGATGCCGGTGGTGCCAATGCTGGGATAGCGGTGGAAGGGGGAGTCATGGTGGAGACAGAAAGGATAAGGAGGGAGAAGAGGATCGTGTTTTGCAGATTCGAGGTTGTTATTGGGAGCGTTGACTCGGTCGGTGGGAAGGGTCGTAGGGGAGGTGTCTCGACCAAGAGTTTAACGCGGTCACAAACTGTCGAGGAGGAGGAGGGTTCTGAGGCTAATGACACTGCTCCTTCTACTCCAAGACGCCCGTCACATTCATATATGGAGGGGAGCGAGGCCCCGGAGTATTTCCGACACGAACGGGTAGATGAGTCGTTGTTGCTGCCATTCCCGCCGGCTGAGACGGGGCCCGAGAGCCCGCTGGATGAGAAGACCCGCCTGAGACTTGCAGAAGAGCAGTTATTACCTAGTGCCCCTCCTATAGACCCTTCCTCACCAGCATGCTACATCCACCCCTCCGCTCCATCTCCGAGCAGGGACGATAACCCCCAACTGGCGGAAGATGACAAACTAGGGATGGAGCGTCAAAGACTCCTCCTAGCCGCTAGCGCTCCTCCAGAGGAATCCAGTGAGTCATCAGAAACAACAATACCAGTCCCTTCAGCACCAATCCTTGAGGACGAATGCTACGAAGGGCCCCCCCGATATGTTCGATGATGCCCAGCCAGTAGTCTGTCGATCATCTGTGGAATTGCTTTTTTTTTTTAACTTTCTGCCTGTATCTATCGTATCATCAATGATCATTGGGTAATGGAGGAGTAGCTTGACATAAAAGTGTTTTTTTCCTTTCCTTGATTGGGTATATTTCCATTCATTTGTTTATTGCTTACTTTATCCTTGCTGTCGTATATTTTGTCTTTTCGATATCACATCATCTTTACTTTTTTTCTTTCTCCTGGGGTGAACAGATGTTCTTTTTCTATTCCTTTGTGGCCATATTTTCTTCTCAGAGAAATTTATTTGTTTGTGGGCGATGTGATTAGGTTCATTGGGATGGAGTCTTTCTTTCGTTATGTCGCTTCTTTTTTTCCCTCTTCTTTTTGGTGGCAATGTTTTTTGCTTTTTGCTTGGAGGTGGGGGTAATTGATTTTGTTTATTTTTTTACTTTTTATTATCATAATTATAGGGGTTTACCCTATCTTATTCATATTCTCTTACATTCGGTAGTTGATGTACGTATACGAATGAAGCATGTGGGAAGGGAGCAATTGAGAGTCTATATCTTGAAAGTGTGAATTTTGTTTTTTTGATGGCGATTGATCGATTTGTGCATTAGTCTTTTTCTTTCCCCTCTTCCGTAGTCCATTCTAAGAGTATACAATCAATTCCTCTTCTTCCCACCTCCCCTCCTCTCCTCCCTCTCCCTCTCCTCCTTCAACTCTAGCCCGCGAACCTCCTGCTCCTCCTTCTTCTCAGCATACCACTGCCCACTCTGCAGGACGAGCACGCCCACAAGCACCAGTGCAATAATAACCTGACTCGCCGCCACGACCCGCAGCGTATCCACGCGGCCCACCTCCTCGCCGTAATCGCCGCCGGCGATGATGCGCATGCCCTTGACCACGTTGGTGCCGTACATCACGAGCGCGACCATGTACAGCACGAGACTGGCACCGTCGAACAGCATATTTGATTCCGACGGCTTGTACAACTTCACCAGGAAGCCGAGGATGCCCGTGCCTATCGTGATGTGGAGCACGCGCGGGATGATGGGCGGCGCATGGTGAAGCTGTGTGTAGTGCGATTCTATCGCCGCTAGGGTGGGCGCTGTGGGCGGCAGCGCGGTCCAGAGGGTTGCGTGGTCGAACGTCCAGTTTGTGAAGATGGTGCCAAGGAGGAAGCAGGTTGCTGGTTTGTCATATTTGTTAAAGGAGTTGGGGGAGGGAGGGGAGGAGGGGGACGAACGACATATTATCAGAAAGGTTGCGAAGGAGACTTTGGACATTTTTTTTTTCTTTCCTTTTCTGATTTAATCTATTTATCTATGTCTGTGCCCGATTGACCCTTTCTTCTTCTGCCACTTCCTCTGAGCGATTGGCGTTAAGGAGTAAGGCAAGTTGGGACAGACTGACCGACTGATGAATGGATAGGCTACGCTGGTAACGATGAGCGAGAAGGGGAGTGGAAGGGAGGGAGAAGGAGTGCAAAGGTGGGGGGAAAGGGAAGTCTCCGCCCTGGCAGGGTACCGTATGCGTGTAAGAGCGAGCGAGCGAGAGCACAGTACTGGTAAGGTGGGGTGAAGTGAGGGATTTGGTGAAGAGGTACGGTAATGTGGTCGTTCGCTTAGCTTACACAAGTGCTCGTGGGAAGAAGGGGTGGGCAAGGGAAAAAGAAGGGAAGGGAAGGCTATTTGGGAAGGAAGGAAGGAAGGGAAATAGCACGTGCCAGTGGTACTCGAGCGCAGAAGTGTGGGCTGGGTTTGGGTTCCGGTCAGCGATCCTGAAAGGTAATGGCTTGGCAGCGGGTGAGTGATTACTGGAGTAGTGAGTGGATTTTTTTGTGGGGGTGGGGATGGGAATCGGTTTGGATACGAGTACTGTAGCATCACATTGCTGTACTGTACATAGTGGAAATGTCAAATACGCCTTGAGGCCAGAAGATACAAAATAGCGGGGCTGTTTGTATGATAGCTTCACTCACTTCGATTTTGTTGAAAGCCCTCCAGGGAATATACTAGTACAGGTACGGTAGGCTGCGTATTTCTGAGGCACCGGGCGTAGCTGACATTCCGCCGTATACCCGGCAAATCAATACCCGGCAATGTGATACCAGGCACAGTGTTCGAGCATAGTAGACTATCATACTTCCATTATTAAATCTATCACTCGATTATTAGTTGATTGTCCGGAATATTACACAAGTCTATCGGATAAACTACCGTGGGAAGTTGGATACAGTACTGGTAAATCGGACCATGTGCTAGGGTGTTGGAGTTGCTTCTGCTAGTATGATACTTGTACAAGTAAGTTGGGGTCTAGTTAGTTCATTAAATATTTTGTCACCACTTGTCCGTTCCAAAAGTCTCCAGAAATCTTGGCCTAAACCGCGCCAAGGATTCCCTATACTTTTGGGGCGGCGGGGGAATGGGGAAATTGTGAGGTTGTTATTGGAAAGGAAGATGTCGGCCCCGACATGGCATTGGCTGCTGCCAAGCGGCGCTGCTGTTGTCTGCCTGGGGTGGGCATGAGAGAGTAATGAAGCTACTATTGGGACGGGGGGAAGTAGAAGAAAACCTCAACATACAGTACCAGATGACTACGGCCGGTCGCTGCTTTCGGCCGCTTCCCAGAGTGGACATGTGGGGGTTATCAAGCTTCTATTGGAGCGGAACGAGGTCAACCCTAATATACTAGGCCGCGACTGCTGATTGACCGCTCCGGTGGGCTGTTTTCGGTATGCATAGACATGGGGGTGTTGTCGGGTTGCTGTTAGAACGGAATGATATAATTCCTAATATGGCGGACGCTGTCTACCGCAAAACACCGCCGCTCCCATGGGCTGCCGACAGGGGGGATGTGAGGAGCTTGTTAAGCCACTGCTGGAACGGGAAGGCATTAGGCTCGACATCGAAGACATCTTTGGCCGAACGCCGCTTCTGTGGGATACCAAGAGTGGGTGTGGTGCTTTAAGGACGGAAGGATGCCAACCTCGGCGCGCACGACATTGTTTCCTTCTGAGCTCGCCCGCCGGTTCTCTTCAACTTTGGAGTGCAGCTTATCCTGTCTTATTCCTGTGGTTCCAAGCCCCCATTTATTAGGTTCACTGTTCAGGGGGTTCGGGCAAAGGCGGGAAGGGAAAAGAGAGCGCAGCTCTGCTGAAATTGTGCAGGGAACGGTTAATTGATTTTTTGCCTGATATTCTGTTTTCTTATGATACATGAAGCTTTTTCGTTGCTCTCTGAATATACATTGTCAACATTGTGGGGGATTTTGAAAAAGGTTTTCATTTTTTGCTGTGAATGGAGGTGTGCCTTTTTTGCGATGGTTAATATATCGCTTGGTATGCTCTTCCTTTACACTATACCATTTCGTTGTCCTCTAGCTATATGTAAACATTGTGGGGGATTGTGAAATTTTATGTGCGTCTTCCTTTTTGGCTAGGAATGGCCTGCCTTTAGAATTCCTCAAATTCGACACGCGAATGCTTAAATTCCTCATCAACGCACCTTTGGGAGGAAACGGTGCTACATCCGCAACCATGGAATGGAGCTGGGTATCCTAATGCGTGTGGAGGAGGGTGGGGGGGGAATTCGGTCGTTTACTAGTGTTTTTCATCCAACGCCCTAATGTAACTTCTGTTCAGAATGTCCGAGCCTATGATACTTTTCTCAAGCGCCAGAGGAAATATGTCCCGAAATATTAAGGGCGTACATAAGCTTCTAGACCAACTGCCACTTGTTTTCAAGTATGGGGTCTTGGTTTTTGGTGGTACTCAAGTATGCGGACGGTTAAGTGATGTGTTAAAACATGCTAACTTTAAAAACTTCTTCCGATATCTGTTTCCTTCCTTTCATCGCTTAGTACTTTACACCCCGTGTCGTACTTGGTGTATTACCCAATGTTTCCGGCAAAGTTTAATGCTGGCGCTGGTGCATGGAAGTCGAGTGAGATATTGTGAATACAGGCAACCTGGTCGGTAAGTGGCTCTCGAAGAATGTGGAGTGGGGTGGGGGGTATCCCCCCGAGCATACTAAAGTCTACCCGGGTTGCCGAAATACTCTTCGGGGTACATTTGAAAAGTAATTACCCTCTGCAGCGGGATTGAGCTAGCGGGGGAGAACTTGCTATGATTAGAGTTCCTCTTTCTTAGCTAGGGGGAACACTGCAAACTCACTGCCTTCAGTTGAGAAGAAAGCATAAGGAATATGCACAGCACCTCTCTATGAGGTGGTACTACAATGTCTTAGCATATCTACCTTCAATTCAGTTTTGTAAGGTGCTGAAATTTATATTATTTGGATAAGATTGTTTTTCTTCAGAATCGGTTGTTGCTCACAAGGCATTGCCTTTGACAATAATGTCAGACGATGGTCAAATAAGCCTGTACTGTTTATTCATTATTAGACCTACCGTAGAATCTCATGAAAGCCGGAATGGCACTAGTGAGGAATTTTTTTTTGGGCCTGCCCAAACGCCACTCTCTGTGTGTTCAAACTATAGTGAGTTGTCAGTCATCACTCCCTTCTATTGGCTCGGTTGCCTTGGCTTCCGAGTCCCTTTAGTTTCATTCTGACATTCATGAGATTCTTCGGTATATTACTCTCTATCGCAGCTTTTCTCATAAGACCTTAAATACTACTATTCCTAATTACTATTTCTTGTTTATAACCTATTTGTCTAAATGTAGCTCAAGTAAAGAAAAACTATGTCATAGTAATAAACAGCATAGTTTTACAATAGGCTAGCTTCAGTCTCCGTGATTTCTATTTCCATGCAATTATAGCATATTACTAACAAGTGACATGTAAAGGCAATAAGCATAAGAGAGTGGATTCTCTTATTTTAAAAACCAAGCCAAAAGGGCAAAAGCAAACCTCATCAGATCTCACCAATTTTCTGAGCATCTACTGTGTTACGTGGAAACTAATGCAGAATTCATGATTATTACCATCTCAGATATAAGAGATTTCATCATTTAAGTCCATCAGCAAAAAGGATAGCTGTGTCAGATGTGCAGGTACGATGTCAGGACAACAGGTAGGTGTCATTTGCGTCAAGTGCATTCTGTAAATCAGGAGGCGCCATGGACATCCCTAGTATATCATGTGAATTTGGAGGTACTACGGACATCCCTAGTACATCTGGTACATCTAGTAGTCACATGGAATGTCAGTAGTATCTGGTAGGAACAGGAGATGTCCGGGGTATTTGCTAGTAACAGGAAATGTCAGGAGCATTTTGTTTGGCGGACGCCAAACTCAAGTATATAACTGAGGGACGTAGGCCCGAAATCTTTGATTAGAGAATCTGTTGAGGAAGGCGCGTCACGATAAAGTAAGGTAAGGTAAAGATTTAAAGTGTCAATCAAGATTATATTGATAAGATCTCGTCTCCGTTGCTTGATGATGACTGTAAAGCTCGGGAGGCACTTCGATATTTATATCCCGTGTCTGAGTGTTCGCGGACTACTTCTAACTACTATGCCTCTGAGGTACCATCCTGTTTTTAATACGCAAACGTCCAGAATCTTATAAGTGCGAACACCGTTTGACCCTGAAACTTATCACACCCTTTCACGGACTCGGAATAGTATTCCTCNTACGCAAACGTCCAGAATCTTATAAGTGCGAACACCGTTTGACCCTGAAACTTATCACACCCTTTCACGGACTCGGAATAGTATTCCTCCGTTGAGATGACTGCACTATTTGTTATACCAAACAGCCGCCTCCAACTTAGATGTCCGCATACACTAGTATATGACTTTTAGTCTTGTTGGCTATCGTCCAGTCATCTCTTCGGTCATGAAGTGATCAGGTTCATGCTGGGCCACCTAGTGCCAATCGCAAGTCCGAGCCCAACGTATCAGCATCTTAAGGGTCTCCGACTTATCTAGGTCTTCCATTCTGAGCATGCTTCCCCTTGGTCCGCCAGCCTGCGTAGAGGGGTCCTATTACTAGGACCAACCAACCGACAGCTGATCTCAGAAGGGTATGGGTGGATTCGGTATACCCCTAATAGCTTTCACCACTGGGATATCCTCCTAGAGTATTTCTCTGAAAACGTCCCGTCACATTCGGCCCATAGTTAGGAAGTCTAACTTTGACGCCTACTATCTCAATGCGCCTCCGATGGAATCCCTCTGTTCCACTTCTCAGACGTCACCAAATGTCCCCTCTCATATATCCTGCGAACAGCATGCGGTCAGATGGACGGCGGCGATGTATATGGTGTTATGAAGGGGGCTTCATTGATGTGACATTTCAGTTATGGGACGCATTTCTCGAAATCTCGCTAATGACGTGCGGGCCCCATAAGGGGGCCGGAGGACGGTGTTGGCTCCAGTTAATTGAGAGTCTGTGCGCAGTTACCCTACCATGGGTCTGTGCACATGTCTCGGATTTCCATATGCCTAACATGAGCTCCCTCCTACCAGGCTTCGACTCGAATGCCTTTATAACCATTTTATAATTCCTTCTAAATACATTTTAAGACTCAGTGTGGTTAGGGTAAAAAATCTTCCGCGTTTACTTGGCCACGGTAGGAAAACCTTTTCCTCACTATCTTACTTCTGCTCTTCCTGGCATGTCCGGATTTTCATTGTGAAAATTCTCCACAACTTCCTCCGCATTTTCCATACCAGTGGCAGGCTCCCATGTGTTCTCATCCTCTGAACACCCTTGCCACTTAATGAAGTACCACAGTTCCCGCTTCTCATGATAGCGGCCACGCACTCGTTTCTTGTAAGAACGAATCTCGCTTCTTACTATTTTCTCAACCTCACATTGCAGATCACCGTCAATATCCTCCGGTTCTCTAGGGGGTTGCTGACGATTATCGTGAACTGATTCGCGATAGGGTTCCAATAGTATGACATGGAATATGGAGTGGATGTTCCATCGATCAGATATGTTGAGTTTGAAGGCTCGTGATCCGCGTTTTTGCATGATTTGAAAAGGACCTTATAGCTTGAGACTTAGCTTCTTTGATTTCCGTCGGGTTCGAATGTTTTTTGCATTCAACATTACTTTGTCCTCGATCTTGAAGTCTGGCTGTTGTCAAGCTTTCCGGTCATAATATTTTGACATTCCTTCCCATGTCTTTTCTAGCGACCCTCTTACTTATTCATGTATCGTCTTAATCCAGTTTGCATAAAGCGTTGCTCCTGGATTTTGAGCTACGCGCTCCTTCATCCACTCTGTCTGTGGATGGAATCCATAGTTCGCATAGAATGGTGACATCCTGGGAGCATTGGTCGCGGAGTTGTTATAGGCATGTTCAGCTTGCGGTAGTAGCTGATACCAGTCATCCTGATCGTAATAGACAAAACTTCGAAGGTAACCTTCCAGCACTTGGTTGGTAGGTTCGGTTTGTCCGTCAGTCTGAGGGTGGTATGCCGTTGACATTCTTCGCTCAATTTCCAGCGCCTTGCAGAGGGATTTCCAAAATTCTCCCGCAAACTTTGAGTCTATGTCTGAGACGATTTCGGTTGGCAGGCCATGTAGCCTCTATACTTCTTTCTGGAATGCATTTGTGACATCCTTGGCTGTAGCCGTTGTTTGTAGGCCGATGAAATGTGGCATCTTAGTGAACTGATCGACTACTACCATTATCTGAGTACACCATTGCGACTCGGGTAGTTGCGTGATAAAGTCCACCGAGATAGATGCCCATGCCACGTAGGGTATTTGCAATGGTTGCAGTAATCCGTATTTAGCGTGTCCAGGCGATTTATTAAGTTGGCATTCATCGCAGGATCGTACGTAGTCGTTGACCCATGCCGCAAGTCCTTTCCAGTAGAAGTCTCTCATGATTATTTCCTCAGTTTTTTCTTGTCCGAAATGTGCGGCAACCTTTGCATTGTGACATCCTTCTGCAATCTTAGTATATAGCGCCTGACTATTTGGTACAAATAGTCTTTGCTCATAATATAGTAGATCGTTGGTTAAGGTCCAATCTTGGGGAAAATCCTTTCCTTCGTCTCGTAACTTAATGAGTTCTTCCCTTCATTGCCTCCATGCTGCATCCGTTTCGATAGCCGACTGTATCTCGTTTAAGAATTCAGGGTTAAACTGCTTCATACCTTTCTGCAGGATAATAGCATTTGACATTAGAACCTTTTTGGGTACTTCTGAAATATCGTACCAATGTTAATTGTGTTTAGCCGATGCCTGTAGGTAGCTGATGCTAGGTTCCTGTTCCTTGATGATCAGGGATCTTGTCGCAATATCAGTGCTTCCGAATCCCGCGGTTCCTCGCTCCGTTTCTTCCAAGTCATCGCCTTCCATCATGTGCGAGGTGTTGACCTTTTCTACCACTAGTTGAACTATGCGATCGCCCATTCTTATTTGGCAGTCCACATCTTTATGGTTGAAAAGTACGACTTTGAGTTCTCCGGTGTAATCAGCATCGATTACTCCTGCACCGGGAGAGATTCCGCTTCGGACCGCTAATCCACTTCTTGGAACAACTCTTCCGCAAGTTCCTTCAGGTAGCCCCTCTGCTATACCCGCCCTTATTAATACTTGTTTATATTTCAGGACAATGTCATCCTCTATGGCATACAGGTCATGTCCTGCCACCATTCTGGCGCATTTTGTTGGCAAATATGCCTTTTTGCTCAATCTCTTGACCCTAATGACGGGTTCCTTTCCAGCTCTTCGAGGTTCCAAATCCAAATCCTTATCTCCATCCCAGTCTTCTCCTTCATCGCCTACCCTCGCTACCAGCGACACCAAGAAACTTTCTTCTTTCAAAATTTTCTGTTCGCGATACGTAGCTCCCTCCTCAGGACGGTACTCCGGCCGTCTGCTTAATGCGTCAGGCTTTCCGCCCTTCGTGCCTGGTCGGTAGACAATACGGAAATTGTATTCTACCAACTTCTGAGCCTATCGAATTGGACGGCCACTCCGGACTTTTGAGGTGAGGAAGTATTGTAGGTTCTGATGGTCGGTAAAGACTGTAAGCGGTTTTTCTGTACCGATCAAGTAGTGTCTCCATTCCTTAAAAGCTTCGAGGATTGTGACAAGTTCTTTATCATGAATCTCATAATTGCGCTCCGCCTAATTTAATTTTCTAGAATGGAAAGCCACTGGATGTAGTCTTTTCTCAAAGTATTGAGAAAGGATGCAACTAAGTGTGAAGTCACTAGCGTCGGTTTCTACCACTGGTTCTCGTTCTGGGAAAAGGTGGTGGAGTATGGGGGCTGTGGTGAATCTGTGCTTCAGCTCTTCGAAAGCAGTATCCTGTTCAATTCCCCATTTAAAGTTCTTAGGATTTCCTTGTATTGTCTAGGTTATTGGTTTGCAAATGGCCGAGAAGTTTTTTATAAATCGTCGGTAGAAGTTAGCAAACCCCATAAAGACTTGTACTTCCCTAACTAACTTAGGCGCTTTCCAGATCATTATAGATTCCACCTTTCGGGTGCTCATAGACACCCCATCGACTGCCACCATATAGCCGAGGAATTCTACTTCCCTGGCATGGAAGGTCGATTTCTTTAGCGATATCGCTAACTGAAAGTCTGATAGACTTTGTAAAACTTTCTTAACAGCTTCGATGTGTTCCTTTTCATCCTTTGAGTAGATGAGAATATCATCAAGGTAACACACGACTCCGACGTCCAAGTATTCCTGTAGAACTTGGTTCATCATATCTTGGAAGGTACCTGGAACGTTGACAAATACAAAAGGCATAACCTTATATTCGTTGTGTCCCTGTCTCGTACGGAATACTGTCTTCCATTCATCTCCGTCTTTTATCCTAATCAAGTGGTAGCCGTCTTCAAGGTCTAACTTGGTGAAGATCTTTGCGCCGGCTACTCTATCTCTGAGTTCAGACATTAGTGGAAGGGGATGTTTGTTGAGGATAGTAAGCTTCTTTAGATTCCGATGACCCACAACTAGACGTAGTCTACCATCTGGTTCAGGTACGAATAATATGGGTGCGCCTGCTGGCGATTGGCTCCCTGTGATTTTCCCTTGTTTGATCATCGTTTCCATGTATTCTCGTAAAGCCTTAAGCTGTTTTTCGGACAGCGGGTATATTGGTCCCCAGGGGGGAGTTGATCCTGGAATCAACTTGATTTTGTGATCAAATGTCCATCTAGGGGCTAGTTTTTCTGCCGCCTGGGCTTCAAACAAATGCTTGTAATTGCAGTATTCTTCCAGTAATGATTCGAGTTCCACCATATTTTCAATGGCTCCGATTCTTCCGATGCGACAGGCATTAGGATCCCAAGCGACGGATGCGTCATACGCGAACATATCCGCTATTCCTTCATCTTCCTCCACATAGTTTTCGCAACATTTTACTGGAAAGTCCAATTTTCTGCATCTTCTATGTGAGACACTGGGTGTTCACGATCCCACCAACCAAACAGAATTATCATTCCATAGTGACCTGCTTTAGCCACTTCACATGACACTTCGGAGATGTGTCGATTTTTTCCTATTTCTAATTTAATAGGGAGAGTGTAACACTTCCCTCCTGAGGCTGCTGACTATCCGTCAAAGCCTAAGATATCAACTGCATTACTGCGTTCTACAGTAGGAACATGAAAGTCTTCAACTAGTTCCTTATTCCTAAGGAACACATTGGATCTGGAGTCTAACAAGACTTTAACTTTCTATCGCTTATCGTGTATATGGAGGTAAGCGATCCCCGCCGGACAGTTGTATTGTTTTGGTTTTGGAGCTTCTAACTCCATGCACTTAGCGCGGATAAGATTTTCTTGGTTCTTTCGTTTAGGCATCATTGGTGTTGGGTGTAGGTAACAAGATGTTTGTTACTACACCCACGTAGTTTCGACCATTGAGGTCACGTCAGACAAACTTGTAACTCTTTTAGCTCTAACAATCTGGGTCTACATACTAAAGCGGGGTTTCACCGATACCCTATTGCGCATGACCAGTTTTCAGGCTGGATGCTTTCTCCCAACACACTAGACCTAGGCTCATAGCAGATTTTCAGGTGGTTGTTAGCCATTTTACTCCCCTGTTGTGGGGTTCTTGTATTCGCCGAATCCTTTCCCTTAGGATATCGGCTACCCATCCAGCTCCCTCAGAGGGCCCTTGCGCACCAAAGCAGTACATCCCTATCCCATACTCTGGCCAGAAGGCAAGATAGTACATACGTATAATACGACTCAGACTCGTGTGGTAGGTGGAATGGCCCACATCGGTTGTCCTCCTGTTGTGTATTGTTATCAGGTGGATCTTTCCTGACTATGTCCCAACTTCTTCGGTATAGTAACTTGCTTGCACACGGGTAGCAGGCAACCACCAGGTGACTCGTGGAACTTCGTACTGTTGGCTCCCGGGCCATGTGTGCATGTTAACTATCCTCTCTTTCGATCAAGACTCTCCATATATTGATTCTTGTGTTCCAGCTCGTAAGTCCCTCGTGGGGTCCCTTCACTTAGAGCCTACTTGCGTTGATCCTAAAAGGAGAGACTTGCTTCGTGCCACTTTGATCACTTAGAGTTTCGACTCCCATAGTTGCACACGGAATAACCGATCCCCATCGTGGTCGGTACCCAATACCCCCTAGCCAAAGGGGGTTCCCATTTCGATTCCAGTTCCATTTGGACACTGAATACCAAAACGCCGCCGCCGTTGGTGGCAATGAACTGACCTAGGTTAGTTCTTCATCGTCCGCCAGTTCCGAGACCTTATTTACTCGGGCTGGGTGCTCAACGGTTGTGACTTTGCTAGCTAATTTAGGCTTTACAATAGCCGATCTTGCTTGTCGAATTCCCATTTTCATCGGTCTTGAGCTGACCGTTGCTGCCTATATATGGGTATCTCCCCAACACGTTTGATAGGTGTGGTTTTTCTTTCCACAACGTGTGCAATCTCCTTCTTTCCTCCGCGTGTCTATTACGCTCTGTGGAATGCCGGTATGAGTCTGGGCGAAGTTTGTGTGGGTGGTCTTGGTCGCACCTCCCAACCTTTTCCTGAGCTTCTCCGGTTCATCGTCCCTTTTCCGATTTTGTGGTGGGGCTCCACCTCCCTTGACATAAGGTTTAGTTTCCCTATGTCGCTTTGGTTTAGAGTCCCGTCGGTCTTCTCTTTTGACCTTTTGGACAACCTTGGGCTTTGACTGTTTCTTGTGCCCAATTTTCTCTCTTGCCAGAAGTCCTTCTTCTGACCAACTGCACAACCTTAGCGCCTCTTCCCATTCTTGATCCGTTGTATATTGCAGAGCTGACAATCTGCGGACAATTTGTGTGGGAAGTTTATTTTCGACTTCCTTCCTCCAGGACTCCCCGGTCATGCGTGCACGAATGTTATGGTTATGCATAATCGTTAGGTAACATTCAATGCTACCATCGTACTCAACTAGTTTCATAGCACGAAGTACTAGTCATTTGGCTTCCACTGGAGTGAACCGTTTGATCATATTGTGTTCAAAACGAGTCCATGTTGCTAGTTTTGGTTGCTGGGTTTCCCCTTGAAGTCTGTCCATAGCCTTCCCATACCAAACGGTCTAAGGAAGCACTATTTCTCCTCTTGCATGACTGAGCGCATATATAACTCGTTCCCGGGCACTGTCTCAGATTCGCGGGTTTCACTCAAAATAGTCTGTGCATTGAAGTATCCAGACATATATGTCTTGAGCGGGTTTATCCTCCAAGAATGGGGGTGGCTCTGATGGTCACTTAATGTTTAGCACCATAGAGTCGGCAAGTGTTTCTGCCATGCCAGACTGTTCTGGTGTTTGTCCTTGCCTGCCTCAGCTAGGACCTCCTCTCCTCCTTCCTCTCTCATCATCATCATCGTCATCATCACCAGGATCTCTAGCGCCTCCTCCCTGGGCGCCTGAGGGAGATGCATCAGCGGCTTCCTTGCCTTTCCCCTTTTCTCTCCGGGTAGGCGGAGCGTAGTATTCTTCGTCATCCGTCTCCTGGACGGCAGGTAAGGGTGCGGGTCATGCAGCTTCAGGACTCGATGCGGCAGCCAACATCTTGTTTATGGATGCCGTTAATACCTTTAAGGTACCGTTCGTCTCATCGTTCTGCTGCTGTTACTGGTCCTGTGCCCTGCGAATCTCCGCTTGACAAGTAGTCTGATCTAGGCGCATTTGTCCTAGGGTATAATTAACTTCTCTTTCCCGGCTGATACTTTGATTTCAGAATTCTTGGAATTCCGCCCTTAGGTCGTTGACTATTTCTTCCAATGTCTGGTCTCGGGCTAATGCCGCCTGGCTTTCCTGCCCGCGTGTCCCATGTAACCTCGTAGTTACCTCTTCATGTTCCTGTTGACGCCTATCTTGGGGGTCAATCTTCTACGCCACTTCCTGTATCATTTCCTCTTGGATGTCCTTAACTTCACTTTCCACACTGGCTAGCTGCATCAACAAGATTGCAATGTCATTATCGTGGATATCTTGTCCATCGATGATCTGCTGTTGAACCTTAAGTAGCTTTAAGGTATTGTCTTGGGTAGCCCCCTTCAGATGTTTGAAGTCGATGTTGGCTTGGTCGAGCGAGGTGACTATATCTTGCCTTATTCGACCTAACATAACTCCTAAACTTGTAGCCAATCTAGATAAGTTTGCAGCATATTCTCCGCCTGATTGTGGTGTAGGTGCTCTTGATATCCGATGTGTACTTGCGACACTAGAGGATTGGTGAGAGAGTGCGGCTCCTCTCCAGAATGTGGGTATATGAGGTGTTGATGGGGCGGGGCTCCATATTGCCGAATCATCGGTCTGATCCATGGTGGCGGGCCTGGTATCCATTGGTTCACCGGCCATTATTCTCTTTATCGGGTCTTGTAGTATCTCAGCCATTGTGATACTTTCCAGGTAGGCTAGTTGCTCTAATAGTCCTGGATGAGTGATTACTGGTACTTCGTACCAGAGTTCTCGATATCCTTTAAATGGTTTAAGGAATCGTTTGTAAGATATTTAACGCTTGAGATACTCTAGAGGTGTAGGTATAAAAGGGTTCGGTTGGTCCGACTCTGGACTCAAAACCAGAATCTCCTTTTTTCAAGGTTTAGGATGTACTTATAGTACATATAACAATTTTATCAGGCCCACGCTGTGGGGATGTCGGATCCTCAGATGACTGTGCCAGGGGTTTCCCTTTTCTCTTCTTCTGTCTTTAAAGAGCACTGGGTGCTCCAAGCGACGAAATTTTCCGAATCGGTCAAATTCCACTCAAAGTCCGAACCGTGCGAGGTACGATATATGCTATTGAATTGATCCCTCATTGGGATCCCCAAAGGTATTGTGAACCACGAGGGTTCTTGCGTATATTCTTCGATTTCGAACAGCTCGGTCTCAAATATTTCTTCGAAGGAATGAATATACATGGGATAATGAGGTGCTTCGAAAATGTAATCGAAGTCTGAGGTGGGGGTAGAGTTTGAAGTGAACTCGTAGTTCATATAGTGAGCCTTGGTAACAGGAGAACCATCAATATACTGTTCGGTAGACGCCAAACTCAAGTATATAACTGAGGGACGTAGGCCCGAAATCTTTGATTGGAGAATCTGTCGAGGAAGGCTCATCTCGATAAAGTAAGGTAAAGTAAAGATTTAAAGTGTGAAACAATATTATATTGATAAGATCTCTTCTCCATTACATGATAATGTCCGTAAAGCTCGGGAGGCACTTCGATATTTATATCCCGCGTCTGATTGTTCGCGGACTACTTCTAACTACTATGCCTCTGAGGTAACATCCTGTTTTTAATACGCAAATGTCCAGAATCTTATAAGTGCGAACACCGTTTAACCCCGAAACCTATCACACCCTTTCGCGGACTCGGAGTAGTATTCCTCCGTTGAGATGACTGCGCTATTTGTTATACCAAACAGCCGCCTCCAACTTAGATGTCTGCATAGACTAGTATATGACTTTTAGTCTAGTTGGCTGTCGTCCAGTTGTCTCTTCGGTCATGAAGTGATCAGGTTCATGCCGGGCCAGCTAGTGTCAATCGCAAGTCCGAGCCCGATGTGTCAGCATCTTAAGGGTCTCCGACTTATCTAGGTCTTCCATTCTGAGCATGCTTCCCCTTGCTCCGCCGGCCTCCGTAGAGGGGTCCTATTACTAGGACCAACCAACCTACAGCTGATCTCAGAAGGGTATGGGTGGATTCGGTATACCCNTCCTATTACTAGGACCAACCAACCTACAGCTGATCTCAGAAGGGTATGGGTGGATTCGGTATACCCCTAATAGCTTTCACCACTGGGATATCCTCCTAGAGTATTTCTCCGAAAATGTCCCGTCACTTTAGGCCCATAGTTAGGAAGTCTAACTTTGACGCCTACTATCTCAATGCGCCTCCCACGGAATCCCTCCGTTCCACTTCTCAGACGTCGCCAAAGGTCCCCTCTCCTATACCCTGCGAATAGCATGTGGTCGGACAGACGGCAGCGACATATCTGGTGTTATGAAGTGGGCTTCATTGATGTGACATTTCAGTTATGGGACGCAATTCTTGAAATCTCGCTAATGACGTGCGGGCCCCATAAGGGGGCCGGAGGGGGGTGTTGGCTGCGGTTAATTGAGGGTCTGTGCGCAGTTACCCTACAGTAGGTCTGTGCACATTTCTCGGATTTCCATATGCCTAACACATTTAGTGGTAACTGAGAATGATTGGGATGTCAAGAAGACATCTTAAAGGAAGACTTGGCCAGCCCTATTTCTGGATCTGATTACTGTTACCTAGAGGCCATACTAGTATGGATAGATCAACAAAAATCTGATACCATGCTAGCATTGGTAAGTACTAGAACCAGCCTCCCTGCAAGAAAGCTAATCTTGATGTAGCAGCAAAAATAGGAGACATGGCAAGAAATCTATTTTAGGTTCTAGAAGAATTGTAGAGTAATAATGCTGCAAGATCCTAGTGGAAAAGCAAGTGATAGTTGGGTTCTGCTGGTGGTAACCTGGCCCAGGGCTGAGTATAGTTCATTTTCCTCATGCATACATTCTCGCAACTACATAACCTGAACCTCCCTGACTTCAAATGCCTTTGCAACCTTTCAAGTGCTAACTTTGACACCAGATTTCTTCGGTACTCTTAGGATACAGCATCTGATACTTCGGTATCTAGACATACACAACACTGGCTATCTAACCAGTGAAAAAACGTCCCCCTGATGCCAATACCTATCAAGTTACAAGCTGGCAAGGCTTTGACTAAGTGCTGACTTTGAAACCAGATTTTTTCAGCATCTAATACTTGGGCACCTAAATGTACCCAATACCAGCTATTAAACGAGCTATAGAATGTCTACTCAACACCAATACCCATAAAGCTACAGGCTGTTTGGAAAATTGTATTTCCTGTGAAAGCTCTGACTAAGTACTGACCTTTATGCCAGATCCCTTCACAGTTCTTTAGATACAGCCTCTGATACTTGGTCACCTAGGCCTACTCAATGCCAGCCTTTCAACGAGCTATGAAGCATCTACTTGGCATCAATGCCCATGAAGCTACAGGTTATTATAAAAGTGGTATTTCCTTGGCAAGACTTTGGTGAGGCCTTTGCCTAACTGCTGGTTTAGATACCAGATTCCTTCACAGTCATTTGGACAGAGCCTGAAATATCTCGGGACCTAGACCTACCTGATGCCAGCTTTCTAATGAGCAATGGAAAGTCTACTCAGCATCAGTACTCATAGAGCTACAGGCTGTTATAGAAGTAGATATCTATTAGGCTAGTACTCACTGTTTCTGTATACTAGCTTTTGTAGGATACTTGTACTATAATAAAGAAACTTTTGTAAATACATTTTGTAAATTGCCAAGTGTGACCTAGGTCAGCTGTTTGTCTCTTGTATTCTGTGAATTTGGTAAACTGATCTATGGCTCCTGATGCCTATGCAATATCAAGATACGTCCTGGATGTTCAGTTGCTATATCTGGTTGCATTTTGTAGATTTGGTTGCTACATCTCGTTGTGTCTTGTGGATTCTGTAGATACATCAGGTTGCGTCCTGTAGATCTGGTTGCTATGTCTGGTTGCATCTAATTACATCTGGTGAATCCTGTACTTGGGTGACTGCATTATGAGAGTGGTTGCTATACCGCCTGGCTGTTAGGTGGACGCCTATCGCTAGTATAACTTGAGGAACGTAGGCCAATCTTTGTTATAGAGAATCTGTCGAGGAAAGCTCGTCTCGAAAATAAAGTAAAGTAAAGATTTATGAGGCAAAACAATTTTATATTGATAAGATCTGTTCTCCATTGCTTGATGATGTCTGTAAAGCTTGGGAGGTACTTCAATATTTATATCCTGTATCTGAGTATTCGTAGACTACTTTTAACTACTATGCTCCCAAAGTACCATCCTAGTTTTAGTATGCAAGTATGCAGAATCTTGTAAGAGCGAGCACCGTTTGACCCTGAAACTTATCACACTCTTTCACAGTTACGGAATAGTATTCCTCTGTTGAGATAACTGCGCTGTTTGTTATACCAAATAGCGGCCTCCAACTTAGTTGTCCGTATAAACTATTATATTACTCTAGTCTTATTGACTATCATTCCAGTAGTCTCTTCAGTCATGAAGTGATCAACTTCATGCTGGGCCACGGAGTACCAATCGCAAGTCCGAGGCTAGCATGTCAACATCTTAAAGGGCTTTGACTTATCTAGGTCTTCAATTCAGAGTGTGCTTCCCCTTAGTCCACCTGTGTTAGGCATATGGAAATCCGAGACATGTGCACAGACCCACGGTAGGGTAACTGCGCACAGACTCTCGATTTACCGGAGTGCCAACACCCCCCTCCGGCCACCTTATAGGGCCTGCATGTCATTAGCGAGATTTTGAGAGTTGCGTCCCTTAACTAAAGTGTCATATCTATGAAGCCCACTTCATAACACCCTATACGTCGCCGCCGTCCATCCAACCATATGCAGTTCGCAGGATATATGGGTGGGGACTATTAGCTACATCTGGGAAGTCAAACGGAAGAAATCCGTGAAAGGCGCATTGAGCTAGGAGGCTTCAAGGTTAGGCTTCCTAAATTATGAGCTGAAGGTGACAGGACGTTTTCAGAGAAATACTCAGGGAGGATATCCGAGTAACAGAGGCTATTAGGAGTATACCGAATCCACCGATACCCTTCTGAGATCAGCTGTAGATTGGTTGGCCCTAGTAATAGGACCCCTCTATGGAGGCCAGTAGACCAAGGGGAAGTACGCTTAGAAAAGGAAGACCTAGATAAGCCGCAGACCTTTAAGACATTGACACGTTGGGCTCGGACTTGCGATTAGCACTGGGTGGCCCAGCATGACCTTGATTACTTCATGACCAAAGAGACTACTGGGACGATAGTCAACAAGACTAGAGTAATATAATAGTCTATGCGGACAACTAAGTTGGAGGCCGCCTTTTGGTAGAACAAATAGCGCAGTAATCTCAACGGAAGAATACTATTCCGTAACTGTGAAAGGGTGTGATAAGTTTCAGGGTCAAATGGTGCTCGCACTTATAAGATTCTGGACATTTGCGTACTAAAACCAGGATGGTACTTCGGGGGCATAGTTGTTAGAAGTAGTTCACGAACACTCAGACATGAGACATAAATATCAAAGTGCCTCTCAAGCTTTACAGACATCATCAAGCAACGGAGAAGAGATCTTATCAATACAAAATTGTTTTACCTCATGAATCTTCACTTTACCTTTACCTTATCGAGATGCACCTTCCTCAACAGATTCTCTGAACAACGATTTTTGGCCTATGTCCCTCAGTTATACTAGAGATCAGCGTCTGCCTAATAGTATATTGATAGTTCTCCTCCTACCAAGGCTCACTATATGAACTACAGGTTCACTTCAAACTCTACCCTCAGCTCAGACTTCGACTACATCTTCAAAGTACCTCACTGTCCCATCAATATTCATATATTCGAAGAAATCTTCAACACTGAGCTCTTCGATATCATAGAAGAGTTTACGCTAGAACCCTCATGGTTCACAATACCTTTTGGGATTACAATGAGGGATCAATTCAACCTCAGATATCGTACCTGGCATGGTTCAAACTTCGAGTAGAGTTCTACCAAATCAGAAAACTTCGTCGACTAGAGTACCCAGTACTCTAAAAAGGATGGGAAACTAGGAACCATCATCTGAGGGCCAGACATCCCCTCGGCTTGGGTCTAAAACCCATACATGTACTACAAGTACATTTTGAACCTCGAAAAAGGGAAATTCAGGTCCTGAGTCCAGAATCAGATGAACTAAACCCTTTTATACCCACACCTCTAGAGTATCTCAAGCATTGAATATCTTACATAGGATTCCTTAAACCTTTTAAAAGATATGGCAAGCTCTGGTACGAAGTACCAGTAATCACTCATTCAGAGTTACTAGAGCAACTATCTTATTTGGAAAGTATCATAATGGCTGAGATACCTCTAGACCTGAGAAAAAGAATAACGATGGGAGAGCCTATGGACACCTGGCCCGATACGATGGAAAAAACCGATGATTCAGCTATAGGGAGTCTCTTCCCATCCACACCTCATGAACCCACATTGCATAGAGGAAATTTATCCAACCACCCATCCTCTAGTGTTGCAAGCACTCATCGGATATCAAGGACCTTAACACCTAAACTAGGTGGAGACCAGGCTGCAAACCTTAGCAAGCTAGCTACCTGTTTGGGGATAACCTTGGATCGAATAAGGCAGAACATGGACACCTCCCTCGACCAAGCCAATATCACCTTCAAACATTTGAAAGGAGCGACCCATGATAATACCTTAAAATTACTTAAGGTTCAATAGCAAATAGCTGAAGGACAAGATGTCCACGATAATGATATCGGGCTATTATTAATGCAGCTGGCAGGAGTGAAGCAAGAGGTCAAATACATCCAAGGGGAAATGCTATGTGAAGTGGCAAGCAAAATGGACCCCCAAGATAGGTGGTAGCAGGAACATGAAAATGTAACTACGAGGTTACATAGAATGATCGGGCAACAAAGCCAGGAGGCATTAGCACGCGATCAAATGCTATAACAAGTGGTCCTCAACCTGCAGAAACAATTCATAGAATTCCATACTCAATGCACCAGGTATAAAAGGGAGGTCAACTGTACCCTTGTGCAAGGGCGACTAGACGCTACTACTTACCAGGCGGAAATTTGCAGGTCCCCAGACCAGTAGCAACAGCAAAATAAGGAGCTAAATAATACCCACAAGACATTCACGGCAGCAGTAACCATGATAATGGCTGCTGCACCAAGGCCAGAAGCTGTGGAACCAGCACCCTTACCCGCAGTCCAAGAAACCGATGACGAGGAGTATTATGCTCGACCTATATTAGGCACATGGAAATCTGAGACATGTGCACAGACCTATGGTAGGGTAACTGGGCAGAGACCCACGGTAGGGTAACTGCGCACAGACCCACGGTAGGGTAACTGTGCACAGACCCTAAATTTACTGAAGTGCTAACACCCACCTCTGGTCCCTTTATGGGGCCCGCACATCATTAGTGAGATTTCAGGAGTTGCGTCCCATAACTATAATGTCACATAAATAAAGCCCACTTCATAATATCATATACATTGCCACCAGCGGTCTGACCGCAGGCTGTTCATCGGATATATGAGAGGGGACCTTTAGCGATATCTGGGAAGTGGAACAGAAGAGGTCTGTCAAAGGCGCATTGAGATAGTCGGCTTAAAGGTTAGGCTTCCTAAACAATGGGCCAAAAGTGACGGGGCATTTTCGGTGAAAGACTCCGTGAGGATGTGCGAGTGGCAGAAGCTATTAGGGGCTTACCGAATCCACCCATACCCTTCTGAGATTATCTGTAGGTTGGTTGGTCCTAGTGATAGGACCTATTTATGGAAGCTAGCGGACTAAGAGGAAGCATGCTCAGAAGGGAAGACCTAGATAAGTCGAAGACTGTTAAGACATTGACACATTGGGCTCCAGCTTGCGATTGGCACTAGGTGACCCAGTATGAACCTGATCACTTCATGACCGAAGAGACTAGTGGAGTGATAGTCAACTAGACTAGAGTAATATATTAGTCTATGCGGACATCTAAGTTAGAGGCCACTGTTTGGTATAACAAATAGCACAGTCATCTTAACGGAGAAATACTATTCTGTGTCGCTGAAAGGGTGTGATAAGTTTCAGGGTCAAACAGTTTTCGCACTTGTAAGATTCTGGGCGTTTGCATACTAAAACCAGAATGGTACTGTGGAGGCATAGTAGTTAGAAGTAGTCCGTGAACACTCAGGTGTAGGATAAAATATCGAAGTCCCTCTTGAGCATTACAGACATCATCAAGCAACGGAGAAGAGATCTTATCAAGATAATATTGTTTCACACTGTAAAACTTTACCTTACCTATTTTATCAAGATGAGCCTTCCTCGACAGATTCTCCAATCAAAGATTTTGGGCTACATTGTTAGGCATATGGAAATCCGAGACATGTGCACAGACCCACGGTAGGGTAACTGCGCACAGACCCTCAATTTACAGGAGCCAACACCGGCCTCCGGCCCCCTGATAGGGCCCGCACGTCATGAGCGAGATTTCGCGAGTTGCGTCCTGTAACTAAAATGTTACATCAATGAAGCCCATTTCATAATACCATATACGTCGCTGCCATCCGTCCGACCGCATGCTGTTCGCAGGATATAGGTGAGCGGACCTTTGGCGACACCTGGGAAGTAGAATAGAGGAGATCCGTCAGAGGCGCAATGAGATAGCAGGCTTCACAATTAGGCTTCCTAAACTATGGGCCGCAGGTGACGGGACGTTTTCGGCGAAATACTCTAGGAGGATATCCCGCTGGTGAAAGCTATCAGGGGTATACCGAATCCACCCATACCCTTCTGAGATCAGCTGCAGGTTAGTTGGTCCTAGTAATAGGACCCCTCTACGGAGGCCGGCAGACCAAGGGGAAGCATGCTCAGAATGGAAGACCTAGATAAGTCAGAGACCCTTAAGACGTTGACACGTCGGGCTCGGACTTGCGATTGGCACTAGGGGGCCTGGCATGAACTTGATCACTTCATGACTGAAGAGACTCCTGGAACGTTATTCAACCAGACCAGAGTAAAATAATAGTCTATGCAGACATCTAAGTTGAAGGCCACTATTTGGCATAACAAATAGCGCAGTCATCTCAACGGAGGAATACTACTCCGGGTCTGTGAAAGGGTGTGATAAGTTTCAGGGTTAAACGGTGTTCGCACTTATAAGATTCTGGACGTTTGCCTATTGAAAATAGAGTGTTACTTGGGAGGCATAGTAGTTAGAAGTAGTCCGCGAACACTCAGACGCGTGATATCAATATCAAAGTGCCTCCCCAGCTTTACAGACATTATCAAGCAACGGACAAGAGATCTTATCAATATAATATTATTTCACACTTTAAATCTTTACCTTACCTTACTTTATCGAGATGCGCCTTCCTCGATAGATTCTCTAATCTAACATTTCGGGCCTTTGTCCCACAGTTATATACTTGAGTTTGGCGTCCGCCTAACAGTATATTGATAGTTCTCCTATTACCAAGGCTCACTATATGAACTACGAGTTCCCTTCAAAATCCACCCTCACCTCAGACTTCGATTACGTTTTCTTAGCACCTCACTAGACTATCTATATTCAGACATTCGAAAAAGTCTTGGATAGTGAGCTGTTCGCAATCGTAGAAGAATATGCGCAAGAATCCTGATGGTTCACAGTACCTTTCGGGATCCTAACGAGGGATCAATTCAATAGCATATATCGTACCTGGCACGTTTCGGACTTTGAGTGGAATTCGACCGAGTCGGAAAACTTCGTCGATTGGAGTACCCAGTGCTCTTTAAAGACAGAAGACAAGAAAAAGTGAACCCCAGGCACAGTTATCCGTGGATTAGACCTCCCCTCGGCGTGGGCTTAATAAAATTCTTATATGTACTATAAGTACATCCTAAACCTTGAAAAAAGGAGATTCAGGTTTTGAGTCCAGAGTCAGACAAACCGAATCCTTTTATACCTACACCGCTAGAGTATCTCAAGCGTTGGATACCTTACATACGATTCCTTAAACCTTTTAGAGGATATCGAGAACTCTGGTACGCAGTACCAGTAATCACACATCCAGGGCTACTAGAGCAGCTAGCCTATCGGGAAAGTATCACGATGGCGGAGATACCTCAAGACCCCAGAAAAAGAATAACGGCAGGAGAACCAAGGGATACCCGACCCTATACGGTGGATAAAACCGATGATTCGGCCATATGGAGTCCCTCTCCGTCAACACCTGATGAACCCACATTTCGCAGAGGAAATATACCCTCCCACAGATCCTCTAGTGTCGTAAGTACACATCGGATATCAAGGGCCTCCACGCCTAAACCAGGTGGAGACAATGCCGCAAACTTATCAAAGTTGGCTGCCCGTCTTGAAATAACCTTAGGTCGAATAAGGCAGGATATAGATACCTCGCTCGATCAAGCTAATATCGCCTTCAAACATCTGAAGGGGGCTACCCAGGACAATACCTTAAAGCTAATGAAGGTGCAACAGCCGATAGCCGAAGGACAAGATGTCCACGATAACGATATTACAATCTTGTTGATGCAGCTGGCAGGCGTGGCAAGCGAAGATAAGGGTATACAACAAGAAATGTTGCGTGAAGTCGCAAAGAAAATTGACGCTCAACAAAGGCGTCAACAGGAACATGAAGAGGTAAACAAGAGGTTACATGGAACCCACAGGGAAGAAAGGCAACTGGCATAAGCCCGAGATCAGACTTTGGAACAAATGGTTCTCAGTCTACGGGTGGAATTCTTAGAATTCCGCGCCCAATGCACTACACGTGAAAGGGAGGTCAACCGTACCCTAGGACAGAGGCGTTTAGATCTGACTACCCGCCACGCGGAAATCCGCCGTTCGCAGGACCAGTAGCAACAGCAAAATAAGGAGACTAACAACACTCTTAAGGTATTGACACCGTCGATAGACAGAATGTTGGCTGCCGC
>JACCEG010000039.1:109017-127081 GCA_014065205.1 Tuber brumale | reverse complement strand
AATTGAGCTATGCGATCGCCCATTCTTATTTGGCAGTCCACATCTTTATGGTTGAAAAGTACGACTTTGAGTTCGCCGGTGTAATCAGCATCGATTACTCCTGCGCCGGTAGAGATTCCGCTTCGGACCGCTAATCCACTTCTTGGGGCAACTCTTCCAAAAGTTCCTTCGGGTAGCCCCACAGCTATTCCCGCCCTTATTACTGCTTGTCCATATTTTGGGACCAGGTCATCTTCTATGGCACATAGGTCATGTCCTGCCGCCATTCGTGAGCCCTTTGTTGGCAAGTATGCCTTTTTGCTCAATTTCTTGACCCTAATCACCGGTTCCTTTCCACCTCTTCCAGGTTCCAAATCCAAATCCTTATCTCCATCCCAGTCTTCGCCTTCATCGCCTACCCTCGCCACTAACGATACCAAGAAACTTTCTTCTTTTAAAGTTTTCTGTTCGCGATGCGCAGCTCCCTCCTCAGGACGGTACTCCGGCCGTCTGCTTAATGCAGCAGGCTTTCCGCCCCTTGTGCCTGGTCGGTATACAATGCGAAAATTGTATTCTACCAACTTCTGAGCCCATCGAATTTGATGGCCGCTCCACACTTTTGAGGTGAGGAAGTATTGTAGGTTTTGATGCTCGGTAAAGACTGTGATCGGTTTTTCTGTTCCAATCAAGTAGTGTCTCCATTCTTTAAAAGCTTCTAGGATCGCAAGGAGTTCTTTATCGTGAATCTCATAATTGCGCTCTGCCAAGTTTAATTTTCTGGAATGGAAGGCTACTGGATGCAATCTGTTCTCAAAGTATTAAGAGAGGACGCAGCCGAGTGCAAAATCGCTAGCGTCCGTTTCTGCCACCGTTTCTCTTTCTGGGAAAAAGTGATGGAGTATGGGGGCTGTGGTGAACCAGTGCTTTAGTGCTTTGAAAGCAGTGTCCTGTTCAATTCCCCATTTAAAATTCTGCAGATTTCCTTGTAATGTCTCGGTTATTGGCTTGCAAATAGCCGCAAAGATTTTTATAAATTGTCGGTAGAAGTTAGCAAACCCCATAAAGACTTGTACTTCTTGGACCGACTTAGGTGCTTTCCAGACCATTATGGATTCCACCTTTCGGGTGCTCATAGACACCCCATCGACCGCCACCATATATTCGAGGAATTCCACCTCCGTGGCATGGAAAGTCGATTTCTTTAGCGATACCGCTAATTCAAAGTCCGACAGACTTTGTAGAACTTTCTTAACTGCTTCGACATGTTCCTTTTCATCCTTTGAGTAGATGAGAATATCATCAAGGTAACACACAACTCCGACATCCAAGTATTCTTGAAGAATTTGGTTCATCATATCTTGGAAGGTTGCCGGAGCGTTTACCAATCCAAAAGGCATAACCTTATATTCGTAGTGCCCGTACCTTGTACGGAACGCTGTCTTCCATTCATCTCCTTCTTTTATCCTAATCAGGGGGTAGCCGTCCTTAAGGTCTAACTTGGTGAAGATCTTTGCGCTGGCTACTCTATCTCTGAGTTCAGACATTAGTGGAAGGGGATGTTTGTTGTGGATAGTAATCTTATTCAGATTTCGATAATCCACAACTAGACGTAGTCTACCATCTGGTTTAGGTACGAATAATATGGGTGCGCCTGCTGGTGATTGGCTTCGAGTGATTTTCCCTTGTTTTATCATCGTTTCCAAGTATTCCCGTAAAGCCGTAAGCTGTTTTTCGAATAGTGGATATAATGGCCCCCAGGGGGGAGTTGAACCTGGAATCAGTTTGATTTCATGGTCCAATGTTCGTCTTGGAGCTAATTTTTCTGCCGTCTGGGCTTCAAACAAATGTTGGCGATTCCAGTATTCTTTCGGTAGTGCTTCGAGTTCCACTGTATTCTTGATGGCTCGGATTCTTCCGATGCGGCAGGCATTTGGATCCCAAGCGACAGACTCGTCATATTCGAACATATCCGCTATTCCTTCCTCCTCTTCCACACAGTTTTCACAACTCTTTCCGGAGAAGGTCCAATTTTCAGCATCTTCTATGTGAGACACTGTGTGTTCACGATGCCACCAACCAAAAGGAATTATCATTCCGTAGTGACCTGCTTTAGCCACTTCACACGACACTTCAGAGATATGTCAGTTTTTTCCAATTTCCAATTTTATTGGGTGAGTGTAACACTTCCCTCCAGAAGCGGCTGACGATCCGTCAAAGCCTAAGATATCAACTGCATTGTCACGTTCTACCAAGAGAACGCGAAGGTCTTCAACTACGTCCTTATTTATAAGGAACACGTTGGATCCCGAGTCTAATAAGACTTTAATTCTGTATCGCTTATCGTGTATATGGAGGTAAGCGATCCCCTCCGCACAGTTGTATCGTTTTGGTTTGGGAGCGTCTAGTTCGATGCGCTTGGCGCGAATAAGACTTTCTTGGTTTTTTCGTTTGTGCATTGTTGGTATTGGGTGTAGGTAACAAGATGTTTGTTACTACGCCCGCGTAGTTTCGACCATTGAGGTCTCCTCAGAGAAACTAGTAACTCTTTAGCTCTAACAATCTGGGTCTACATACTAAAGTGGCGTTTCACCGATACGCTATTGCGCACGACCAGTTTCCAGGCTGGATGCCTTCTCCTGACATGCCAGACCTAGGCTCATAGCAGATTTTCAGGCGGTTATTAGCCATTTTACTCCCGTGGTGTGGGGTTCCCACTTTCACCAAGTCATTTCCCTTAGGATTTCGGTTATCCGTCCAGCTCCCTCAGAGGGGCCTTGCGCACCAAAGCGGTACATCCCTATCCCACACTGTGGCCAGAAGGCAAGCTAGTACATACGTATAATACGACTCAGACTCGTGTGGTAGGTGGAACGGCCCGCGTCGGTTGTCCTCCTCTCGTGTATTGTTATCAGGTAGATCTTGCATTACTATGTCCCAACTTCTTCGGTATAGTAACTTGCTTGCACACAGGTAGCAGGCAACCACCAGGTGACTCGAGGAACTTTGTACTGTTGGTCCCGGGCCATGTGGGCATGTTAACTATCCTCTCTTTCGATCAAGATTCTCCATATATTCAATCTTGTGTTCGAGCTCACAAGTCCCTCGTGGGGTCCCTTCACTTAGAACCTACTTGTGTTGATCCTAAAAGGAGAGACTTGCTTCACGCCACTTTGATCTTTTTGAGTTTCGACTCCCGTAGTTGCACGCGGACTACCCGATCCCCGTCGTGGTCGGTACCCAATACACCCCAGCCAAAGGGGGTTCCCGTTTCGATTCCAGTTCCCTTAGGACACTGAATACCCAATTGCCGTCGCCGTTGGTGCCAATGAACTGACCTAGGTCAGTTCCTCATCGTCCGCCAGTTCCCAGATCTTATTTACCCGGGCTGAGTTCTGGACGGTTGCGACTCTGCGAGCTAATTTTGGCTTTACAATAGCCGATCTTGCCTGTCGAATTCCCATTTTTATCGGTCTTGAGTTGACCGTTGCCGCCGATATATGGGCATCCCCCCAACACGTTTGATAGGTGTGGTTTTTCTTTCCACAATGTGTGCAATCTCCTTCTTTCCTCCCAGTGTCTATCACACTCTGCGGGATACCGGTGTGTCCCTGGGCGAAGTTTGTGTTGGTGGTCTTTGTCGCACCTCCCAACCTTTTCCTGGGCCTTTCCGGTTCATCGTCCCTTTTCCGTTTTCGTGGTGGGGCTCCACCTCCTTTGACATAAGGTTTAGCATCCCTTTGTCGCTTTGATTTAAAGTCCCGTCGGTCTTCTCTTGTGACCTCTGGGACTATTTTGGGCTTGGGCAGTTGGTCTCGCCCAATTTTCTTTCTGGCTAGCAGTGCTTCTTCTGATCGTCCGCATAGCCTTAGTGCCTCCTCCCATTCCTGGTCCGTCGTATATTGCAGGGCTGACAACCTGCGGGTAATTTGTTCGGGAAGTTTGTCTTCGTCTACCTCTCTCCAGGATTCTCCGGTCATGCGTGCACGGATGTTATGATTGTGCATGAGTGTCAGATAGCGCTCAATACTGCCGTCGTACGTCACTAGTTTCATCGCGCGAAGGACTAGTCTTTCGGCTTCTACCGGGGCGAATCGCTTGACCATATCATGTTCAAAGCGGGTCCATGTTGCCAGCTCTGGTTGCTGGGTTTCCCCTTGAAGTCCATCCATGGCCTTCCGGTACCATATGGTATAGGGAAGGACTATGTCTCCTTTCGTACAGCTGAGCGCATATATGACACGTTCCCGTGCGTCATCCCGGATTCGCGGGTTTCTTTCGAAATAGTCGGTGCATTGCAAGATCCACACATACATATCTTGTGCGGGTCTGTCTTCGAAGAATGGGGGTGGCTCTGACCGTCGCTTAATATTTAGCGCCATCGCGTTGGCAAGTATCTCTGCCATTCCAGGCTGTCCTGGTGTTTGTCCTTGCCCGCGTCGGCTAGGACTTCCTCTCCGTCTTCCTCTCTCCTCATCATCCTCATCGTCATCATCACTAGGATCCCCTGGGTTGCCTCCTTGGGCACCTGAGGGGGATGCATCAGCGGCTTCTCTGCCTTTTCCCTTTTCCCTACGTGCAGGTGGAGCGTAGTACTCCCTATCGTCCGTCTCTTGGACTGCGGGTAAAGGAGCGGGTCCAGCAGCTTCAGGACTTGGTGCGGCAGCCAACATTCTGTTTATTGACTGTGTTAATACCTTCAGGGTATTATTAGTCTCGTTATTTTGTTGTTGCTGCTGGTCCTGAGATCGGCGGATCTCCGCCTGGTGGGTAGTCTGCTCTAAGCGCATCTGTCGTAGGGTACGGTTGATCTCTCTTTCACGAGTGACGCCTTGCGCGCGGAATTCTACAAATTCCGCTCTTAGACTGAGAACCATCTGTTCCAGAGTCTGGTCTCGGGCTAATGCTGCTTGGCTTTCGTGTCCTATCGTTCCATGTAATCTCGTTGTTACTTCTTCATGTTCCTGTTGACGCCTTTCTTGGGCGTCTATCTTCTTTGCCACTTCCCGGATCATTTCCTCTTGAATCCCTTTGACCTCTGCTTCCACTCCTGCCAGCTGCATCAACAAAAGCCCAATTTCGTTGCCATGGACATCTTAACCTTCCGCGATTTGTTGCTGTACCTTGATTAACTTTAAGGTATTGTCCTGAGTTGCCTCCTTCAGATTTTTGAAGGCGATGTTGCCTTGGTCGAATGAGGTGTCTATGTCCTGCCTTATTCGACCCAAAGTTATCCCCAGACGGGCAGCCAATCTGGCTAAGTTTGCAGCGTGGTCTCCTCCTAGTTTAGGAGTAGAGGCCCTTGATATCCTATGCGTGCTTGCGACACTAGTGGATCGGTGAGAGGGTAAATTTCCTCTCCGGAAGGCAGGTTCCTGAGGTGTTGAAGGGAAGGGACTATGAATAGCGGAGTCATCCGCCTTATCCGTGGTGTCGGGCCGGGTATCCGTAGGTTCACCCACCGTTATTCTTTTTCTCGGGTCCTGAGGTATCTCCGCCATTGTGATACTTTCCAGATAGGCTAGCTGATCTAGTAGCCCTGGATGAGTAATTACTGGTACTTCGTACCAGAGTTCTCGATATCCTTGAAAGGCTTTAAGGAATCGTATGTAAGGTATCCAACGTCTGACACACTCTAGGGGTGTAGGTATAAAAGGGTTCGGTTGGTCCGACTCTGGACTTAAAACCTGAATCTCCTTTTTCACGAGGTTTAGGATGTACTTATAGTACATATAAAAGTGTATTAGGCCCAGGCCGAGGGGATGTCGGGCTCGCGGATAACTGTCCCTGGGTTTTCCTTTTCCTTTTCTTCCGTCTTTAAGGAGCACTGGGTGCTCCAGTCGACGAAATCTTCCGACTCGGTCGAATTCCATTCGAAATCCGAACTGTGCTAGGTACGATATATGCTATTGAATTGATCCCTCGTTGGGATCCCAAAAGGTACTGTGAACCAAGAGGGTTCCTGCGTATATTCTTCTTCGATCTCGAATAACTCGCTGTCGAAGACTTCCTTAAAAGTCTGAATATAGATGGGACTGTGAGGTGCTTCGAAAATGTGATCGAAGTCTGAGGTGAGGGTGGAGTTTGGAGTGAACTCGTAGTTCATGTAGTGAGCCTTGGTAACAGGAGAACTATCAATATACTGTTAGGCGGACGCCAAACTCTAGTATATAACTGAGGGACGTAGGCCCGAAATCTTTGATTGGAGAATCTGTCGAGGAAGGCTCGTCTCGATAAAATAAGTAAGGTAAAGATTTAAAGCGTAAAACAATATTATATTGATAAGATCTCTTCTCCGTTGCTTGATGATGTCTGTAAAGCTCGGGAGGCACTTCGATATTTATATCCCGCGTCTGAGTGTTCGCGGACTACTTCTAACTACTATGCCTCCGAAGTACCACTCTGGTTTTAATACGCAAACGTCCAGAATCTTATAAGTGCGAACACCGTTTGACCCTGAAACTTATCACACCCTTTCGCGGACTCGGAATAGTATTCCTCCGTTGAGATGACTGCGCTATTTGTTATGCCAAACAGCCGCCTCCAACTTAGATGTCCGCATAGACTTTTATATGACTTTAGTCTTGTTGACTATCGTCCAGTCGTCTCTTCGGTCATGAAGTGATCAGGTTCATGCCGGGCCACCTAGTGCCAATCGCAAGTCCGAGCCCGACGTGTCAGCGTCTTAAGGGGCTCCGACTTATCTAGGTCTTCCATTCTGAGCGTGCTTCCCCTAGGTCCGCCGGCCTTCGTAGAGGGGTCCTATTGCTAGGACCAACCAACCTACAGCTGATCTCAGAAGGGTATGGGTGGATTCGGTATACCCCCTAATAGCTTTTGCCACTTGAATATCCTCTGGGAGTATTTCGCCGAAAAACGTCCCGTCACCTTCGGCCCATAGTTAGGAAGCCTAACTTTGAAGCCTACTATCTCAATGCGCCTCCTACGGATTTCCTCCGTTCCACTTCCCAGATGTCGCCAAAGGTCTCCTCATATATATCCTGCGGACAGCATGTGGTCGGACGGACGGCGGCGACGTATATGGTGTTATGAAGTGGGCTTCATTGATGTGACATTTTAGTTATGGGACGAAACTCGCGAAATCTCGCTAATGACGTGCGGGCCCCACAAGGGGGCCGGAGGGGGGTGTTGGCACTCCGGTAAATTGAGGGTCTGTGCGCAGTTACCCTACCGTGGGTCTGTGCACATGTCTCGGATTTCCATATGCCTAACAACCACGTCCCGAAGCTGCAGGACCCGCACCCTTACCTGCAGTCCAAGAAACGGACGACGAAGAGTACTACGCTCCACCGACAGGCACAGAAAAGGGAAAAGGCAGATATGCCGCTGATGCATCCCCCTCAGGTGCCCAAGGAGGTAACCCAGGGCATTCTAGTGACGACGATGATGATGATGATCCGAGAGGAAGACGGAGAGGAAGTCCTAGCCGACGTGGGCGAGCACAAATACCTGAACCGTCTGGCATGGCAGAAACACTTGCCAACGCGACGGCGCTAAACATTAAGGGACCATCAGAGCCTCCCCCATTCTTTCCGAATAAACCCCCTCAAGACATATATGTCTAGATCCTTCAATGCAGTGATAATTTTGAGCGAAAACCGCGATTTTGAGACATTGTCCGTGAACCCGTTATTTGTGTGCTCAGTCGTACAAGAGGAGAAATAGTACTTCCTTACACCATTTGGTATAGGAAGGCTATGGACGGACTTCAAGGGGAAACCCTGCAACTGGAACTAGCAACACAGACTTGTTTTGAACACGATATGATCAAACGGTTCGCTCTGGTGGAAGCCGAACGACTAGCACTTCGTGCTATGAAACAAGTAGAATACGATGGTAGCATTGAATGTTAGCTGACGATTATTCATAACCATAACATTTGTGCATGCATGACCGGAGAGGCCTGGAGGGAGGAAGTCGAAAATAAAGTTCCTAAACAAAATGTCCACAGATTGTCAGCTCTGCAATATACAACGGATCAAGAATGGGAAGAGGCGCTAAGGCTGTGCGGTTGGTCAGAAGAAGGACTTCTGGCAAGAGAGAAAATTGGGCAAGACAAACTGTCAAAACCCAAAATAGTCCATGAGGTCAAGAGAGAAGACCGACGGGACTCTAAACCAAAGCAACAAAGGAAAACTAAACTTCATGGCAAGGGAGGTGGAGCCGCACTACAAAAACGGAAAAGGGACAATGAACCGGAGAAGTCCAGGAAAATGATGGGAGGTGCGACAAAGACCACTAATGCAAACTTCGCCCAGGCCCATACCGGCATTCCACTGAGCGTAAAAGACACTGGCAGGAAAGAAGGAGATTGCACACATTGTGGAAAGAAAAACCACACCTATCAAACGTGTTGGAGAGATACCCATATATCGGCAGCAACTGTTAGCGCAAGACCAATAAAAATGGGAATTTGATGAGCAAGATCGGCTCTTGTAAAGCCTAAATTAGCGCGAAAAATTGCAACCGTTCAGCACCCAGCCTGGGTGAATAAGATCTGGCAACTGGCGAATGACGAGGAACTGACTTAGGTCAGTTCATTGGCCCCAACGGTGATGGCGTTTGGGTATTCAGTGTCCAAATGGAACTGGAATCAAAATGGGAACCCCCATTGGCTGAGGTGTATTGGGTACCGACTACGACGGGGATCGGGTATTCCATGTGCAACGACCGGAGTCGAATCTGAAAATGATCAAAGCGGCGCGAAGCAAGTCTCTCCTTTCAGGATCAACGCAAGTCGGCTCTAAGTGAAGGGGCCCCACGAGGGACTTACGAGCTCGAACACAGGAATCAAGATATGGAGAGTCTTGATCGAAAGAGAAGATAGTTAACATGCCCACATGGCCCGGGAGCCAACCGTACAAAGTTCCTCGAGTCACCTTGTGGTTGCCTGCTACCCGTGTGCAAGCAAGTTACTATACCGAAGAAGTTGGGACATAGCAATGAAAGATCTACCTGATAACAATACATGACAGGTGGACAACTGACGCGGGCCATTCCACCTACCACACGAGTCTGAGTCGTATTATACATATATACTATCTTACCTTCTGGCCAGAGTGTAGGATAGGGATGTACCCCTTTGGTGCGCAAGGCCCCTCTGAGGGAGCTGGACGGATAACCGAAATCCTAAGGGAAAAGACTCAGTGAATGCGGGAACCGCATCCCAGGGGAGTAAAATTGCTAATAACTGCGTCAAAATCTGCTATGAGCCTAGGTCTGCCATGTTGGGAGAAGGCATCCACCCTGAAAGCTGGTCATGCATAATAGCGTATCGGTGAAACGCCGCTTAGTATGTAGACCCAGATTGTTGGAGCTAAAAGAGTTACTAGTTTGTCTGAGGAGACGTCAATGGTCGAAACTATAGGGGCGTAGTAACAAACATCTTGTTACCTACATCCAACACTAACGATGCCTAAACGAAAGAACTAAGAAAATCTTATCCGCGCTAAGAGCGGGGAGTTAGAAGCTCCCAAACAAAAGCGATAAAACAGTCCGGAGGGGATCGCTTACCTCCGTATACACGATAAGTGATACATAGTTAAAGTCTTGTTAGACTCGGGATCCAACGTGTTCTGTATTAACAAGGACCTAGTTCGAGACCTTCGCGTTCCTGCAGTAGAACGCAGTAATACGGGTAATATCTTAGACTTTGACGGATTGTCAGCCGCCTCAGGAGGGAAGTGTTACACTCTCCCTATTACATTGGAAACAGGAAAAAACCGACACATCTCTGAAGTGTCATGTGAAGTGGCTAAGGCAGGTCACTTTGGAATGATAATTCTGTTTGGTTGGTGGCATCGTGAACACCCATTGTCTCACATAGAAGGCGCACAAAATTGGACTTTCTCAGCAAAAGGTTTTGAACATGGCGTGGAGGAAGATGCAGGAATAGCGGATATGTTCGAGTATGACGAATCCGTCGCTTGGGATCCTAATGCCTGTCGTATCGGAAGAATCAGAGCCATTGAAAATACGCTGGAACTCGAATCATTGCCACAAGAAAACTGGAACTACAAACACTTGTTTGAAGCCCTGATAGCGGAAAAGTTAGCCCCTAGACGAACATTTGATCCTGAAATTAAGTTGATTCCAGGATCAACTCCCCCCTGGGGGCCGATATATCCACTATCCGAAAAACAGGTTAAAGCGTTAGGGGAATACCTGAAAATGATGATCAAATAAGGAAAAATCACAAGTAGTCAATCACCAGCAGGAGCACCAATATTATTCGTACCTAAGCCCGATGGCAGACTACGTCTGGTTGTGGATTATCGAAATCTAAATAAGATTACTATCCTCAAGAAATATCCCCTTCCACTAATGTCCGAACTCAGAGATAGAGTAGCCGGCGCAAAGATCTTCACCAAGTTAGACCTTAAGGACCGCTACCACTTGATTAGGATAAAAGAAGGAGATGAATGGACCACAGCGTTCCATACAAGATACGGACATTACGAATATAAGGTTATGCCTTTTAGGCTGGTTAACGCTCCAGCAACCTTCCAAGATATAATGAACCAAGTTCTTCAGGAATACCTTGACGTTGGGGTAGTATGTTACCTTGATGACATTCTCATTTATTCAAAAAAGTGAGAAGGACCATATTGAAGCTGTTAACAGAGTTTTGCAAAGTCTCTTGGACTTTCAATTAGTGGTATCACTAAAAAAGTCGACTTTCCATGCCACGGAGATAGAATTCCTCGGCTATATGGTAGCAGTCGCTGGGGTGTCTATGAGCACCCGAAAGCTGAAATCCATAATGGTTTGGAAAGCACCTAAGTCGGTTAGAGAAGTCCAAGTCTTTATGGGGTTCGCTAACTTCTACTGACAATTTATAAAAAACTTCTCGGCTATTTGCAAACCAATAACCGAGACATTACAAGGAAATCCGAAGAACTTTAAATGGGGAATTGCACAGGATACTGCTTTCGAAGAGCTAAAGCACCTATTCACCAAAGGCCCCATACTCTACCACCTTTTCCCAGAAAGAGAAACGGTGGTAGAGACCGACGCTAGCGATTTTGGACTCGGCTGCATCCTTTCTCAATACTTTGAGAAAAGGCTACATCCAGTAGCTTTCCATTCCAGAAAATCAAATTCGGCGGAGCGCAATTATGAGATTCATGATAAAGTACTTCTCGCAATCCTGGAAGCCTTTACGGAATGGAGATACTACTTGATCAGGACAGAAAAACCGCTTAAAGTCTTTACCGACCACCAGAACCTACAATACTTCCTCACCTCAAAAGTCTGAAGTGGCCGCCAGATTCGATGGGCTCAGAAGTTGGTAGAATACAATTTGCGTATTGTATATTGACCAGGCAAGAAGGGCGGAAAGACTGACGCATTAAGCAGACGGCTAGAGTTCCATCCTGAGGAGGGAGCTACGCATCGCGAACAGAAAGTTTTGAAAGAAGAAGGTTTCTTGGTGTCGCTAGTAGCGAGGGTAGGCGATGAAGGAGAAGACTGGGATGGAGATAAAGATTTGGATTTGGAACCTCGACGAGGTGGAAAGGAACCCGTAATTAGGGTTAAAAGATTGAGCAAAAAGGCATACTTGCCGACAAAGGGCTCAAGAATGGCGGCAGGACATGACCTGTATGCCACAGAGGATGACATTGTCCGGAAATATGGATAGGAATTAATAAGGACGGGTATAGCGTTAGGGCTACCCAAAGGAACTTGCGGAAGAGTTGCTCCAAGAAGCGGATTAGCGGTCTATAGCGGAATCTCTACCGACGGAGGAGTAATCCATGCTGATTACACCTGCTGACTCAAAGTGGTACTTTTCAACCATGAAGATGTGGACTGGCCAATAAGAATGGGCGATCGCATAGCTCAACTAGTGGTAGAAAAGGTCAACACCTCGGACATGATAGAAGTCGACGACTTGGAAGAAACGGAGCCGGGAACCGCAGGATACGGAAGCACCGATATAGCGACAAGATCCTTGATCGTCAAGGAACAAGAACCTAGCATCAGCTATCTATAGGCATCGGCTAAAGACAACGAATATTGGGACGATATTTCAGAAGTACCTGAAAAGGTTCTAATGTCAAATGCCATTATCCTGCAGAAAGGTATGAAGTAGTTCAACCCTGAATTCTTGAACGAGATTCAGGCAGCTATCAGGACAGATGCAGTTTGGAGGCAACAAAGGGAAGAACTCATTAAGCCACGAGAGGAAGGAAAGGATTTTCCCCCAGATTGGACCTTAACCGACGATTCACTATATTATAAGCAAAGACTACCTGTACCAAACAGTCAGGTGTTATATACCAGAATTGCAGAAGGATGTCAGGATGCAAAAGTTACAGGACATTTGGGACAAGAAAAAACTTTTGAAACAATCATGAGAGACTTCTACTGGAAAGGACTTACGGCATGGGTCAACGCCTACGTACGATCCTGCGATGAATGCCAACATAACAAATCGCCTAGACACGCTAAGTACGGATTATTGCAACCACTGCAAATACCCTACGCAGCATGGGCATCCATCTCAGCGGACTTCATTATCCAACTACCAGAGTGGTAAGGATGCATTCAGATAATGGTAGTAGTCGATCAATTTACGAAGATGGCACATTTCATCGGACATCAGACCTCCGCTACAGCCAAGGATGTCGCAAACGCATTCCTGAAAGAAGTGTGGAGGCTGCACGGCCTACCAACCGAAATTGTCGCGGACATGAACTCAAAGTTTGCAGGAGAATTTTGGGAATCCCTTTGCAAGGCGCTGGAAATTAAGCGGAGGATGTCTACGGCAGACCACCCTCAGACTGACGGACAAACCGAACGTACCAACAAAGTGCTGGAAGGTTACCTTCGAGGTTTGGTCAATTACGATCAGGATGACTGGTATCAGCTACTACTGCTAGTGAAACATGCCTATAACAAGTCCGTGACCAACGCTCACGGGATGTCGCCATTCTATGCGAACTGCGGATTCCACCCACAAATAGAGTGGATCAAGGAGCGCGAAGCTCAAAATACACCAGCGACACTTTATGCGAGGTGGATTAAGGCAATACATGAACCAGCAAGAGGGTCACAAGAAAAGACACGAGAAGGGATGTCGAAATATTATGACCAGAAAGCTCGACAACAGCCGGACTTCAAGATCGGGGACTAAGTAATATTACACGCAAAAAACATGCGCACCCAAGGGAAATCCAAGAAGCTAAGTCCCAAGCTATATGGCCCCTTCCAAATTATAGAGAAACGCGGATCCTGAGCATTCAAGCTCAACATATCTGACCGATGGAACATTCATCCCGTATTCCATGTTGCACTATTGGAACCCTACCAGGAGTCAGTTCATGAAAATCGCCAACAACCCGCGAGAGAACCAGAGGATATTGACGGCGATCTGCAATGGGAGGTGGAAAAAGTCCCAAGAAGCGAGATTTGTTCTTACAGGAAACGAGTACGCGGCCGCTATCAAGAGAAGCGGGAACTGTGGTACTTTGTTAAATGGCATGGGTGTTCGGAAGATGAGAACACCTGGGAGCCTGCCACGGGTATGGAAAATACGTAGGAAGTTGTGGAGAATTTCCATAATGAAAATCCGGACATGCCAGGAAGGGCAGAAGTAAGATAGGGAGGAAAAGGTTTTCCTACCGTGGCCAAGTAAATGCAGAAGGTTTTTTACCCTGACCACACAGAGTCTTAAAATGTATTTAGAAGAAATTATAAACTTGTTATAAAGGCATGCGAGGCGAAGCCTGGTAGGAGCGAGCTCATGTTAGGCATATGGAAATCCGAGACATGTGCACAGACCCACGGTAGGGTAACTGCGTACAGACCCTCAATTTACCGGAGCCAACACCCCCCGCCGGCCCCCTTATAGGGCCCTCACGTGATTAGCGAGATTTCGCTAGTTGCGTCCCATAACTAAAATGTCGCATCAATGAAGCCCACTTCATAACACCATATACGTCGCCGTGGTCCATCCGACCGCATGCTGTTCGCAGGATATATGAGAGGGGACCTTTGGCGACATTTGGGAAGTGGGATGGAGGGATTCCGGGGGAGGCGTATTGGAGTAGTAGGCTTCGAAGTTAGGCTTCCTAAACTGTGGGCAGAAGGTGACGGTACATTTTCGGCGAAATACTCTAGGAGGATATCCCGCTGGTGAAAGCTATCAGGGGTATACCGAATCCACCCATACCCTTCTGACATCAGCTGTAGGTTGGTTGGTCCTACTAATAGGACCCCTCTACGGAGGCCGGCGGACCAAGGAGAAGTATGCTCACAATGGAAGACCTAGATAAGTCGGAGACCCTTAAGACGCTGACACGTCGGGCTCGGACTTGCGATTGGCACTAGGTTGCCCGGCATGAACTTGATCACTTCATGACCGAAGAGACTACTGGAACGATAGTCAACCAGACTAGAGTAAAATAATAGTCTATGCGGAAATCTAAGTTGAAGGCCGCTGTTTGGCATAACAAATAGAGCAGTCATCTCAACAGAGGAATACTACTCTGGGTGTGTGAAGGGGTGTGATAAGTTTCAGGGTCAAACGGCGTTCGCACTTATAAGATTCTGGATGTTTGCGTATTAAAACTAGACTGGCACTTCCGAAGCATATTTGTTAGAAGTAGTCTGCGAACACTCAGACGCGGGATATAAATATCGAAGTGCCTCTCCAGCGTTACTGACATCATCAAGCAACGGAGAAGAGATCGTATCAATATAATATTGTTTCACACTTTAAATCTTTACCTTACCTTACTTTATCGAGACTAGCCTTCCTCGACACATTCTCCAATCCAAGATTTCGGGCCTACGTCCCTCCGTTATATACTTGAGTTTAGCGTCCGCCTAACATACGTCCCTCAGTCATATACTTCAGTTTGGTGTTAGCCAAACAGCCTACAAGCAGGGACAAGGGGAAAGGCAAGGAAGCTGCTGATGCATCCCCTGCAGGTGTCCAGAGTGGTGACCCTGGAGATCCTAGTGATGCCGACGACGATGATGATGAGAGAGGAAGAAGGAGAGGAAGTCCTAGCCAAGGTAGGCATAGACAAATACCAGATTAGTCTGGTATGGCGAAAGCACTCTCCTACGCAATAGCCCTAAACATCAGGCAACTATCAGAACCGACCCCATTCTTTGAGGATAAGCCCGCACAGGATATATACATATGGATTTTGCAATGCACCGACTATTTCGTAAGGAACCTGCGAATTTGGGATGATGCCTAGGAACGAGTTATATACACGCTCAATCGTACTAAAGGAGACAGCGTACTTCCGTATAACATGTTGTATCGAAAGACAAGGGACACACTTCAAGGGGAAACCCAGCAGGCAGAACTGGCCACGTGGACTCACTTTGAATATGATATGATCCATCGATTCGCCACCGTGGAAGCCTAAAGACTAGCGCTTCGAGCTATGAAGCTCGCTGAGTATGAAGGCAGTATTGAACATTACCTTACAGTCATGCATAACCATAATATCCAAGCACATAGGACTGGAAAGTCCTGGAGACAGGAAGTCAAGGACAAACTTTCTAAACAAATTGTCTGCAGGTTATCGGCTTTGCGCTATACCACAGATCAAGAATGGGAAAAGGCACTTAGGCAATACGGGCGGTCAGAAGAAGGACTTCTCACCAGAGAAAAGATTGTGAAAGACAGACCAACAAAGCCTAAAATAGTCTAAGAGGTCAAAAGAGAATACCGACGGGAATCTAAACTAAAGTGACATAGGGATATGAAACCTTATGTCAAGGGGGTGGAGCCCCACCGTGAAAAAGGAAAAGGGACAATGAGCTGGAAAAGCCTTGGAATAGGTTGGGGGGCACAACAAAAATCACGCACACGAATTTCGACCAGGCTCATACTGGTATCCTGCCGAGTGTGATCGACACACGGAGGTAAGATGGGGATTGTACACATTTTGGAAAGAAAAACTACTCCTATCAGATGTGTTGAAAAGATGCCCATATATCGGCAGCAACAGTCAATGCAAGTGTTAGGCGGATGCCAAACTCGAGTATATAATTGAGGAACCTAGGCCCGAAATCTTGGATTGGAGAATCTGTCGAGGAAGGCTCATCTCGATAAAGTAAGGTAGGAGAAAGATTTAAAGTGCGAAGCAATATTATATTGATAAGATCTCTTCTCAGTTGCTTGAAGATGTCTGTAAAGCTCGGGAGGCACTTCGATATTTATATCCCGCGTCTGAGTGTTTGCGAATTACTTCTATCTACTATGCCTCTGAAGTACCACTCTGGTTTTAATACGCAAGTGTCCAGAATCTTATAAGTGCGAACAGCGTTTGACCCTGAAACTTATCACATCCTTTCGCAGACACGGAATAGTATTCCTCCGCTGAGATGACTGTACTATTTGTAATACCAAACAACCGTCTCTAACTTAGATATCCGCATAGACTATTATATTACTTTAGTCTTGTTAACTATCATTCCAGTAGTCTCTTTGATCATGAAGTGATCAAGTTCATGCCGGTTGACCTAGTGCCAATTGCAAGTTCGAGCCCGACGTGTCAACGTACTAAGGGTCTCTGACTTATCTAGGTCTTCCATTCTGAACGTGCTTCCCCTTGGTCCGCCGGCCTCCATAGAGGGGTCCTATCACTAGGACCAACCAACCTACAGCTGATCTCAGAAGGGTATGGGTGGATTCGGTATACCCTTAATAGCTCTTGCTACTAGGACATCCTCTTGGAGTCTTTCGTCGAAAACGTCCTGTCACATTCAGCCCATATTTAGGAAGCCTAACCTTGAAGCCTACTATCTCAATGCAGCTCCCCTGGATTTCTTCCGCTCTACTTTCCAGATGTCGCTAAAGGTCCCCTCTCATATACCCTGTGAACAGCATGCGGTCGGACGGACGGCGGTGATGTATATGGTGTTATGAAGTGGGCTTCATTCATGTGACAGTTTAGTTAAGGGACGCAACTCTCGAAATCTCGCCCAATGACTGTGGGCCCCGTAAGGGGGCCGGAGGCGGGTGTTGGCTCCTGCTAATTGAGGGTCTGTGCGCAGTTACCCTACCGTGGGTCTGTGCACATGTCTTTGATTTCTATATACCTAAGAGCAAGACTGATAAAAATGGGAATTCGACGAGCAAGATCGGCTATTGTAAAGCCTAAATTAGCTCACAAAGTCGCGACCGTCCAGAATCCAGCACGTGTCAATAAGATCTGGGACCTGGTGGATGATGAGGAACTGACCTACGTCAATTCATTGGCACCAACAGTGACTGTGTTTGGGTATTCAGTGTCCAGATGGAGTTGGATTAGAAATAGGAATCCCCTTTGGCTGGGGTGTATTGGGTACCAACCATGATGGGGATCGGGTATTCCGTGTGCAACTACGGGAGTTGAAACTCAAAATGATCAATGCGGAGCAAATACAAAGTTCTCCAAGTCACCTGGTGGTCACCTGCTACCCGTATGCAAGCAAGTTACTATACTGAAGAAGTCGGGATATAGCAATACAAGATCTACATAATAATAATACACGACAAAAGGACAAACGACGCACACCATTCCACCTACCACACGAGTCTGAGTCGTATTATAGGTATGTACTATCTTGCCTTCTGGCCAGAGTGTGGGATAGGGATGTATTGCTTTGGTACGTAAGGCCCCTCTAAGTATTGTGATTCCTAACCGACATTAACTCTCAGCAACGGGTAGATGATACTTCTCTTATCTTTTCTTGATGATAGTTCTTAGGCCAATGCCTACGATAAGGTAGGAGAGACTCTCATGTCTCTAGTCCTTATCGCCTATCATACTCTTTCTTCAACTCTACTCGTATAGTAGAGTTCTCGTCTCGTATGTAAGTATTCGTAAAGAGTGTAAGGGTTTTATATTCATAAAAGCATAAAGTAATAAGTAAGGAAATAACTTAGAACCAAGCATGAAGAGCCTATCTACTGGGTCTTTTTTTCTTTTTTTTTTATCTTCATGTATTCGTTGTTATTTAGGGTACAAGAACTTGCATGCAGCTCTAGCTATGGCATAAACAATCCCCATTCCTCCTTCCGCCCGGCCCGAACGTATCTCCAAGACCCTCTGGT
>JACCEG010000039.1:40043-85708 GCA_014065205.1 Tuber brumale | reverse complement strand
TTCCACTTCCCAGATGTCGCTAAAGGTCCCCTCTCATATATCCTGCGAACAGCATGCGGTCGGACGGACGGCGGCGACGTATAGGGTGTTATGAAGTGGGCTTCATTGATGTGACATTTTAGTTAGGGGACGCAACTCTCGAAATCTCGCTAATGACGTGCGGGCCCCATAAGGGGGCCGGAGAGGGGTGTTGGCACTCCGGTAAATTGAGGGTCTGTGCGCAGTTACCCTACCGTAGGTCTGTGCACATGTCTCGGATTTCCATATGCCTAACAAATAGCCTCTGCTACTGGGACATTCTCCTGAACTATTTCGCCGAAAAGGTCCTGTCACTTTCAGCCAATAATTAAGAAGTCTAACTTTGAAGCCTACTATCTCAATGTGCCTCTGACGGATTTCCTCCGTTCTACTTCCCAGATGTCGCTAAAGGACCCCACATATATATCCTGTAAACAGCATGTGGTCGCATGGATAGCGGCGACATATATGGTGTTATGAAGTGGGCTTCATTGATGTGACTTTCTAGTTATGGGATGCAACTCTTGAAATCTCGCTAATAACATGCAGGCCCCATAAGGGGGCCAGAGGGAGGTGTTTGGTACTCCGGTAAATCGAGGGTCTGTGCGCAGTTACCCTACCGTGAGGTCTGTGCACTTTGTCTCAGATTCCCATATGCCTAACACTCGTGTCTTGAATCGCAATTCACCTTCCAGCATTCTGTGTGTCAGACATAAAGAACTCACAAGATGTAAGCTTTTTTTTCGCTGATGTCTCTAGTAAATCACTTGTATAGTAAATTTGTGATCTGTATTCAGTATAAGCTGTCAATACTCAAACTTACTACAAGGAGAAGCTGGTAATAGCTTACCAGTTCTAGCAATAAGTGACTGACAACTTGAATAGAGCCCTCAGATTTCTACAGTTCTTGCTACTACTAGTAGATGCTCTAGACTATGTTGGAGGTGTTTGTTTTCAAAGAGTTTTATATGAATATTCTTCTAGATTGTGCATTTCTGATTATATGTCTTATTGGATCTTTCTTCTGCTTGTTTTACTAGGTTCTCCTTCTATTCACCCTCTTGTTTATTGCAACTCCTCTATCTTCTTCAACTGTTTTCTGCACTCTTTTTTCAATTTATTTCCATTCATCCTCCTTAGTTGATTTCCACCCACCTACCTTAGTTGTTCCCTATCTATCTATCTCAATTGATTCTCATTCACCCTCCATGATTGATTCACATCTATCCACCTTAATTGATCTCCATCTACCTACTTCAATTTATTTTCATTCACCCTTTCCTATTGATTCTACCTACCTCTCTCAATTGATTTCTATCTACTCCTCTAATTAATTTCCACTCATCTCTTCCAATATATTATTATATTTGTTCCTATTCACACCTTCCTTCTTGACCTATCCAGAAGTCCTACTTTTATTTTGATCAATAGTTAGCTTCATCATACTATGAACTGTATTAACTCAGGTGTAATAATAATGAATACCAATCATTGTGAATGAATTCCATACATCCTACTTTCAGATAGGAGTTCTTTTCCATTAATTTGTGCTAGGACACAGAGTTGTAAAGATGTATTACTAGTAACAATAATCAGGTTAGTATTATATACTGAGTAAAAGGATTAGGAGGAGATGAGTTTAAGGAAAAGAGGAGATAAAAATATTTCATAAACTTGCTATACTACAAACACACTACTATGTACTAGTACTGTTATTGTGCATATAGCAGGAGAAGAGTATAGAGCAGTAGCATGTATGGAAGAAAAGAGTAAAAGAGAGCAATGAGGAAGGGGGAGGGGGTAAAGGATGGGGGAACGCCTCCTTATACAGGCCTTTTACAAAAATGCCGAGAAGGTTTGGCCAAATATTATGCTCAGGACTCTAAAATTCTATGGAAACTACTCGTACAATGTATGTGGTTTAGGGCTCAATATCACAAATACGAGAATTAAACTACAGCTCTAATTTCCTGTCATATATCTGGGTAGTTGGTAGTTTAATATATATAGTACATGACCACCCGCATCTCCTAGGGAGTAAAGTTCTCAATTCTTGCAGGCAGGACGCAGTATCTCACACCAGTATTATAGTACTATACGGGCGCGGAGGGCGGTGAGCGGTAAGTACTCTGCACGCCAATCGTGGCGGGTTTGCCGATGTCTGGGAGTAACTTCTATTACCACTCTTGCCTACCGTATCAATCTCTCCGGGCTTTCTTGACCTCTCGGAGGTGTTTTAACTGAGCCTACTGCTGCACCGGGATCTAGCGCTCCCGCGCCATGTTGGGATGAGACACGAGGGAGTGCTAGAGCTACTTCTTGGATTGGATCTGCGAATCCCTGAAGCGAGGAGGTTGGTGGGATAAGCCGCTGAGAACCATGAATATACCTGGCGGTTGTTAGATTACTCGGATCGTAAGTTGTCTGACTGCAGCTGTGGGCTGTGACTACTAGTATTTCCACACAAAATTTATGTTCTGGTAGATTCACAGAGTATGTCAATACTGGGACTGGATCACTTGCTTTTTCCAAACTTTAATTCTTAAAAATTACCTGGTATAAATGCTCTTACGAAGATATAGTACTAGGTTAAAGCTTTTCGTCCAATGCCCTTTTTATACCAAAGCTATCCATCTTCACCATCCTCTCACAGCACAATTTCAAGGAGAATCTTCCAAAATTTTGTAGTGCATTGGCAGGTCTGTAGATAACACGGGGGATGTTATAGAATTTTAAATATTATGAGTTGGTAGAGAAGGTACTGTTTAGGTGTAAGGTATTGGCTGCCATGTACATTTTTGTTGGGGCCCCATACAAAAATCTAGGTCAATTTCACAAAAGCCAACACTATCATGAACAATGAGACCAACTTTGACCCTCTGCAGTTCTACTTCTAGAGGTTTAAATAAATAGCAATTATCTAGCTGATGGAAATTTTTAAAGTGTTTTCAAGAGGGTAGCATTGGGAATTGTCAGTTTGAAAATGTCTATTTTTCGCTAAAACTTGGTGTCTGACGAAAAGCTTTGACATAGTACTGTATAATTTAGTCTAATATGGGGTCTTACTGATGGAGTAATTCCATCGTGGTGTCAGTGTTAGGTTCTTGCATTGGGAGGTTTAATGCCCCGAGGAGACTTGTTTCTAGTGATATGTGTTGGTGGGCCATTGGCCGCCACAACCTGAATTTATTTGAGTTCTGTTCATTGTATGATACTTACATCGATCATCAACTACTCCTTTCCTTCACATCGTACCCCATCCCCACACATCTGCTTCCGCGTGCATACCTGATCGTCGAACCTCCATCACCTAGCACCTGATCCCTGCTTGTGGACGCGATCTCAATTGTTAATTCGTTCATCCTTTTCCGAGGATTAGAGGCGCCTCTATTCTGATGATAACGCTCAAAGCAAGACGCAACCCGATCCAACGACTTGAATCATTCTTTTTTTTTTTCTTCCATGAAGTGGTTGCTCCCACAACGAGATTGCACCCACAGCGAGATTCTTTCCTTTAAAGGCAGTTTTCTCACCTTGAATGTCGGCTTGTTAGTAAGGAATCTCGCTGTCGGTGCAATCTCGCTGTGGGTGAAACCACTTTACCGCAGGGTATAGATTCCCGAACGGCGCAGCTGCAGAAAACGGCGTTTAAGAAAGTGACTATAGAATAGAGTACCCTAATGAACAAACTCTACAGAAGAGGAATAGGTTCTCGATCCCCCACCGGAAGGGCGAGGAACCCCAGATCGTGTGGGAAGTATACTTTATCCCGCTGAGGTAAAACTACCTACTATCGTGAAATCCTTTATGATTCGGTATCGGTTTATCAGCGGATATAACAGGACCGGTCTGGGGTGGGTTCGGTTTGACATTCTAACGGCATTACTAATCCCAGTTAATGGGATTCGGCGCTCCGAAATGGGTTAGGATGAACCTCTGGACCCGGAGATTAGAGACCTGCGCGGATCACAAATTGCAGAAGATTTTACGGTACACTGCGGTACTTGACAATTATTACCGGTGAGGTATAATAGTCCCGGTAACCACCCCTACCTTATTTCCCAATCTTTATCGCAAAGTTCAGTTTTTTTCTTTTCTTTTTAAAATGTGCACTACCTTTGATAACCCGGTACAGTAGTTCGGCGCGTCTTAGTGACAGACCATACCCCCTCCCTCCTCTTCAGGGAGCGCTAGCTATTTATCTAACGAACCGCTCAGGCGGGCATCTAGGAGGTTAGAGCTGGATAGGGTTCGTTGTCGCTGAGGCTTGATGCTCTCGAATGAGTTTTATCATCGCCCTTGGGTCCCAGGCACAAGAGCTTTATGAGGTAAGTCGGAGGTGTTTCGGTGAGTGAGTGGATGGGTAAGAGGTTGGCATAATGAGTTCCTCTGGGGGGCGTGTGGGCCTAAGGGGAGGTGTGAGTGTGCGGTCAAAGGGAAGGTATCATAACTATGATATGCCTTGGTGTGTCCTGGGTCTGATATTGTAGTGGTAGGGTATAGGTTGGTTGAGTGGCATACGGGCGATTTCACCTACCATAGTTGTGCTGCCTTTTTTGAGGTGAGCGGAAAGGAAAGGCTTGCCTTGTAGGTCATTCCCTTTATTTGTCTTTGCCTTAAGTAGGGGAATCTTCTTCAACAGAGGGAGCTAGATATTTGGAATGCGATACCGGGAAAGTTGCAATTTTTTCACCGGGGGATAGTGTTGGATTTTGTATCTCCTATGTAGGCTCTTGCACTAAGCTCGCTGAAATCGTAGTGTTAAATTGGTAACGCTCAGTATCGGTCGAATTGTGGAATGGTGTCGTCTGGTATTCGTGGGCACAAAAGGCATTGATATCCCGGGGGGAAAAGACTTTCCACTCAATACAGATAAACCCACACCAAGCAGCAAAAACAGAAAACAAAACAACTTAATAAACCGGACACGTCAGAACCAAAAACAAAGATGCAAATCAAGCACTACCCCCTCCTCCTCATACTCCCAGCCCCCACAACCCCCGCAGCACCCAACCCTACCGGACGCCTTTCACAGCAACAGCAAACAACCTCCCAAACAGTGAGCGCACCTGTCCCCACCGGTCAAAACCCAACACCAACACCCCTACCCCCCTCCATGAGCGGCAGGCCCCCCCATCCCCCGTAAAGCCGACCAGACAGCAACCCCCCCAAGAACTGAAGTTCCGGCTCAAGTCCCATGACAGCGCCGGAATCTCCAGCACCCCCGCAGCATCCTACGAAGAGACAACTCCCACATCCCCGAAAAGCACGGACGTGCAAACGCTCTCAAAGCACTATCAATCCCAACAATTACCCTCTCTCCCTCCCGTGGAATTGGCCGAGGGCGCGAGGACCTGCATACCGCTAGAGAGCGTACCCGAGAGCAATGCCAATATCGAGTTGTGTGGGGAGAGTATGTTCGTGCCTTATAGTGACAAACTGCTTGTCGCGTGCACTAGGGGTGAGGATGGGGCTGCGGTGAATGGATCGGTGAGCGGTGGGGCGCATGCGACGAAGACCGCTTGAGCCGCTGGGATGGTTAATGCGATGGTTGGGGGAAGGGTTTTGTTTAGCGTCAGAGTTGTTAGGAAGTGAATGGGTTGGGGAAGTTCTTTTTTTGCTTTTTTATTTTTATTTTTGGTAGGGGAAAAAGTGGGGGCATCGTGTTTATGGTTTGGTGAACTGAATTCGTCTTGCTGGTCTTCTCCCTTTTGAGGATTTCTCTTTGTTGGGGTAATTCGTCTGGTTTGTGTCTTTGTAGTTCTAGCAAATCAATACATGTGTTCATATGTTATCACTCGTAGCAATAGTTCCAGTGCTACTCTGAGGTTGCAAGGAATCATCGCACTCACTAGCACTCGCATTGTGCCTCCACTTGTGGGGACCAAGCAAAGGGATGGGGTTTCCGGGCACCTGAGAGGGTTAAAACGCCCGCTTTTCTTACATTATTGCCAACCTATTCATACTCTAGAATTCTTGATCCACTGCCTGATATCGTGAGATTGTCCGGATTATTTTATCCAACCTCAAACTTCATAGCATTTCTAACCATATTACTCTATCTCGAAAGGAAGTCCTCCTGTGAGACAAAACAATATACTATTCAGATACACTATGCACACTATATGCCCGGGTTCGAGACTCTTGATCACCAAGCGGATCGGATGGCCGGCAGCGTTTCCTGCTGCCTACGAACCCTCTTTAAGCGTTGCGGGAGAGGATATTAGCGGGGCTAGTGACTTGGATAGCAAAGTGCTTTTGTGCCCCCCCCCTTCTGCCCAGCCGATTACAGCATCGTGATCTCTATTGTCGAAAAGTTCCCGTAGTCCCCTGCCAGCTGCGAAGGCCCGGAAGGTTTGAAAATTAGAGGAGGCTTCCCTAGGAACTAGATGATGTGGGGGATACGCTATACTATAATAAACGGTTAGAGAGGAACAATAGGTGTTGGTAAAGGAGTGAGTTATATAGGATGCCCCCTAGCATTTTATGTGATTTCTTAGATGAAGGGCTATGTGAAGGGTGTGCCCGCGCTTCTTATTGGTATGGTACAATTATCATCAACGCAATAATAGCGAAACTGGGATATTGCACATAGAAAGACTAAAAGGCCAATTGGAGAGGGATAGTAAATATAGAACAAAAGTATGGAAAATCGCCCCGAGTGCTGGTCGAGTGCCTGAAGGAGGGAGGGAAAGGTGTAAGGTTTGGATTGTGGATATCAAGGCCTGGTCCTCCTTTTGATAGGCAGACTGGATAGCTCGGAACCCTTTGGTAGTGATACCATAGTAGATACCTCGTCTGATGATGTGGAAGCGAAATAATTCCGCGATGCTACTTGCAGTAGCTTCTCGATCTCAACATGTTGGTTTCGGAATGTAAAGGAGGATTCTATTCAAGACTTGGGCCTGTCTGCTTAGTATTTATATAGTGCTGGGCAAATAACATTTTCACATCACACCTACCTCGTTCCCTTTTCTGGCAGCCAACGAGAGTGGTGTTCGGCCCTTATGATCCGCCGTGCCGGGTTTGATTTCACTCCGTTCGAATAACATCACCACCATTCCCTCATGCACTCTCCTAATAGCTCATGTAGGTCTTGTATTCCCTTGCAGATCAGTTGCGTTGAAGTCTCATTCTTTGAGCTCCAATTAAGAAACCCCTGTCTCTCTGGCCCCTAGGAATGCTGCGCAATGGAGTCTTGTAAATTCTTAGGGCTCCCACCCCGCTCTCACCGAAAAGGTCCAGTCCTGCCATGTTCTGTGTATTGGTGGGATAGGTGCGGGGTTGCAAAATATATGCTTACCGCATTCCTCAGGCAATTAGTGAGGGAGTTTCAACGCTCTCTTTGGTTTCCCTCCTAGCATGTGTTCCCTAGTAACAGAAAGCGTAGTCTAGAGCGGGGGTCCTTGCTGGGGCCCTCTTAACAGTGCGCGAAAGGTTTGTGGTGCGCCGAACGCTAGGGCACGCCGGGCAAATCTCGGCGATCACCGAATGTGGACTGTTGAATAGAGTAGGGTGTCATAATATAATTTCAAGGGGAGAGCAGGAGTTTATGAAACCAGCAAAGGATATAAGGTGACAGCTTGTGAAAGTTTCCTCCGGGACCCTAGTACTGTGGAGGAGGAAGTTGGGTTGTCTGATGTGGATATCGTATCATACCTATATTTGTGTTGTGGCCGGGAATCTTAGGGCTTCGTTTGGACGACTGCTGTGAGGAGTGATAGTGGGAGAAAGATTTTAAGAATGTGTATATAAGGACGGCCCCCCTCGGTCTCCTCTATTTTCCTATCGACGGAACAGCAAACACAACGGACGAACAGGGGAGATAGGACAACTAATACGAGATTTTTCGGCAAGCGAAAGAACACATAGGGGATGACAGTGAATACAAACGACTTTACGACTGAACAAGTGGGAATTACCTAAAGGATCGTGCTATCTCACACCACCGGTGACAGTCGTTTGCTTTTTCTTTCTTTTCTCGTCATTTATTCTTTTGTTTGTACGGTCTTCTACGGACCATCTACCTTCACGATTTCTCTCTCTCGACCCGGAATCGTCCTTTCAGTATACCACTGCCACCGCTCCATGCCCGTACATAGCGGAATACGCGAGCGGTGCCTGGCCATATTGGTCCCCCGGATAGACACATGCTCCACAGCAAACGAGAGCGGTGTTCTACTGCTCTACTCCCAACAATCGGGATTCACCCTGGCTTAGGCCATTAGTGTCTTCGCCGCCCCTTTGTGACCGCTCATAGGACCCAAAATTAGGGGCATGTGGCCCAAGTGATTCTCTCGGTTCGGTTTTGACCACCCCGTGCCCGGCCGAACCTTCATAAGTCAGTCGGCACTCGCGAATGTATCATACCGGTAGTTCAATCCACCAGCTCCATGGGACTACTCGATTCACCAAAAAGCTATCTGTAGCCACATGTTCAAGGGACCGATCCGGCACTGCAAGTGTGAAATACTTCACACGCCAAAAGCTCCCACCCGGCACGGATCCCCTAGAAACAGGACGCATAGGTAAGAAACGGGAGAGTTGGCGGCGCAGCTCGAATATTTGGTGAAAGCTCTGGAGTAGATTTAAAACCGAGATAGCTCGAGCAAGCTTAGGCAATGGTAGTGTGGGCCCCCCAGAAACACTCTCGTGATAGCTGTGGAGATATTCTTTTGAAGTCACGTGGACTTATGAGCAGTTGGTGTTGGGCCATCGACAGGGACCAGATCCATACCGGTACAAGATCCTACAACGGCGTCTACCCAAGGAATGAATCCCGTGCCAGGATCTGGAGACCTGGGCCCCACCGACAGTGCACGACAGCGCCCATCACCAGACAAGGGCTGCTCTGCTAATGGAATCCACGTCAATGCCACAATGCCCAATCTCCCTTTGGGTCTCTTTGCCACTTTGTCTCCCCCAGGACCGGACAGCTGGCATCGCCGGAGCCAGTTCTCACCTCGTGGAGTTCGTTTCCTCTCCCGCGTATGGTCACCTCTCCCGATATCGAATCGATGTGGGTAGTAACTAGAAGGAAACTTCAGCCTATAAATTAGTTAATAAATATAAGATTGCAGTGATATCAATTATGCTACTCCTACACCCCAGAAAAGTTTTTAGTAATCTTCACCACGACTCTCGACCTAAGGCTAGCGCTCACAGCTTCAGGATCCGGATGGCTATCCAGTTTTTCCCTCGAATACCCCTTAATATCATTGATGCTAAGCTGTATTGAAATTATACTCGGAGACCATGCGAGGCGACTCTCTAGTTCTAACTGGACATAGGGCCGCCGAGTGGGTATCAATCATGTATTGGGCGATTTCTCCAGGATCTGGCCCAGAGACCGTAGAAACTTGACTCGGTACCCCAGGTGAAACTCGTCAATCCACAGAGTGATCGCTGGAAGCATGTAAACACTCCAGGAAACACCTCCACAATCTTGGCAAGTTAAGGCGACAGCCCCATTATGCTCTTACGCAGCCAGTAAAGGCTTTGGTGATCGCTTGGAAAATTTTACCATTCCATTCACCAACGGGGGTAAGGCTCCCGATCATTACCACCAACACCCGTCCCCCCCCGCCTACGGTAACCGCGGTAGAACAAGCAACTAGCTTACGATATTCACACCTACAGCTTCCTCACATAGAGTATCAATGACTAAGGAGCTATAGCCAAGTACGCAGTGATTAGAGTATATCCGAGATCGGGAATTTTACCAAATACAAGTCTTTCCGGATCCTGGAACTCCACGACACGACAGGATCGCATTAACTGGGTGGCCATATCCCCCTTGACCGGTCTCCAGTACCAGGTCCACTACACCTTCAGAACGAGTAGCACCTGCGTCACTTCCTCCTCCATCCTGAGAATTGATATCCAAGGCAGGATCTGCGTTGGTGGTAGGGCTGCTCGGGTCTATAGTGCTAAAATTCAAACCGTTGTTATTATTAATAAGTAGATATCGGTTCGAGCTACAGGTCATGTTTGCTAAGTGACAGTGATGCAGGCGATATCCGGCGGATGTGGAGCTGTATTGGGCACCAGAAGGCAAGAGGAATGCAAGGCGGGCGTCAGGGCAGCGAGGAGATAACGGAATCATATGTACCCCATTTCCATTGACCATGCCTCTTCTTGCCTCTTCTGCTCATTCTGTAGTGGTAAAGGTTCGAAGGATTGATTTTGTGGTATACTCCAAAATTCTTTCCAATCTATACCCGGACAACACACAATATGAGAAGACCACCCGCTACATTAGCGTGTAACATCCTGTAGTTGAGTCCGGGCAGGCCTCTGGCCAGATTATCTCACATGCAAAACCCGCGAGATCACATCACGTGTGTTCTTGCAAGTTTCACCCTCTATCATACCATACTTACACCCCCGGGCCATAAAAATGCACCCACGTTCTATATTCCAATTCCATAGACCACCGCTCGTTTAAAGAATGACACGAATCAGGAAGATACGAAAGGGGCCCAATGACGACGAGGAAGAACCACAGCGGCGTTTTACCTGCCACCTCCTGACTTCAGCGGACACTACTAGTGGCGCACTGCAGAGCCTTTAGTTACCTCACGGTATTCACGAATGGAGAGCTAATAGTTATTCCCGGACCAATGAAGAAGATATTGTATCACCAGGAATCACTCGATAAAACAGAAACTTCTCTGCAAAGGCTCTCTGTTCAGTAAGATCACAACCTACCTTATGCTCTCATACCATTCAGTCACCAACTCACTGGAGTACTCTCCCTTCGCTCTTAGTTTGATAAAGCACTAAGGAGCTCAACCAGCAAGACTTCCTCTTCAGCTGGTTTCTGTAGCAGGCAAAGAATACGCGGCCATCAACGTCTCTTCACAAAATTTCCCTTAACGGCCATTCTTGGCGATACTCTCCTAGAGAAAGAAGAAGAAAAGTGGTAACCGAAGGCAATCGTATAGATGCTCAATCGTAGAATGAGGGTAAAGGAGGAAGCTGTGCGAGTGAGATTGACATGGGCCAACTACTGTTGGGGGTGAGAAGTGATGAACTAGATCGTCAATAGAGACGTAAGGTAAAGACAAGACAGGACAGGGGTTATATACCCCCCAAACTAATATCTTTAGGGATTCAACGAAACTCTTTGAGTCACAGAAAATAGGGGAGATGAGACCATAGAAATAATCCCGCAATAGCATAAGCTTAGAAGAAATCCTTGAAAAGCAAATGAGAATCTATCATCGCCCCAGACACTCTACAGTCATGGAAAAAACTAATCCTAAAACTGAATTCCCTGTGAGGAATGGCATAGAAAGGAAAAATAACAAGATGAACCAAGCTACCCGACACCGGAAGCCCAATGCCGGTATAAAGGGAACAAAAACGACATCACTACAGTGTGAGCCGCCGCATTGAATGTAAAACAAATATCATACCTGTAACTTCATGCCTCGCAACCACATGCCTGATAGCCCTATACCCCATAGATAATCCAACATCAATTACTCTTCATGTTATATACTGCTCCCTATTCAGCTCCCACCCACTGTCTCTAATGCATATTTCCCGCGATTGCTAGACTAGTCATACCAAACGATTCCCCGGAACTACAAGCACCGACAGCGTGTTCGTGATCTTCAATTGGAATTTGCAAAGGCCGTTTATAGATTGCACTGGGCAGATTCGGGTCACCAACTAGATCTGCCTTTGAGTCAGCGGAAGCGCTGTAATCTGGGTGGTTTCTAAAAGCTCATGATCCGAGATGTTTCCTTCACTACAAAACAAATACGCCACCGAGGCCCAACCTGTGTAGAATTTCAATGAAGCCTAGATAATAGACCTACACACGAAGACTGGAAGGCTTCCTTATGGGAAAACACAGTATTGCTAATGCCATAGGTAATATGTATTCCAGATGCTTATCCTTTTGATGTAAGTTCTTGAGCCCTCGGCTGGATTCCGAAAATCGGGTTGTGAATTATACTCATACAAGTCTCCTGTAGCAGGACCCGAACGCGAGGGGCAAAAATCCGTACGCCAAACTGCCTGTGCACATCTAAGCACCAATCCCAAATTCAGACTCAAAGGTTCGAGTTCTCCACGCCGGGGACTTGTAGCAGTATTCCAGATATAGGGGTTTGTATGGCTCCCGAAGGAGGGGAATAAGTCTGCGATAGATTTTAGTAGATCATTCTTTCTCCAACTCTTCAGCCAAAAATTACGGAAATACCGAAACTCGACCCTTCGCTCATCCGTGATATGATATAGCAATCGCATACCACCAGGATTATCCGTGTTAAAGTGCGATGGCAACTTGAGTGGACAACTGTGCCTGGCGCCCCAAATCCTCCCCTTTCAACCAATAAAGTAACCAATTCAACCGAAACGATCGAAAATCCATGAAAGATCATTCGCCCTCAAAATCTTTATCCCCAACAACCAGCCAACAACTTCTCACAAAGCGCCCTCGAGTAGTACAAAATGCCCCTAATCTCTTGCTCCCTACTCGAGTATACGGGAGAGAATGCATGGGTACTGTACTCGTCCCAGGCAAAAAATACCATACTACAGTAGATAACAGGGATTAAAGAAACACTCGAGTACGGGACCACCCACCCCGCACTTCCCTGTCCCACAAAAGCTGTCACACATCCGCGCTCCGGCCGGGCACAATCCTCCACCTGCCCACCATCGGGATTGCGCAACCTATCATACTCTTTCGCTCTGATGCCGTAAAAATCCGGAACAATTGAGAATCTCTCTGCGATGTTAGAGTTGCCCCTCCAAGTAAAGTCTATTGTATCTTTTTAATTGTCTCAGCTGAGGGCTGAAGAGAATCTTTTCGCTGTCCTTTCTCCTTGAATTCTAAGGGGTAAGTTCTTGACGTCCTAGCGTGATTCTCAATTATTCCAGCTTTTACGGCACGGTACTCGCGCATCGCATAAACTTCATCCCAAGCTCGTGCGTGGCCGGGCCGCCCACCTACTCGATTCCGCCAACTTCACTTCGTTCCTTCCTTTATCGGAAAGAAGAGACGAGAGGGGGCTGGAAAATCAGCTCTGTATTCGAGCACAGAGGGTTTGTGGTTGAGGCGTTCGAGTGGTGTATGGGATTATGTCCCTCAGCTTATTTTCCCGGCGGGGGAGGGGGTAGTTTGCCCGCCAGTGCAAATGTCGGGGAAGTCGCCGATTGTTTTTCGTTCGGATGAATTTGGGAGGATTGTGACACTGTATCTGGATGGGGGATGGGTGTGTGCATTGGGCAGTACTTGGTCCTGGATCTGCAGTCGCACCGTTGTCCCGGACCTCGCTCTCCCAGACACTCTTTTGAGATTTGTGCAAACTGCATAGAAATACACCTCACTGTCCCGGCTTTTACATGTTCTCGGACCAGATGGAAATCTCACTATTTCTGATTCCTGCTCACATAGAAAACATATTCAGTGTCCTAGATTTTCCCTTCCAAAATCACCCATCATAGCTACCCATATGCATAATTAATGTCATGCATAGTTTACCAAGTAGGAACACAAGTCAAATGTCCCTCCTCATTCTCTCCACCCTCCTCCCAATTATCTGCCTCACTTCACACTGAGTCCTGTACATAATATTGTAGTTCGAAATTCTAGTTAATTCCTTTGAGAGAAATTTGTAGGTATAAGAACAAAGGTGCTACAGTTGGACCCTGAAGGATATGACAAAAATATTGTATAAGTATCAATTGCTTAGTTTGTTAAGATGTCCGATAACTAAAGATAATATTAGTAATTGAAAGGGTCATAGGTAGGAATCTAATTCCATAAAGCACTTCATTATTTTTTTCTGACTAATAGACAGGTTTGAATACAAGTTTAAGTTCCTTAAGATTGAAATGTGTTAGATGTGTAACAGGGAGTGCTTGATAATAACACTAAAATTTAGCAATATATTGAAGTACAATCTTGGTAGAAATTACTAGTAGAGGTTCGGTGGTGGAAGATTACTCATTAGAGATATTTTCTGCATTTTCTAATAATAAAAAGATTATATTTAGCTTGAAGATAGACCTTTTAGAAAAACCATTGTGAATTGTTTTCCTAATTAAAATAGATGAATCAAGAAGCTAAGAAAGTAGTAGAGATTAAGCTAGTAATTGGTTCTCACCTAGAATACCCTTTTAAAATACTCATCAATATTCTGATAACTAGTTTCTCCCAACTCTTGTTATTTTCAAAAACTACTTAATCATGCCTCTTACCATTTACTAATAAAGCTATCTGTTACTAACATTATCAATTGTTCTATATCTAAAATAATTGTAATATTATTTTTTCAAGGAGTTTTAAATGAGTTTTAGAATTATGCTATCTTAAATAATAGAAAGAAGACAAATTTCCTTTAAGATACTTAATTTTTATAGTATAGCTCTATACTTGTTATATTATTGTACTATGTATTGTCCCGGGACAAAATTAACTAGCTGTCAATGGCCGGAAAATCTTCGGTGATGACAACCACACTCCCCCACAAACCCACTATCATGAAAACCCAAAAGAGAATTAAAAAAGGTAAATACATAGTAGAAATTAATATTTAGTATACCATCTATCAGCCTTAATAATTGCTTCCACCCTATCCACCATTGATCTTGCCAAAGTATCCAAAACCTTTAGATCTAAAAGTTCCCAACAATGAGTAATAGCCTCCTCTATAATGTTTTTGACCTCATTGACAGGACCCTTTAGGAGAAACAGCTCAGGATAGTGCTTATGAAGCTTGTCTTTCACTGGAGACCAAATATTTTCAATTGAATTAAGGTCTGGTGAATAAGGAGGAATTTCTATCAGAGAAATTCTATTCCTTGTGAGCCATCTCCTGAAAGGCAAGTGAGTCTTAGTATTGTCAATGATCAAAAATACCTCCTCCTCTCCAATATGCTCCTTGATATCCTCCCATATCTCTGGCAAGTTATATTGATTATAAACATCAATAATTGACTTTCCAGTCACTCCATCCCTAGCAGAAGTAGGATCAGGAAAAACAGGTAAAAAAAGACCATGAGTTTGACCATAAAAACAACAAGTTATCATCTGGCTAATCTTTCTCTCTTCTTTTCTAGTAGTAGGTTCAACACAATCTTTATTCCACTTTTCTTTTGAGTATCTAAATACCTATTTTCTTCACTTTCCTTCCCTTCTCTCTATAGCTACCTCATCCCCCCATATTGCCTTCCTTCTCCACATTTACCTTGTCTAATTCCTATGGACTAATGCCTATTCCAATCTCTTTTGAGCTAGATCCTCATCCAAATAAACCCTCTCTTATGCCATCCACTTTTTAAGATACTTTTGTGTAAGTCTTTTCTTCACTCTCTTAGCAGAAACATTGGAAGCCACTCTTTCAGCAATCTCAGAGTAGCTGGTATGGTAATTTTTGAGAGCTTCCTCTACCATAGCATTATCCTACAACTTAGTAGTTTTAGGATATCTTCTTCTACCCTCATTCTCCTCCCCCTCTTGATCTCTCTTTGCAAATGTGCTTTTGACAGTACTGAGAAGAATGTCAAGTTAGTGTAAAATTTGGTGATTTGTTATCTGAGGCTTGCATAACCTAAGAATTCATCTCCTTGTAAATTCAGAAAAGTGCTTGCAGAGGATAGGCTGTTTGGCAGGACTGTGAAGAATAGGAGGTATAGTTTATTGAAAAAAAGAATCAAGTAAATTGGTTTGATTTTGGTAGGTGTAGAGCTATTTCTTTAGGAAAGGTTAAGAGAGTAGAGTAATGAGGAGAAGAGCATTGCCATTGCCATTAAGAGCTAGTTAATTTTATCCCCAGACAATATTTTACATATAGGTATTAATAGGCTGTCTTAAATGTTTTAATAACTCTTATAGTAAGAAAATACAAATAGGCTATTTTGGATAAGTATCATATTAGTAAGAAAAAAAGATTGTGTATCAGAATAGTTAATAGGTAGCTGTTCTAGTAATTGAGGAGAGGAAAAATTATCAGATATGTATATAATACTAAGATAAGATTCAACATATATTCTATTATTTAAAGAATAAAAAAACTTTTAATACAATTTGCTAAATATTCTAGCTTTCCTATTAGATCAGTAAATAAGATAAAGATTGAATGAATTTATATAGTTTTATTGAAATGCCTTAGATGTGTAAACTCTATCAATTATATAAAATTTCTTCCTATCTGTTCTATTTTGATTCAAAATATGAAATACTGCAATCCAAGTCTTCTTACTCTTCATATCTCCTAAAGTATTAATAAGTACTAGTAGAGTTTAATATTTATTGAGTTTAGTTGTTTATTGAAAATAAGGCTACTTTTATCTATACTACAAATATCTCAAGTAGTAAAATAAACAAGTAATTAGACTAAAAATGCATAATTCTGAGAAAGTTTACTTTTCTTAATATTCTTAGATATATATAATAAATAAGTAATTCTATTTTAAACTATTAGTTAAATTGATAAAGCTTTTTAGATAAGAAACTAAAAGCTTATAAATTTGTCAATCTCATATTATTATATAAGTTAAATATTAATTACTTTACATATAGATAAAGAATATTATCAGTTACAGAATGTTACGATTCCTAACCGGTATCAGTTCCTAGCAATGGGTAGACAATACTTCTCTTTCTTCTTCTTGATGATAGCTCTTAGACCTTAGATCTATGATAAGAGGGGAGAGTCCTCTTGTCTCTAGTCCTTATCACCTATCATACTCTTTCTCCAACTCCACTCGTATGGTAGAGTTATAGTCCTTATTTGTATAGGTAACTTGACTTACTTAAATAGCGTATAGGATTTTATATTCATAAAGCATAAAGTAATAAGTCAGAAAATAACTTAGAATGAAGTGTGAAGAACTCATTTTCTCAGTTCTTTTTTTTATTTTTTTTATCTTCATATATTCTTTGTTAAGGTACAAGAACTTGCATGTAGTGCTAGCTATAACATAAAGAAAACATTAATTCCAAATGTCAATTAACAAATGAAATCTCGCACCAAACCTGATAAAATTCCTCCAAATGTGTCTGATAGCCGACACTAAATCTCAAAGGAAATAAAACAAACAAATGCATACTTATAACGAAAAATAAACCAAAGCCAAAGCCAGCATAAACTATGAGAACTTGGGGCCCTGAGACCTAAAACCAAAAACAGAAAGAAGACCAATGGGCAGCAGGGTACCCCTCATAGGGGGCAGTGTGGAGTGGGTGGGCAGTATTGCCGGAGGGAAGCCTGTCACTGTCTCGTTGATGTACACCACTAGGGCCTTGAGTCGAGCCTTGTTAGACCAGAGGGGGCTGTCCTTTCCTATGTCTTTGAGCATCAGGAGGAGATGCTCCCAGTGGGAAGCACAGGACGGGCAGAAGAGGATTGCATATTAGAAGTCCACCTCGTCCTTTTGACAGAAGGAGCAAATGGGAGAGGAGTCTTCGGTAAATCAGGATGAGTGTTATTAGGCATATAGAAATCTGAGACAAAGTGCACAGACCTCTCGGTAGGGTAACTGTGCACAGACCCTCGATTTGCAGGAGTGCCAACACCCCCATCCGGCCCGCAGGTCATTAGCGAGATTTCGAGAGTGGCGTCCCATAACTAAAATGTCACATTACTGAAGCCCACTTCATAACACCATATATGTCACCGCCGTCCATCTGACAGCATGCTGTTTGCAGGATATATACGAGGAGACCTTTGGCGACATCTAGGAAGTAGAACGGAAGATATTTGTGGGAGGGGCATTGAGATAGTAGGCTTCAAAGTTAGGCTTTCTAAACTATGGGCCGCAGGTGATGGGACATTTTCAGTGAAATACTCCAAGAGGATGTCCCAGTGGTAGAAGCTATTAGGGGCATACTGAATCCACCTATACCCTTCTGAGATCAGCTGTAGGTTGGTTGGTCCTAGTGATAGGACCCCTCCATGGGGCTCGGCGGACCAAGAGGAAGCACACTCGGAAAGGAAGACCTAGATAAGTCAGAGACCGTTAAGATGTTGACATGTTGGGCTCGAACTTGTAATTGGCACTAGATGGCCTGGCATGAACTTGATCAATTCATGACTGAAGAAACTACTAGAACGATAGTCAACAAGACTAAAGTAATATAATAGTCTATGCAAATATCTAAGTTAGAGGCCACTGTTTGGTATAACAAATAGTGCAGTCATCTGAATGGAGGAATACTATTCCGTGACTGTGAAAGGATGTGATAAGTTTCAGTGTCAAATGGTGTTTACACTTATAAGATTATGGACGTTTGCGTACTAAAACCAGGATGGTACTTTAGGGGCATAGTAGTTAGAAGAAGTCCGCAAACACTCAGACACGGGATATAAATATTGAAGTGCCTGCCGAGGTTTACAGACATCATCAAGCAACTCTGAAGAGATCTTATCAATATAATATTATTCTACACTTTAATCTTTACTTTACCTATTTTATCGAGATGAGCCTTCCTCGACAGATTCTCCAAATCAAAGATTTTTGGCCTTTTTTTTTCTTTTTTCTTTTTTTTTTATCATCAATTTTATTCTGTATTTAAGGTACACCATTCGCATGCAGCACAAGCTTTGGCAGACACATAAACCTCCCCCCCTACACAAGCCTGAAACAGCCAGAAGAAAAACTGTCAACGAACCTGAACAGGAGAGCGCACTAGCAGCCAGGACTAAAATCCCGGGAACATGACACCACCCACCCGAACCCCGCACAGTCGCAAAAACTCCCCTGCCCCGTAATTTGTAGTATACACAAATGGTAAAGACTATAAGAAAAAGCCACCCAAGCCCATCAAAACAAAAGAAACCCCACTTCCCGACAGTGGTCTAACCTCATAGCAAGAGCCCCCCTAAACAGCCCTAACCCGGCTGAACAGTGCTACCTATGACAATAAACATCTACCGCTAAGGGATATATCAGACAAAGTGGAAGGGAAACCGAAAAGAGAAAAGCCTAAGCCGAGGAAAACAGAACCCATGGCAGAGCACAGGGACTAATGCAATCCAGACCGGGAAGCATAGTGAAGACGCCCGAAGGGCGTTGAGGTAAGGCGGTGCAGCAGTAGAGTACTAGCCGAGTGAGGGTGTAGCAGTAGGGTGCAAGCCGATCTAGCTATTAGGTTAGGAAGGAAACCGAATGCGACCATGGCAACTATCGGTAATCGTGTTCATGTCTTTCTAGGCGGTCCCCAGGGGTGGAAGGTAACCATTCTTACCATGTCTCTCATGTAGTCCCTTGTTCTACGGGAGATAGCGTCACTTAGGGAATGGGATCCTACCGCTTAAGCCAAAAGTGGGGAGGAGCGAGATCAACCTGCGGGCCTGCCGAAGAGTTCTCGCATACCGCAAACTGTGTTCCCAGCCATCTGAAGCGTGGAGAGCGAGCAGTCACCAACTGTGTGGAGGGGCCTCACTAAGAGAGGCAGAGGTGGGTACCGGCAGCGTGAAAGGCATACTAGCACCCAGAGGTAGGAAAACCTCGACGTGTAAAAAGCGAAAGAGGACAGTGAGGAGAGGTTGATGGCCGTCACTACTAGGCCGAAGCCATCATAGGAGGAGAGGAAGAGGCGGATGGTTCGTGAGATCCCAAGCGTTGAGGATTGATTTCAAGCAAAAGGAACATAGAGGAGACCTAGGATGTCAAAGATTTTTGGCCTACGTCCCTCAGTTATATACTTGAGTTTGGCGTCCGCCTAATAGGTGTACTGCAAGGTAGCTTTTGCCTGAGCACATTTGGTGCATCCTACCTACCATGAACCTACCAAGTTCCATGAAGGCTCATCTTTCCAGCCCTATTGACCTCATTTTATAGTCGCTCTTCATGCTACACTTCTTTCAATTCCCATAGTTATATGATCAAAGTAGTCATATGTATAAAACCCATGACCTCTAAGTGGAGTTATGTGTGAAACATAATATACCTATGACTCATAACTATGAATCATGTGAAACTATTATCAGATCAAGTCATATGACCTAAGTGGTTACATGTGTAAAACCCATGGCCTTAAAGTGAAGTCAAGCACAAAACATAATATACCTATAACTTATAACTATAAGTCATATGAAACTATTATCTGATCAAGTCACATGACCTAAGTGGTTACATGTGTGAAGCCCATGACCTCTAAGCGAGGTCATATGTGAAACATAACATACTTATGACTTATAACTATGAGTCACATGAAACTATCATTTGATCAAGTCATATAACCTAAGTAGTCAGATGTGCAAAATCCATGACCTCTAAGTGAAATCATGTATAAAACATAACATCCCTATGACTCATAACTATGAATTATGTGAAACTATTATCTGATCAAGCCATATGACCTAAGTGATCATATGCGTAAAACCCATGACCTCTAAGCAAAGTTATGTGTAAAATATAAGATACTTATGACTTATAACTATGAGTCATGTGAAAACCTTTCCTTGCTAAGCCATATCTGTAACATAGATATGGAATCAAACATAGCTGTATTAAAGTAGATAGATAATAGGTATTCTAATATAAGCCTGTACCAGCAAAAACCTGAGTATTGGATGTCCACCTCCAAAGGTTTATTTTATGTTAGCCATGTAGTTCAATGTGTAAAGTATATGTACTGTACTGTATCTTAGAAAATATTATTCATCCCTTAATGACCTCTGTAGCTTATTTTATAGCCAACAATCTCAAAATCCTTAAAATTTACTTTTTACCATCCAAAATAACCTTACTTTCTGGTGCATCTTATTAAAGAAAAATATTAATGTAATGTCAATTGGTTGTGAAGTTATTTCAGTTTAAAACTATTGCATTTTTTTTTAAAAAAACATTATGCGAATGCAACACCCTGTATGCAATATAATATCCTGCTTATATAATCTAATTCAGACATCATGGGGTGTTTGATATTAGTAGCTATAATTCATACTCTGTAAATAATTCTTGTTCTCTTTTTGTCCTAATTGATTCTTACTTTTATTATCTTAAATTTACCTTAAACTTGGGTTTATTATTTTGAATTACAAGTAATCAGCTCAGACATAATGTGGAGGTAATAAACAGTTCTTTATATTTACAGTTAACAGATCAATTTACTAAAGATATTTAGAGTAGTCATTATCCAATTATACTCAACAATAACAACTTTAACTGTTAAATCAAGAGCCACGTGTTAGGCAGACGCCAAACTCAAGTATATAACTGAGGGACATAGGCCCGAAATCTTTGATTGGAGAATCTGTCCAGGAAGGCTCATCTCGATAAAGTAAGGTAAGGTAAAGATTTAAAGTGTGAAACAATATTATATTGATAAAATCTCTTCTCCATTGCTTGATGATATCTGTAAAGCTGGGAAGGCACTACGATATTTATATCCTGCGTCTGAGTGTTCACGGACTATGTCTAACTACTATGCCCCTATAGTACTAGCCTGGTTTTAGTACGTAAACATCCAGAATCTTATAAATGCGGACACTGTTTGACCCAGAAACTTATCACACCCTTTTGTGGACCCGGAATAGTATTCCTCGGTGGAGAGGACTACGCTATTTGTTATGCCAAACAGTGGCCTCTAACTTAGATATCTGCATAGACTATTATATTACTCTAGTCTGATTGACTATTGTTCCAGTAGTCTCTTCAGTCATGAAGTGATCAAGTTCATGCTGGGCCACCTAGTGCCAATCGCAAGTCTGAGCCCAATGTGTCAATGTCTTAAGGGTCTCCGACTTATCTAGGTCTTCCTTTCTGAGCATGCATCTCCTTGGTCTGCCGGCCTCCGTAGAGGAGTCCTATCACTAGGACCAACCAACCTACAGCTGATCTCAGAAGGGTATGGGTGGATTCGGTGTATCCTTAAAAGCTCCTGCTACTAGAACATCCTCTTGGAGTCTTTTGCCGAAAATGTCCTGTCACTTTCGGCCCCTAGTTAGGAAGCCTAACTTTGAAGCCTACTATCTCAATGCGCCTCTGACGGATTTCTTCCGTTCCACTTCTCAGATGTCATCAAAGGTCCCCTCTCATATATCCTGTGAACAGCATGCGGTGGGAGGGACGGCGGTGACGTATATGGTGTTATCAAGTCGGCTTCATTGATGTAATAGTTTAGCTATGGGACGCAACTCTTAAAATCTTGCTAATGGCGTGCGGGCCCCATTAGGGGGCCGGAGGGGGGTATTGGCTCCGGTAAATCGAGGGTCTGTGTGCAGTTACCTTACTGTCGGTCTGTGCACATGTCTCGGATTTCCATATGCCTAACACCACGTCAGATGTCTCAGAATCATTGGGTGAGTTGGTATAAGAACATGATTCTGCAGCTTCTATGGATTCGTACAGCTCTGATATTGATGAATCTGTATATGAAACTGATTCAAATGTCAAGTCAGAATTTGATGGTTAGTACTCTATATTGTAGAGGGTATTTTTAAGTAATTTAAATATAACTTATAAGTTATATTAATATTATTATACTTTACATACTAATTGACATACAGAGTCTCTAGTTGAAGTTTCAGGGTCTAATATTGAAGAGATTAGAATAAATACGCAATTGAAGCTAGATTATATAAGGAAATTGGGAAGGTATGAGTACCATCTTACTAACATAGATAATATTTGCTCCTGTAAGAGAAAATATTGCTCAAGGGCCACATATTCTCAATGGTTTAACTGGATGAAAGTCAATTGTACTATGCCAACAAAGTAGAGAAAGCTGCTAGCTAACTATTTAATGGCAAGTACAATGCTTATTTCAAAGCCAAAAGGTTCAAGATATTATAATAAATGATCCTTTTTAGAAATGGAAAGTGGTAAGAAAGAAACAACACAATGTCTGACTCACAATCAATATATAATTTTCTTGATTGGTCAAGTATGTTCTGCATTCTTTCGCTGGTATCGGATATTGAGAAAATCTCAAATATACCATATAATTAAGAACTTAAAATCTGGAAAGACAGCTATTTTTCCTCAGCAGAGCAATACTGAAAAGAGAGCTCCAAATACCCTATCACAGGTACATCATATAAAGCTAGAAAACTTTATTTCCTGAATTGAATCAGAATATAGAGAGCCAGTTACTGTCACGATTGTGTGGCAGATAGTGGAAGGAGACGTTTGTGGCAGATAGTGGAAGGAGACTGTTGTGGCAGGAGATATTTCACCATGATGAAGATATTCGTCATGAGGGTTTAGTTGATTTACTTTCACGCACATGACCTATTGAGAGGTCATGGGGGCAGCGCAAGAGGCCAAGGGGGCTGCGCAGTTGGATTTACTTTCACGCACATGACCTATTAAGAGGTCAGGTGGTTTATGCACATGACCAATGATGCGGTCATATGATGTTTTTCATGAGTCACGATTATGACTCATAGTTGTTTTGATTTATAAGCGGGTTGAGTGAAGGACTATAAAAGGAGGCCGGTAAAGCCTAGTAGTTAGTTCTTCACGCAATCACCTATTATACTTTCTTACCTATACTATCAAGAATAGAATCTATTCTACCACTTCGATATTTCTATCACGATACTACTTGATTATTAGCTTTCAATCAAGGAATGTAGTCAACGGTCTAAGAATAATAATCAAGGTCCTGATAGAAGGAAGGAACGAAGTAACGTTTTGATAACGAAGAGAAGTATTGCATTATTTCAAAGAAGACTAACGCAGAAGCTGTTGCCTGTCGCAGGATACATATTAATATAGAGGTATAGGTAGGATACCTAACATTTGGTTGCGTCTCAACAGCGACACCCAACAGCAAAATGGAAACAGAACAGACAGGAGAAGGGACAGGGACGACCCCGGCCCCACCAGCACCATTGAATGTGCTGAGCATGGCAGGAGAGCAACTGGAATACATGGTAGCAGGACTCAGACCTGCACGAACGACAGAAGGACTCAAGTTGAGGAATCCCGACGTCTTCGACGGAGAACCAACCAGGCTCAGAGGATTCCTGATGCAGCTCAAGCTGTACTAGGAAGCCAAAGAATGGACAGACGAACACGATGACAAGAAAATCAGATTTGCGAAAACCTTATTAAGAGGAACGGCGGAGAAATGGATTACTCCAATCGTGGAAGGGACCACCCCTAAGGAATGGCACGAATGGGAAGAGTTCGAAAGAGACCTCAGAGCCCACTTCGAGGATAAAGACAAACGACAAGGTGCAAGGAACCAAATTGAGAAAATGGTCCGAGGAAAGAATACAGTCATCGAATTCTGGCACAACATACAACTGTTAGCCCCAAACGCCGAATACGATACGCACACCCTACGGAGACAGCTTCTGAGAGGAATCCACGAAGAACTACACCAAGCATGGACCAACTCAGACCGAGTATTCAATACGACCGAAGAATTAGCTCAGTAGTTCGCAGAGCTAGAGAATAGGAAGAATCAAGGACGAAGCAACCGAGAAAGGGCAGCCCGACAGCAGAATAGGCCCCCGAGGGCTCTAACGACCAATCAAGGAGGAGAGGCTATGGACCTCGACGCAATAAGAGGAACAACCCAGCGGTTCCAAAGACCAGGACAGACGTTCAGACAAAACTGGAGACCAATATGACCGAACCTCCCAAGGATAACACCGGAAGAGTTTCGGAAGTGCAGGGACAGCAACTTATGCTTCCGCTGCGGAAAGGCAGGACATCGAGCCGTCGAATGCCCAGACAAGAATGCCAAGATTCGAGAGATGGGGGGCCGGAATTTGGAAGAAGGGGAAGAGGCTTTAAACGACAACTGTCCCCAGTAACAAGTGGTCTGAGGGACAACCAACACGAAAAACCCACTAAGATTATACAAATATCGACAGCAACGGACTACAAGGCACAAATAAACACCATGGACAACAACGACGACGAATCAGATCAGCTGATGATAAAAATCGAAATACTCACAAAAAACGGAATTACCAAAACCAACGCAATGGTCGACTCGGGAGCAACGGAGGATTATATCGACAGAGAATTCTGCAATACCCACCGGATACCCCTCACGAAAATCGACAAACCAAGGAACATCTATGTGGTTAATGGGGAAAAAAGCAAGGCAGGCCCCATTACTCACATAGCCGAAGTGGCCATGAAAACAGGATCGCACCAGGAAATGATGATACTACAGGTAGCAAATATGGTCAAACATACTGCTATCCTGGGAATACCATGGCTAAGGAAACACAACCCGAACATCGATTGAGAAAGAAGAAGGATCGATTTCAGAAGCGAGAGGTGTACTCAAGTATGCCTAAACAAATCACCAGGGGTCGAGGCAGTACCTACCGGACTGGCCCGATGGGAAAACGAATACAGTCGAATCACGGAGACAAAAAGCGAAGAAGAAGCTATCCGGATCCAACGATTGGATCCCGAAGCAAAGATACCGACCAAAGGGTCGAAGGGAGCGGCTGGACATGACCTGTACAGCATCCAAGAAGAAATCATCCCGGCCAGAGGGCAAGCGATAATAAGGACAGGAATATCGATCGGATTACCGGATAACACCTACGGAAAAATTGCCCCGCGAAGTGGATTAGCTACCCGGCATGGCCTAACCACAGGTGCGGGGGTGATAGACGCAGACTATCGCAGAGAAATCAAGGTTCTCTTAATGAACCTGAAAGGAGAAGACTAAGAAGTCAAGAAAGGCAATCGGATAGCACAGTTGATTGTCGAAAAAATCAACAATAGAGGACTACGAGAAGTAGAGGGCCTCGACGAAACCGGCAGACAGGATCGTGGATTTGGAAGCACCGGAAAAAACACCCTCGCAGAACCCAAAGGACGACGCGTCGATATCGACTTCATATCAGCAAGAACCTTCGGGAAACTATATCGAAAAAGGGGAATGAACCGGTGTTCTCAAATGGGGTCAAGAAGAAAGAGAAACAACAATCGCGGAAACCTCGGCGATCAGCACCAGGTTAGCAGTACGACAAGAAGCAACAAAGAAGAAAGCGACTCAAAGACAGCTGGTACCAAGCGAATACCATGACTTCTTAGACATGTTCGAAGAAGGAGAAAGGACGGATTTGCCCGAACACAGAGAAGAGGATCACAAGATCGACCTAGTGGGCAGAGCACAGTTCTTGAAACTTTACTCCTTGAGAGAAGAAGAGTTGAAGGCTCTACGAGAGTACCTCCAGCAGAACCTGGAGAGAGGATAGATATGGCCATCATTATCAGCAGCAGGAGCACCGATATTATTCGTCAAAAAAAAGGACGGAAAGCTCAGATTATGTGTGGACTTTCGGGGACTGAACGCAGTCACCAAGGAGGACCCATATCCACTACCGCTGATCGACGAAGCATTGGATAGATTGGGAAAAGCCCAATACTACACGCAACTAGACATCAAAGACGCCTACCACAACATCAGAATATTCGAAGGCGATGAATGAAAAACGGCATTTCGAACCAGATATGGATTATCCGAATACCTGGTAATGCCGTTTGGACTGTCCAATGCACCGGCAACATTCCAAAGATGGATCAACACCAAACTCAGCAGATTTTTGAATATATATTGTATCGTCTACTTAGATAATATCCTCGTCTATTCGAAGACAATGGAACAACACCGGAAGGACATTCGAAACGTTATACAGGCCCTAAGGGAAGCCAAGATCAAACTAAAGCCAACAAAATGCGAATTCCATCAACAGGAAACCGAATATTTGGGATTTGTTATCAACCCTGATGGAAGACGAACCGACCCGGTCAAGACTGCAGCAATTGACGAATGGAAACCACCGAAGAACGTAAAAGGAGTATAAAGCTTCTTGGGCTTTTGCAACTTTTACCACAGATTCATCGAAGGATTCAGCAGAGTGGCGAAACCACTATACGAAACGACGAAGAAGGATACCAAATGGAACTGGACGGACAAACAGCAAGCAGCATTCGATAATTTAAGGGACAAACTCACCACGGCACCGATACTAAGACACTTCGATCCAAAATTGCCAATCATGATCGAGACGGACGCATCGAATTACGTCTGCACGGGGATCCTATCACAATTAGGAAACGACAAACTTTGGCGCCTGGTGGTGTTCCGATCGAAGACGATGACCAAAGCCGAATGCAACTACGACATCGATGACAAGGAACTATTGGCGATAGTTGCGACACTTAAGGCATGCAGAAAATACGCACTGGGAAACGGACACGATATTAGGGTGGTAACCGACCACAAAAACCTCCTCGCCTTCACCACCACCAAAGAACTCAATCAACGACAAACGAGGTGGAGTGAAACCCTATCTCAATATCACATCAAAATTGAATACCGACCCAGAAAACAAGGAAGACAACCTGACGCCCTTACCAGGAGACAAGAAGACCTACCGAATAAGGAAGACGAGAGAATCCAACAGAGAAAATAGATTCTCTTACCCAAGGAAAGATAGTTCAAGAACGAGAAAGACAACGGAAAAAACGAATCCATCAATGAGATGGAAACAACAATATTAACCAACGACGACCACACAGAATGGATACGGAGCACAATGGAAAAGGATACAGAAATAAGAGCGATCAGGAAGGCCTTAAACAAAAAACAAAAAGAAATGAAGGGGATAGCACTCGGGCTATACGAAGAAAAAGAGGGATACCTTTGGTACGACAACAAGATAAGGATTCCTGATGACGAACCCCTCCGAACGGAAACAACAAGAAGGAATCACGACATACCACAAGCGGGACATGGCGGAACGGCCAAAACTACGGAACTGATCAGGAGATCTTACTATTGGCCGACGATAAGAAAGGACGTCAAAAGATATGTCAAGAATTGCGAGACATGCCAGAGGACGAAGGCAGTACATCACGCGCCGTACGGGCTGCTAAAACCTATCGAACCACTGGGAAGACCGAGGCAATCTATTGCTATGGACTTTATAACCGGACTTCCAGAATCGAAAGGTTATGACGCAATATGGGTAGTTATTGATCGTCTGACCAAAATGGCATACTTTATACCCTGCAGAGCGGACATGGATACACAACAATTCTTTCACCTCTTCAAAGATCAGGTGTTCAGAATTCACGGATTACCGAAAGATATCATATCAGACAGAGGATCACTATTCACAGCAAATCTCTGGAAAGAGATCACAAGACAATGGCACATCAAAAGGAAACTGAGCACGGCATTCCACCCGCAAACAGATGGACAGACAGAAAGGACGAACGCCATATTGGAACAATACCTACGAGCATACACCAATTATCAACAGGATGATTGGGCCGACATGCTAGCAACTGCCGAGTTCGCATACAACAACGGAAGACAAGAAACAATCAAGATGACACCCTTCTTTGCGAACTATGGATACGATCCAATATATGAACCGGCAAAATACGACATACCTGCGCAATCAATCGAAGCAAACAACATGCAACAATTACAAGACATATTACGGGAAGAAATAGGTCTGGCACAAGAGAAACACAAGGAATTCGCCGATCGACACCAAAATCCCGATCCAAACCTTCAAGTCAACGACAAGGTATGGTTGATACCAAAAAATATACGGACCACCCGACCATCAAGGAAACTGGACTACCAGAAACAAGGACCATTCAGAATCATCGAACGCATCGGACTAAGAGCATATAAACTCGACCTCCCACTCTCGATGAACAACACTCATCCTACATTCCACATCAGTCTCCTTGAACCCTACCAAGACAACGCCTTCGCATCACAAAAGAAACTTCCTCCGCCGCCCATCGAGATCGAGGGCGAAGACGAATACGAACTTGAGAAAATCATCGACTCAAGACTACACTACAGCAAACTCCAATACAGAGCCAAGTGGACAGGCTACTCGGAAGAACACGATCAAGAGTGTTATCCAGCCACCAACTTCACCAACGCTCAAGATGCCATCCGGCAATTCCACCAAAACTACCGCGACAAGCCCAGACTTCTGCCCGATGGAAGATGGGGTTTGGATCAAGGAAGAAGTCAACGACGAGGATTGGGTCCAACTCGTGGACCTACCGATCCGGAAAACAAACGAAACGAAGGAAGAGAAAGCACACAAGTGTCTGTCATGGACACGGTGCTACGACGACGGGTGCCCCACCCACTACACGGAGAAGATGGGAACGAACTACTTTCCCAAGAAAAGAGACAGAACTCCACCGGTGTCGCCTCCCCTGGGCAACGAGAAAAAGATTTCGGGTACGAAATCTACTGTGAGGGGGGCCAAAAAATCCAAGAAAGTCACCTTGGAACAGGACCCAGCACTGTCGCCAGTCTCGTCGGCAACACAGGAGGATACGGTGGAAAGCCTGCAGTGGGAGCTGATCGCGATCAGCGAACAAAAGAAGACGGCAGAAGTAGAGATGGGACTCTACAGAAGCCAGGCCTTGATGTGGGAACAGAAGGCAAGAGAATGGGAGAAAAAGAATGCGCAGCTGGCAAGAGTGGTAACGGCTCAGCAGGTCAGGGCAAGTTTGGCGGAATACAAAGTTGGGAAGACAGAATCCCAACTGCAGAGAAGGGAATCAAGGATCCGGAGGTTGGAAAACCTCCAGAAAGAAAGCAAGAGTTGGATGCGTCGAGTAGGACGTAATATCCTTCAGACTGCAGGAACCGAGGAGGATGATGAGTTTCCGATGGCCTAAAGGGACTTAGGCCATGGGGAGAGGGGAGCTATTGTCACGATTGTGTGGCAGATAGTAGAAGGAGACGTTTGTCGCAGATAGTGGAAGGAGACGGTTGTGGCAGGAGATGTTTCACCATGATGAAGATATTTGTCATGAGGATTTAGTTGATTTACTTTCATGCACATGACCTATTGAGAGGTCATGGGGGCAGCGCACGAGGCCAAGGGGGCTGCGCAGTTTGGTTTACTTTCATGCACATGACCTATTAGGTCATGGGGGCAGCGCACGAGGCCAAGGGGGCTGCGCAGTTGGATTTACTTTCACGCACATGACCTATTAAGAGGTCATGTGGTTTATGCACATGACCAATGATGTGGTCCTATGATGTTTTTCATGAGTCACAATTACGACTCATAGTTGTTTTAATTTATAAGCGGGTTGAGTGAAGGACTATAAAAGGAGGCCGGTAGATCCTGGTAGTTTGTTCTTCACGCAACCACCTATTATACTTTCTTACCTATACTATCAAGAATAGAATCTATTCTACCACTTCGAAAATTCTATCACGATACGACTTGATTATTAGCGTTCAAACAAGGAACGTAGGCAACGGTCTAAGAATAATAATCAAGGTCCTGATAGAAGGAAGGAACAAAGTAACATTTTGATAACGAAGAGAAGTATTGCATTATTTCAAAGAAGACTAATGGAGAAGCTGTTGCCTGTCGCAGGATACATATTAATATAGAGGAATAGGTAGGATACCTTACAGTTACTACAAGATCATATAAGTATCATACAATAGTTAGAAGTGTTACTATGCCAATGGAGTTAGATAACAAGATAGTTCTTCCATCCTATTTCTCTTTTCATTCTCTGCATATAATATTAAATGAAGATATCAATGGATCTGGTCTGAGAATATCTCTTACTAGCTTTATGCGATATTGGAAAAGCAGTCCAAAGTTTAAACATATGCATATACGAATACCTGCTAAGGACATTTATAATAGTTGTGCAATTCTAAAAGCCCAATTAAAATCACCTGAGTGGAAGAACCTCTCATTAGAGACAATTATGGGAAGTAGCACCTTGCTTCAAATTCAGAACAGCTTGGATCAGTATCAAAAGGAATACAGACAATGTCAAGAGCTATACAAAGCTACTATTGTATAGTCAACCAACTACCCAAGAGATACTGGATATTACTCCTTTGATTTTCAGCAGGTTATTGAGATTCCCAAGCTTCCACAACAGCTAAGACAATGGTATTTCTTCTTACCTTTTGAGTTGTATTCCTTTAGTATAGTGGATGAGAATAAACACTTTAATAAACATCATCACTTGCTATATTCAGAAGCACAACAATTAAAAGGACCCAATCAGGGCGTATCTCTTTTGCACTACTACTTACAATTGGAACGAAAAATAAAACTACACATATATCTTTGAGCAGACAATTGTGGTGGTCAAAATAATAATAAGACAATAACAGCCTATCTGTACTGGCTGGTATTACAAGAACAAACAGATAGGAGTCAACTTTGTTTCCAAGTAAAAAGACATATGAGAAATTCTGTTGATCATGGGTTTGGAACAGCAAAGTTTAAAGCTTCGCGGCAAGAGATATGGACACCAAAAGACTATGGTAAGGCTATATCGACAACTGCAGGAAATCAAAAAATTGAAGCAATTGATCTTTATGAGGAAGATTGTTAGGCGTATGCCTATCTTTAGTATAACTGAGGGACGTAGGCCAAAATCTTTGTTCAGAAAATCTGTCGAGGAAGGCTCGTCTCGATAAAGTAAAGTAAAGTAAAGATTTATGAGGTAAACAATTTAATATTGATAAGATCTCTTCTACGTTGCTTGATGATATCTGTAAAGCTCGGGAGGCACTTTGATATTTATATTCCACGTCTAAGTGTTCGCGGACGACTTCTAACTAGTATGCCTCTGAGGTACCACTCTGGTTTTTATATGCAAACGTCCAGAATCTTAATAGTGTGAAGACCGTTTGACCCTAAAACTTATCACACCCTTTCGCAGACTTGGAATAGTATTCCTCTGTTAAGATGACTGCACTATTTATTATACCAAATAGCGGCCTCTAACTTAGATATCCGCATAGAATATTATATTAGTTTAGTCTTGTTGAATATTGTTCCTGTAGTCTCTTCAGTCATCAAGTGTTCAAGTTCATGCGGGGCCACCTAGTGCCAATCGCAAGGCTAAGCCCAATATGTCAACATCTTAAGGGTCTCCGACCTATCTATGTCATCCTTTCTGAGTGTGCTTCCCCTTAGTCCGCCGGCCTCCGTAGAGGGGTCTTATCACTAGGACCAACCAACCTACAGCTGATCTCAGAAGGGTATGGGTGGATTCGGTATACCCTTAATAGCTCTTGCTACTAGAACATCCTCTAGGAGTCTTTCGCCAAAAAGGTCCTGTCACTTTCGGCCTATAGTTAGGAAGCCTAACTTTGAAGCCTACTACCACAATGCGCCTCAAATGGATCTCTTCCGTTCCACTTCCCAGATGTCACCAAAGGTCCCCTTTCGTATATCCTGCGAACAGCATGTGGTCGGACGGACGGTGGCGACGTATATGGTATTATGAAGTAGGCGTGATTGATGTAACACTTTATGGGATACAACTCTTCGAAATCTCGCTAATAACATGCGGGCCCCATACGGGGGCCAGAGGGGGTATTGGCACTTCGGTAAATCGAGAGTCTGTGTGCAGTTACCCTACTGTGGGTCTGTGCGCATGTCTCAGATTTCTATCTACCTAACATGAGCTCCCTCCTACCAGGGTTCATCCCGAACGCCTTTACAACTTCTTCATATTTTTCTTCTATATACATTTTGAGACTCAGTGTAGTCAGGGTGAAAAACCTCCCACATTTCCTTGGCTACGGTAGGAAAACCTTTTCATTGCGATCTTACTTCTGCCCCTCCTGGCATGTCCGGATTTTTATTATGAAAATGCTCCACAACTTCCTACGCATTTTCCATACCGGTAGCAGGCTCCTATGTGTTCTCATCTTCTGCACACCCTTACCACTTAACAAAGTACCACAGTTCCTGCTTCTCCAGATAGTGGCCACGTACCCATTTCCTGTAAGAACGAATCTAGCTTTTTACTATTTTTTCAACCTCCCATTGTAGATCGCCATCAATGTTCTGCAGTTCTCTAGGGGGTTGCTGATGATTGCCATGAACTGACTGATGGTAGGGTTCCAATACCGCGACATGGAATACGGGGTGAATGTTCCATCGATCTGATATGTTGAGTTTGAAAGCTTGTGATCCGTGCTATTCCATGATTTGAAAAGGACTGCACAGCTTGGAACTTAGCTTCTTTGATTTCCATCGGGTTCGAATGTTCTTTACATTAAACTTTAGTTTGTCTCCGATCTTAAAGTCTAGCTGTTGTTGAGCTTTCCAGTCATAATATTTTGACATTCCTTCCTGTGTCATTTCTAGTGACCCCCTCACTTGTTCATGTATCGTCTTGATCCAGTTTGCATAGAGTGTTGCTCTGGGATTTTGAGCTTCTCGCTCCTTCATCTACTCAGTCTGTGGATGGAATCCGTAGTTTGCATAGATTGGTGACATCCCATGCGCGTTGGTTGTGGAGTTCTTATAGGAATGTTCAGCTAAAGGTAATAGCTGATACTAGTTATCCTGATCATTGTTAACAAAACTTCGCAGGTATCCTTCCTGCACTTGGTTGGTACGTTCGGTTTGTCTATCAGTTTGAGGGTGGTATGCCATTGACATTTTTCGCTTCATTTCCAGCGCTTCGCAAAGAGACTCCCAAAGTTCTCCTGCAAACTTTGAGTCCATATCCTAGACAATTTCGGTTGGCAGACCGTGTAGTCTCCATACTTCTTTCAGGAACGCGTTTGTGACATCCTTTGTCGTGGCCGAGGTCTGAAGTCCGATGAAATGTGCCATCTTTGTGAACCAATCAACTACTTCCATTATCTGAGTGCACCCTTGCGACTCTAGTAGTTGAGTGATAATGTCCACTGAGATAGATGCCCATGCTGCGTAGGGTATTTGCAGTGGTTGCAATACTCCATACTTAGTGTGTCTGCGCGATTTGTTATGTCGGCATTCATCGCAGGATCGTATCTAGGCATTGACCCATGCCGCAAGTCCTTTCCAGTAGAAGTCCCGTATGATAATCTCCAAGGTTTTTTCTTGTCCGAAATGTCCTGCTACTTTTGCGTCATGACATCCTTCTGTGATCTTGGTGTATAGCGCTTGACTATCCGGTATAACTAGTCTTTACTTATAATATGGTAGATCGTTGATTAAGGTCCAATCCTTGGGGAAATCATTTCCTTCGTCTCGTAACCTAATGAGTTCTGTCTTCTGTTGCCTCCAAGCTGCCTCTTATTCGATAGCTGCCTGTATCTCGCTTAGGAATTCAGGATTAAACTGCTTTATGGCTTTCTGTAAGATAATAGCATTTGATATTAGAACTTTTCGGGTACTTCTGAACTATCATACCAATGTTCGTTGTCCTTAGCCGATGCCTGTAAGTAGCTAATGCTAGGTTCCTGTTCCTTCACGATCAAGGATCTTGTCGCTATATCGGTACTTCCGAATCTTGTGGTCCCTCATCCCGTTTCTTCTAAATCCTCTACTTCCATCATGTCTGAAGTGTAAACCTTTTCCACCACTAGTTGGGCTATGCAATTGCCCATTCTTATTTGACAATCCATATCCTTATGGTTGAAAAGTATTACTTTGTGTTCGCCGGGGGAATCCGCATCGATCACTCCTGCGCCGGTAGAGATTCCGCTTCTAACTGCTAATCCGCTTCTCGCGGCAACTATTCTGCAAGTTCCTTTGGGTAGTCCCACAGCTATACCCATTCTTATTAATCCTTGTCCATATTTCGGAATAATGTCATTCTCTATAGCGTACAGGTCATGTCCTCCCGCCATTCTTGAGCCCTTTGTTGGTAAGTATGCTGTTTTCCTCAATCTCTTAACCCTAATACCGGGTTCCATTCCACCTCTTCGAGGTTCCAAATCCAAATCCTTATCTCCATCCAACCTTTCTCCTTCATCACCTACCCTCGCCACTAGTGATACCAAGAAATTTTCTTCTTTCAAAATCTTTTGTTCACAATGCATAGCTCCCTCCTCAGGACGGTACTCTGGTAGTCTGCTTAATGTATCAGGCTTTTAGCCCTTCGTGCCTGGTCAGTATACAATGCAGAAATTGTATTCTACCAACTTCAGAGCCCACCGAATTTGACAGCCGCGCCAGACCTTTGAGGTGAGGAAGTATTGTAGGTTCTCATAGTCGGTAAAGACTGTAATCAATTTTTCTGTTACGATCAAGTGGTGTCTCCATTCCTTAAATGCCTCGAGGATTGCAAGAAGTTCTTCATCATGAATCTCATAATTGTGCTCCGCCGAATTCAATTTTCTGGAATGGAAAGCTAGTGGATGTAATCTTTTCTCAAAATATTGAGAAAGGTCGCAACCGAGCGCAAAATTGCTAACTTCAGTTTCTACTACTGTCTCTCTTTCTAGGAAAAAGTGATGTAGTATGGGGGCTGTCGTAAACCAGTGTTTTAGCTCCTCAAAAGCTGTGTCCTGCTCAATTCCCTTTTTGAAATTTTTAGGATTTCCTTGTAAGGTCTCGGTTATGGGTTTGCAAATAGCTGAGACGTTTTTGATAAAATTGTCGGTAGAAGTTAGTGAATCCAATAAAGACTTGTACTTCTCTAACCGACTTAGGTGGTTTCCAAACCATTATGGATTCCACCTTCAGAGTGCTCATAGATACCCCATCGACCGCTACCATATAGCCGAGGAATTCTACCTTGGTGGCATGGAAGGTTGATTTTTTTAGCGATACCGCTAATTCAAAGTTCGATAGAGTTTGTAAAACCCTTTTGACTGCTTCGACGTGTTCATTTTCATCTTTTGAATAGATGAGAATATCGTCCAGATAATACACAACCCCAACATTCAAATATTCTTTCAGTACTAGTTCATCATATCTTGAAAGGTTGCGGGAGCATTGACCAATCTAAATCGCATAACCTTATATTCATAATACCCATATCTTGTCCTGAAAGCTGTTTTCCATTCATCGCCTTCATTAATCCTAATCAGCTGATAGCCATCTTTAAGGTCTAACTTGATGAAGATCTTTGCGCGAGCTACTCTGTCTCTGAGTTCAGACATTAGGGGAAGGGAATGTTTGCTGAGAATAGTAATCTTATTTAGATTTCGGTAGTCCACAACTAGGCATAGTCTTCCATCGGGTTTGGGTACGAATAATATTGGTACTCCGGCAGGAGATTGACATTGAGTAATCTTTCCCTGTTTAATCATGGTCTCCAAGGATTCTTGTAAAGCCTTAAGCTGTTTTTCAGATAGTGGATATATCGGCCCGCAAGGGGGAGTTGATCCTGGAATCAACTTGATTTTGTGATCGAATGTCAGTCTTGGGGGTAATTTTACTGCCATTTGTGCTTTAAACAAATGTTTGTAATCCCGGAATTCTTGTGGTAATATTTTGAGTTCTACCGTGTTTTTGATGACTCCGATTTTTCCGATACGGCATGCATTAGGATCCCCAGCGAGGGATTCATGATATTCGAACATATCCACTATCCCTTCATCTTCTTCCACACAGTTTTCACAACATTTTACAGAGAATGTCCAATTTTCTGCATCTTCTATGTGAGACACTGGGTGTTCACGATGCCACCAACCAAAAGGAATTATCATTCCATAGTGATCTGCTTTAGCCACTTTAGACGATGCTTCAGAGATGTGTCGGTTTTTTCCTATTTCCAATTTTAGATGGAGAGTGTAACACTGCCCTCCAGAGGTGGCTAACGATCCGTCAAAGCCTAAAATATCAACTGCATTGTTGCGTTCTACTGTAGGAATGCGAAGGTCTTCAACTAGGTCCTTATTGATAAGGAATACATTGGATCCCGAGTCTAACAAGACTTTAACTTTGTAACGCTTATCGTTTTTGTAGAGGTAAGTGATCCCCTCCGGACAGTCGTATTGTTTTGGTTTTGGAGCATCAAACTCTACGCGCTTAGCGTGGATAAGATTTTCTTGATTCTTTTGTTTAGGCATTGTTGGTGTTGGGTGTAGGTAACAAGATGTTTGTTACTACACCCACGTAGTTTTGACCATTAATGTCTCCTCAGACAAACTAGTAACTCTTTAGCTCTAACAATCTAGGTCTACATACTAAGCAGCGTTTCACCAATACACAATTGTGTATGACCAGTTTTCAGGCTGGATGCCTTCTCCCAACATGCCACACCTAGGCTCATAGCAGGTTTTCTGCTGGTTGTTAGCCACTTTACTCCCTTAGTATGGGGCTCCTGCTTTCATGGAGTCTTTTCCCTTTGAATATTGGTTATCCATCTAGCTCCCTCAGAGGGGCCTTGTGTACCAAAGCGGTACATCCCTATCCCACACTTTGGCCAGAAGGCAAGATAGTACGTACGTATAATACGACTCAGACTCATGTAGTAGGTGGAACAGCCCGTGTCGGTTGTCCTTCTGTCATGTATTGCGATCAGGTAGATCTTGCATTGCTATGTCCCAACCTCTTCATTATAGTAACTTCCTTTTACACTGGTAGCAGGCAACCACCAGGTGACTCAAGGAACTTCTTACTGTTGGCTCCCGGGCCATGTGGGCCTGTCAACTATCCTCTCTTTCGATCGAGACTCTCTATATATTGATTCTTGTGTTTGACCTCATAAGTCCCTTGTGGGGTTCTTTCACTTAGAGCCGACTTGCGTTGATCCAGAAAGGAGAGACTCGCTTTGCGCCGCTTTGATCATTTTGAGTTTTGATTCCCATAGTTGCACACGGAATACCCAATCCCCGTCGTGGTCGGTACCCAATACACCCCAGACAAATGGGGTTCCCGTTTTGATTCCAGCTCTATTAGGACACTGAATACCCAATCGCAGTCACGGTTGGTGCCAATGAACTGACCTAGGTCAGTTCCTCATCCTCCGCCAGTTCCCAGATTTTATTAACGCTGGCCGGTTTCTGGACGGTAGTGATCCTATGACCTAATTTGGGCTTTACAATAGCCGATCTTTGCTCGTCAAATTCCCATTTTTATCGGGCTTGAGCTGACCGTGGCTGCCGATATATGGGCGTCTCCTCAACATGTCTGATAGGTGTGGTTTTCTTTCCACAACGTGTGCAATCTCCTTCTTTCTTCCTGCTGTCTATCACACTCTGCAGAATACCGGTATGAGCCTGGCCGAAGTTTGTAGGAGTGGTCTTTGCTTTACCTCCGAACCGCTTTCAGGGCTTTTCCAGTTCATCGTCACTTTTTCGTTTCCGTAGTGGGGCTCCACCTCCCTTAACATAAGGTTTAGTCTCCCTCAGTCGCTTCAGTTTCGAGTGTCGACGGTCTTCTCTTTTGACCTCTTGGACTGCTTTGTGCTTGGACGGTTTGTCTCTCCTAATTTGTTCTCTGACTAGAAGTCCCTCTTCTGACCGACCACACAGCCTGAGCGCCTCTTCCCATTCTTGATCCGTTGTATACTGCACAGCCGACAATCTGCGGACAATTTGTTTCAGAAGTTTATCTTCTACTGTTACGATCCCTAACCGGTATCAGTTCTCAGCGACGGGTAGACTATACTTTTCTCTTGCTCTCTCGGCGATAGTTCTTAGGCTTATGCCTACGATAAGGTGGGAGAGACTCTCGTGTCTCTGATCCTTATCGCCTATCGTACTCTTTCTTCAACTCGACTCGTATCGTACAGTCCTCATCTCGTAGGTATATATTTGTAAAGAGCGTAAGGTTGCTATATTCGTAAAAGCATTAAGTAATAAGTAAGGAAATAACTTAGAACGAAGCGTGAAGAGCCTATCTACTCGTACTTTCTTCCTTCTTTTTTTTATTTTTTTAATTTTTTTTTTTTTATCATCATATATTCGTTGTTATTTAGGGTACAAGAACTTGCATGCAGCGCTAGCTATGGCACATGCTCCGTCTCCGTTACAACCACAGTGAAAGAAAAAACCACTCCAAGTTTTCTGCTAAGCCTCGCTCTCATTGGTTGAGAACCTTTTCTCGCCGCCTCAGCCTTACCCCTCTCGGGTAAAAATTCCGCCTCCTTCTCTAATGTCGATTTCCGGCACCCCTCCCATCCCATCAGGCCCTGGCCCCCACCGCACAGCCTCCTCTCGCAATAGCATGAGATCCGACCGTATCACCCGCTCTTCTACACCTGGTTTGCCGCCCTCCCAGGAGGACCGTGCGATTTGCCACTCCTCCTCCACTGCTGCCATTACTTTAGGCATTAACCCCGCCACCTTCCCTACGCTTTTTGGACAAACAGCCTTTGCAGACGATCTGTCGCCGGGCGAAAGACGTATCCTCCCTATTCTGTCCCACCTAGTCGAGAGAGTCCGTGACCTATCTGAGCAAGTGGCGGCCCTTGCTGCCGCTCCCCCTCCTCCCCCTCCGCCTCCTCCTCCTCCGGCCCCCACAGCTCCGGTCCTGGACCCGTCCCTGACAGCCACTATTCGCGACCTGACCTCCAAGGTCTCCTCCCTTGCTTCCCGAGCACCCCCCCCAGCTGCACAGCCCCCTGTGGCAGTCCCATCCTCCTCAGCCCAACCCAAGAAGAAACTCCTTCTTACCCGCCAGTCGGGCCTCACAGTCCCCTCTCCAGACTTCCCCATCCAGGTCTCAGGCCAATGGTATGGCTCCCCCGAGTCGTATGCTAGGAACAACAACTCCACCCATGAAGCGGACGTCTTCTATGCCTCGGTCAACCCCTCTGGGGGGGAGGCTAGCAAGGTCCCAAAGAAAGACCGTTTCCCCCTCCCCTTTGATAAACACTTCCTCCCTGGTCCCCCTCCGGGCTATTCTATCGAACCCTCCACCAACTCTCCTCCTGGCGGCAGCTATGCCCAAGTTGCAGGGTCTGGAAGGAGGGCAGGAAAACGTGCCACCGCGGCCCAGGTCGCCCTTGCATCAGCCCCTGCTGGAGAGGAGCCCCTCAAGGCTCCACCCCCTCTCCCGGCTGCCCAACGCCGTTTTTATGCCCCCCGCCTCCAACCTGCTCCCTTCGAGGACTCTCTCACCATGGCCGCAGCGCTCCCTGACATCATGGCTTCAGTCCTTCGGTCCGCTGGCTGCACTCTCCCCCTCTCACTAGCCTCCTCGGTTAATTCCAACGGGGCGGTCACCCTCACTGCGAACCCCCGGACGCCTTCCACCTCCTATGCCCCCTTCTTCGAAGCCCTCACTCGGAAGCTCAATCAGTCTTTCCCTGTGGGAGATAACCCCTTCCAAGACTTCAGGACCGCCCCTCTTTTTACCGACATCTTGATCCACAACCTCCCACTTAACATGCTCCCCCCCGACCCGGCTGAGCTTTTCGAACGCCTTCACGAATCAATCCGTAACTCCAACAATGCCTCCATCCTCACGGCACGCTTCCTCCAACGCGACCAAGCCCTCCGCGAGTCCAAGACAACCACCTCTGTTGTAGTGGCAGTAGCGCCCCAAGACCTTCACCTCTTCGGCCCCAGCCTCCAGCGAGACGGCTCTCGTATCCGCCTTTTCAATCGCTCCCGCGAGGTCCGCCTCGCCCATCCAGCCTCCCGCGACACGCAATGCAAGAAATGCTACCGGTTTGGGCATTCCATGCCCCTCTGCAAAGCTGAGAACCACACCTGCCCGATTTGCGCCAAGCCCCACCCGAGATCGGGGCATCGGTGCCTAAACGAGTCCTGTCCCAAGCAAGGCAACATCAAGGTTGTCCCAGACTGCTGTACTGCTACACGCTCCCTATGCATCAACTGCGATGGGGAACACCCCGCTACCTCCCCCGACTGCCCTACCAGGGTCTCTATTCGCGAGTCTATCCGCCCCCCCAGGGATCAACTCCTGCCCGATGCCCCCACCTCGCCCGCCCCACGGACCCCTTCCCGCAACGCCCAAGCTCCTTCGGTGCCTGCTCCTCCCTCCACTGCCCGGTATGTCCCTACCGACCTCTTTTCCCGTCCTCCTCCATTGGTCACGCCAATCCCCATACGTTCCCTCCTCCCCTCAGCGATGCCAGCTTCCGACTGGGCTGAGGAACCGATGTCCGACCACGCAGACAATTTGTAAATGCGTGCACAACCCGCGCCCCCATACCCTGATGCTTCACCACGCTTGTCCCCCCCCCCTGATGCTAGTGCTTCTAAACTTTCCTTTGCTCAACATAACTGCCTCGGAAGCAGCTATGTCTTTCATACTTTGTTTTCCTTCTTTACTTCGGTTGAGAAGTCCCCTCTTGTTGTTGCTTTACAGGATGTTCCTTTGTTTAAGGGGCGGCCCCTAGGGGCTGCTTCTTTTAAATGTTTTTCACCTCCTTCTTCGAGTTTGTATAAGGTTAGGGTGGCAGTTTATGTTTCTGATCGCCTGCTACCTGTTCTTTCGATTCTTCCTTTGTTTTTTGACCGGGGCGATCACATGGGGATGTCTTTTTATTCCCCTTGTGGCGTCTTTGGTTCTGATCATCAGATGTTTCGCTTGTATAACTCCTACTCCACAGTTTCCAGAGATTCTTCCTTCCGCACTTTGATGCCTTCTGTTTTGTTTCCAGTTCATGAATTTCCTACTCTTTCCCTTGGGGACTTCAACCTCCACCACCACCTCACGGACCCGTTGCGGCATATCCCGCACTCAGAGTCCTCCATATCCTCCCCCTACTTCTCTACAGCTGCAAGCCACTCCTACTCCCTCCTCAACCAGCCTGGGGTTTATACCAGGTTCCCCTTCAATCAGTCCGATCGGCCCTCAGTTCTTGACCTTTCCTTCGCGAATCACACTCTCCTTCCCTTCTTCCAATCCTGGGAGACCCCTCTGCCCTCCACTGGCTCTGACCATGTGGTTGTCCTCCTCACCCTTGCCTCTATCACAGATCGGCTCCCCCCCCCCAGGCCTAACTGGCCTGCAACGGATTGGGACAGCCTTACTCCAGTACTGGAGGCCACAGCCATACCGGCGCCTCCCTCCTTCCCAACTTCAAACACCCTCGAAGCCTGGTTCGACAACTCCCTCTCTCTCATCACCACCCCGCTCAACACTTTTACGCCCCTCAAGAGACCCTCTCCCCACTCCAAACCCTGGTGGACCCCACAGCTGTCCGCCCTCCGTCGCATTCATCACTCGATTACCCGGGCCTTCCGGCTATCCCAGTCCTCTCATCAGGAAATGTCAACGGCACGCAACACCTACTTCAAAGCCATCAAGAAGGCCAAAGCGGATCACTGGAATCGCTTCCTGGCTGGGGCTGACTCCAAGACTATCTGGAATGCCAAGAAGTTTGCTTATGGCCGTACTCCTGAACGTTTCCCCTCCCTCCCGGATGCCACCACCCCCTCCGAAATCAACTCCACCCTCATCAATCACTTCTTTCCGGTCCCTCCTCCCCCCCCTCGTCCCTCCTGCCTCCTGCCTCCCCTCTCCAACACACCTCCTGTCACGGCTGAGGAAGTTTCCCTTGTCCTTCGCCGCTCCTCCTCGTCTTCAGCACCAGGTCCAGACTGCATACCCTATGGAGCTTGGAAAAGGGTTCATCGCGCCAACAAGCTCCTTCTCCCTTCCCTCCTGTCCCCCCTCCTCCTCTATGGCTACCACCCACCATCCATGAAACGAGCCAATGGTGTGGTCCTTGACAAACCAGGGAAACCCGAATACACCAGCCCTTCCGCGTTCCGTATCATCGTGCTTCTCGAAACCGTCTCCAAAATACTTGAACGCATAGTGGCATATCGTCTAGCCTCCTTTGCTCGCTCTTCTTCTCTCTTGAACCTCCACCAGTGTGGGTCTCTTGCTGGCCTCGGCTGCTTTGATGCTGTATCCACCCTCCAACACGAGGTCCGCCTTCTCCAAACTGCCCGCCTCAAGGTCTCCACCCTCTTCCTGGACATCAAGGGTGGTTTTGACAATGTCAACTCCTCCCAGCTCTGCACACTCCTCCGCCGAAACAAGACTCCTCCCTACCTCGTATCCTGGGTTTCCTCCTTCCTCTCCTCACGACAATGCCGCCTTATTTTTCAAGGCGCTCCTAATGTTTTTTCTCCCGTTGCAGTGGGCACCCCTCAAGGCTCACCTATTTCTCCTCTTTTGTTTGTTATTTATGTTTCTCAACTTCACCTATCAATTCCTCTAGGCCTCATCGTCTCGTACGTTGATGACTTCTCAGTCACGGTCGCCTCTCCATCGTACCGTTCGAATATTCGCCGCCTTCAATCCCTCTTCAAGGCCTTGCTGAACAAAGCGGCGCCCCTTGGCGTGGGCTTTTCAATCCCCAAGACTGAACTCATCCACTGGCGCACCCGTCGCGACAGGAATCCCGTTTCTCACGCTCCTATTTCTCTGAATGGGTCTCTCTTCAAGCCCTCTGCCGAAGTCCGTTGGCTGGGTTACTGGCTTACCCCCACATTAGAATCCTCCTCCCACTTTAGCCGCCGGCTAGCTCTTGCGTGGGGGTCCTTCTCCCTAGTAAAACGCCTCAGCCCGGCGGGCAAAGGTCTCTCACCTTGGTGCAACCGCAAGCTCGCCGTCGGGCTCCTCCTCCCTGTTCTCACCTTCGGGGGAGACGTCTATTCTCCCAACTCCACCACCCTCCGCAAACTCGAATCCTTCTGGCATACCGTCCTACGCTGGGTCACCAATTGTTTTCGCTCAACGCCCTCCTCTATCCTCTACTGTGAGGCTGCCCTGCCGCCCATTGGCGCCTACTTGGCTCACAAGAGGCGCCTTGCCGCCATTCGTCTCCTCTGCTCTCCTCCCACTGTCAACCCTGCCGCTGCCCGCCTGCATCCCCGGGTACCCACCTGGGACGCCTGGCGTGTCCCCTCCCATCGACACCTCCTCACCCCCCTAAAAGGGTCAATGCGACCCCCGCTCTGGTCTTCGCCCCCCTCTGGGGGCCGAATTCACCTCCCTCTAGACTCGGTCGCCTACTCGGTCAAATCAATCCTTCCTCCCCGCCTCCCTTTGGCCTTCCCGCATCTTATCCACCCCACGCCTTACGTTCCGACTGGCCTGCTTTCTTATGTCTCACTAAAGGCTGCCACTACTCCTCTTTTGATCTCTGATTGGACCTCAGCTGCCCCCACCCCTTCTGCCTACCCCTTTGGCCCCTCGCTAGCTCCACACCCCTTCATGGGCCTCCCCAGGTTCACTGCGGGCCGTATCCACCAAATGCGTTCTGGCAAGAGTTATCTTGCAGCGCACACTTCATGGTCCTCCCGTGACGAGTCTACCCTTTGCCCATTCTGTGAAGAGGCCGAGGAGACTTTTGAACACGCCATCCTCCACTGTCCAGCTAAGGCCCAACAACGCGAGTCCCTCCTCCAAGGAATCGATGACCTCGGCCCTGATGCCCCCCTCTGGCACTCTTCAGACCTCATCTTGAGGTTCGCTAAGTACGTCTCTGAGACAGCCTCAGGCTTCCCTACGAGGATGCCTGCAGTGGCCCGCTCCTCTAATGCCTCTCCGGCCGCGCCTGGAGTCAGCCCATAGCGGTGCTGTTTTCCAGCCTCCCCCACGTTACCTGATACAACCAGCGATGGATTTCTTTACTAGTTTGGATTTGTCTTTTGACGTTATGATGTTTGTTGTGATTGTTGGAGGACGGGTTTTGCTTTTCTTTGAGTTTCAAGGGGACCTTATGGTGGCTTTGGAATGTTTTACTTTTGCTGTTAGTCATCGTTGGCGATGCTTGGGTTCATACGTACCCGCTTTGGAGGAAATTTTGCTATATTTGAGTTTTGTTGTTTCTTTTGTTACCGCGTTGGAATTAAGGCTTTTTGTATGCCATAGCGCGAGCTGCATGTACGTTTTTGAGCCATGATCAATAAACAAATGAATTAAAAAAAAAGAAAAAAAAGCGCTAGCTATGGCATAAACAATCCCCATTCCTCCCCTCGCCCGGCCCGACCATATCTTCGAGATCCTCTGGTATGGGCCTAACCACACATCTCGCCCCAGATAAAAACCCGTCCCTACCTCGCAAGCGAACTCAGAGAATAGGAGAAGCCTAACTAAGAAGAAAGCAGGAAAGCATAAGAAGATAACCGCACCGGACATCTCAAAAAAGAACGCAAGAAAACTCGCACCAGGGGGAGTCCCACAACAACCAAGCGAGAGATACGCGCTGGTAGCAGAAAACCGTAGAAGTTATCCCGGAACGCGACATAACCGAGAAATGGAGCCACCTGTGGGCTGTAGCAGGAGAGGGTGGAGCAGTAGGGTGCTCGCCAAGGGAGAGTGTGGCAGTAGGGTGCAAGCCGATCCAACCGCCAGAACAAGCCAGAAACCGAACGCGACCGTGTCAACTATCGGTAATCGTGTTCGTGTCTTGTTAGGTGGTCACCAACAAGAGTAGTCCCAACTTGAACCGCAAGACTAGGAGGGTATGGCCAGATCTCCAAGCGAGACAGGCCCCGTAGTTACTAGCCAAGGCGTTCCCCCACGGCACTCGTGCACACAGGGAGAGAGGCGTCCACCACAGCCAACGCCAAACGGAAACGAAGAAGAGAGGTCCCCAAAGAAGGAGAGGAGCAAGGTCGACCATCAGGCCTAAAGAGTAGTCCTCGCGTACCGCAGAAACCGTGTTCCCGGCCGTCTGAAGCATGGGAAGCGAGCGGTCGCCGACCGTGAGGAGGGGCCTCGCTAAGCGAGGAAATGGGCGAGAACGGGCAGCAGAAAGGAAGTACCGGAACCAAGAGCAAGGAAAGCCACGCCGCGTAAAAGAGCAAGCGAGGGCAGTGGGGAAACGGGGGAGGTGGCCGTCACTCCTAGGCCGAAGCCATCGTGGGAGGAGAGGAGGGGTGGATGGTTCGTGAGTACCTAGCGTTGAGGGTTGATTTCAATCGCCGGGTGTGTAGAGGAGACGGAGGATGGGCTATCTCCGCGTACTTTTTTTTTTTTCTTTTTTTTTTTATCTTCATGTATTCGTTGTTATTTAGGGTACAAGAACTTGCATGCAGCGCT